>CM057091.1:504682-904682 GCA_029959045.1 Taenioides sp. WSHXM2023
AGCCGTTTCTGCTTGTGAGCTTTGTTTAAGGGTGGTCCAATAGAAGGTTTATGCAGAACTGCAAACCTCTGAAGGATCCTACACCTTGATGTTCTCTGGACTCCAGAGGCACCAGCAGCTTCAAATACCTGTTTGCTGCTTTGGCATTTTAGCAGCTGCTCTCTTAATCCGATGTATTTGTCTGGCAGAAACTTTCCTCATTGTGGCTTTATCTGCACGAATCCGTGTGTCTCTGAATCAGCTACAAATCTCTTAATAGTTCGATGATCAGGCTTAAGTTTTGGTGGAGTTTTGTTTTGGACCTCCTCAGATCTTTACTCTCACATATCTTCTGTAAACATCTTTAGCGGTGCTGGACGGCGTGGAGCGGCTCACGGCCGAGGAGATGGACGAGCGGCGACAGCAGAACATGGCCTACGAGTATCTGTGCCACCTGGAGGAGGCCAAGAGGTACTGTGACCTCTGACCCCTGTGACCTCTGACCACTGTGACCTCTGACCCCTGTGACCCTGCTGACCCCTGTGACCTCTGACCACAGTGACCCTGCTGACCCCTGTGACCTCTGACCCCTGCGACCCTGCTGACCACTCTGACCCTTTTACCCCGTCTGGTGACCTGATTTAACCCTGGTTTAGTCCTGGTTTAGTCCCGGTTCAGTCCCGGTTCAGTCCTGGTTTAGTCCTGGTTTAGTCCCGGTTTAGTTCCGGTTTAGTTCCGGTTCAGTCCCGGTTTAGTCCTGGTTTAGTTCTGGTTTAGTCTTGGTTTAGTTCTGTGGTACTTTATTGTAAAGAGGAAGGAAGTGAGTCAGAGTGATTGTTTAGAGAAGTGGTCGTCGTGGAAACACTTCCTGTTGCCGCTCTTTAGCAACGAGTCACATGACCCGAGCCGTTACCACGACAATAAAAAAAACTCTTTGTTTAGACAAAATCCTGTGATTTTTCCACATTAAACGGTAGAACTTTGTTTTCTATCCCCATGTGTCCTGATATGTGTGGAATCCCTGGTCTAGTCCTGGTCCTGGTCTAGTCCTGGTCCTGGTCTGGTCCTGGTCTGGTCTCAGTGAGTCTCTGCAGGATTCCTCACGTCGTTCTCATAATTTCAGTTTCAGAATTCTTCACGTGTTTCAGAGTTTACAGAAGGACGAGTTTCACATGTTTGAGGCGTGACTCTCAGACAGGGGCAGACAGGGGCAGGCAGGGGCAGACAGGGACAGGCAGGGGCAGACAGGGGCAGGCAGGGGCAGGCAGGGGCAGGAGCGTGCTGTGGCTGTAGGTTTTTTTGTTTCTGTCTGAACTGAACCTGGTCTGAGGAGAGTGGACCTGGACCCGGACCCGGACCCGGACCTGGACCCGGACTTGGACCCAGACCCGGACCTGGAGAAGGAGAAGAGAGAAGGAGGAGGGGGAGGAGGGGTCTAAAAACAGAAGTGAATCAAACAGGAAATGACTCAAGTGTGAAAACGAATCTGTACAGGACTAAACCAGGACTAAACTAGGACTAAACCAGGACTAAACTAGGACTAAACTAGGACTAAACCAGGACTAAACTAGGACTAAACCAGGACTAAACCAGGACTAAACCAGGACTAAACTAGGACTAAACTAGGACTAAACCAGGACTAAACTAGGACTAAACCAGGACTAAACTAGGACTAAACCAGGACTAAACCAGGACTAAACCAGGACTAAACTAGGACTAAACTAGGACTAAACCAGGACTAAACTAGGACTAAACCAGGACTAAACTAGGACTAAACCAGGACTAAACCAGGACTAAACCAGGACTAAACTAGGACTAAACCAGGACTAAACTAGGACTAAACCAGGACTAAACTAGGACTAAACTAGGACTAAACCAGGACTAAACTAGGACTAAACCAGGACTAAACCAGGACTAAACTAGGACTAAACCAGGACTAAACCAGGACTAAACTAGGACTAAACCAGGACTAAACCAGGACTAAACTAGGACTAAACCAGGACTAAACCAGGACTAAACTAGGACTAAACCAGGACTAAACCAGGACTAAACCAGGACTAAACTAGGACTAAACTAGGACTAAACCAGGACTAAACCAGGACTAAACCAGGTCTAAACCTGCCTGCTCCTGCCTGCTCCTGCCTGCTCCTGCCTGCTGCTGCTGCCTGCTGCTCTGGGTGTGTCCCTCTCCCACAGATATGACAGGAATCTCACATCGTCCTGTTTCATAAACACACCTGTCCTCTGCACCTGCTCCCTGCACCTGTCCTCTGTACCTGCCCCTTTCGTCTGCACCTGTCATCTGCACCTGCCCCCTGCACCTGTCCCTGCACCTGTCCCTCAGTGTCTCACCTGTTTCAGGTCGAACCCTGGAGTTCAGATCTGCACAAACATGTTCAGAAATGTCCCTGCGTCAGATGCCCTCCCTGTGTGTCTGTTCGTTTGTCAGTTCAGAGAGTACTGCAGTAGCAGTAGTAGTAGTAGTAGTAGTAGTAGTAGTAGTGGATGGGGGTGTTTCAGGGTCACATGAGGACAAAGGTTTGTGGGAAAACCTGAAACGTCGTCTTCATCACTTCACAGAGAATGATTCTTTTAATGATTAGTTTAAACACATGTTCTGCCTCAGTGCCCTTCACCACCTTCACCCGAGCACACCTGTGTGTGTGTGTGTGTCTGTGTGTGTGTGTGTGCGTGTCTGTGTGTCTGTGTGTCTGTGTGTGTTTGTGTGCTTGTGTGGTGGTGTGTGAATTTGTTGGACCAAAGCCACACACATCGTCGCACATTGTCTCACACACATAGTTGTCGTGTCGATGGGGCGGGTCTGTCACAGTAAATCACTTTCAGATTCTAGTGTCTTGCCCAAGGACACAATGAGGGCTGGGATCAGACCGCGGAGCTTCTGGTTATGAGGCAGCGGCTGAACCGCCTAAGCCACCTGTGCTCCAAACATAACCCTGTGTATTCACGTATTTCTACTGCAGTAACTTTCATCTGAACTGTACTTCATGTACTTTTACTTAAGCAGGACTTTATCTTCAAAGTGCCTGTGCCGTGTTCTTTAGAGTCGCTATGACTGACGCTAATGATTGACGCTAATGTTAGACTCTGAAGCTGAATCTGATTCTTGAAAGGAATGATTCATGTTTTACACAAATTCAAAACCTGAAAATGAAACAGAGAGAGAGTCCCACACTGGTGGCGTCACACTGGTGGCGTCACGGTGATGGCGTCACACTGGTGGCGTCACACTGGTGGCGTCACGGTGATGGCGTCACGGTGATGGCGTCACACTGGTGACACCATTACATTTGTATTTGTCACATCAGAATCTCTGGGACGTTAGACGAGTTTGGGCCCAGTGTGTCACGTGGTTGCTATGGTAACAGTGTCACGTGGTTGCTATGGTAACCGTGATATGATTCCCTGGTGTGATGTCATGATTTCCAAACAGGAAGTCACATTTTAAACTTAAACTCGAGGAAAATGGTCAAATCTGAAATACAAAGATCTTCAGTGTGTTTTAGTGAAATGAGGCACTTTCACTTCACAGTACTGCACAGTACTTCTCTGTACTTCACAGTATTCTTTGGAGTATTCTTTGCAGTATTTGCAGTACGCACTTGTGACTTTGTTCCAGTGACTTCAGCTTGTTTTGGGGTGTGGCGCTTTTTAAGAAGAACTTTCACTCCACTGCAGACTTAGTCCTGTTTCAGTCCTGGTCTAGTCCTGGTTCCAGTCTGAGGTGTCAGATTACTGAGCTGTGACGTTTCAGTTCCTGTGATTCTTTCAAACTCAAACTTCTGCTTCAAACAAAAAACAGAAACTGAAAATGACGCCTTCTGTTTGATTCAAACACTGCCCTCACCTGTTACTGCCCTCACCTGTTACTGCCCTCACCTGTTACTGCCCTCACCTGTTACTGCCCTCACCTGTCACTGCTCTCACCTGTCATTGCCCTCACCTGTCACTGCCCTCACCTGTCTCTCCTGTCTTATCTCCACATCGTCTCCACATCCTGAACGTCTCTGTGGACATGTCTAACCTCTGCGCTCCAAACAGGAAGTGTTCATGGGCGTGTTTGGGCTCCATGGACTCTGGCTCCAGTTCAGTTTGTGTGTATAAAGCGTGGCCCCTCTCTCTGTACCTGCTGCTGTCAGGCTCCTCACTCTGACCTTTGACCTTTGACCCTCTACATGACCCTGGGGTTTGTCCCGCCTTCTTTCCCCGAGGCACCGCCCCCTAGCGTTAGCAACAGGCTTGATTGACAGCGTTGCTAAGGGAAGGGGTGTTATCTTCAACAGCCTCGCTCCTGATTGGCTCTTTGGTTGCTATGATACTCAGGGTCAGAATTCCAAATCTGGACCTGACTCCAGATCAGCCGCTGTAACTGCTGGCCTCAGTGAGCTTCATTTGGAGCTGAGGCTGCAGATGACGTCTGTCCTCTCCCCTCTCACCTGTCTCTCACCTGTCTCACCTGTCTTACCTGTCTTTCTGGCAGGTGGATGGAGGCGTGTCTGGACGAGGAGCTCCCGCCCACCACGGAGCTGGAGGAGGGGCTGAGGAACGGCGTGTATTTGGCCAAACTGGGACATTTCTTCGCTCCTCAGACCGTGTCCCTCAAGAAGATCTACGACCGCGAGCAGGCCAGATACAAGGTGCACACGGGGTCTGTCCCTCTGTGTCCCTGTCCCTCTGTCTGTCCCTCTATGTCCCTGTGTCTCTGTCCCTCTGTCTGTCCCTCTGTGTCCCTGTGTCTCTGTGTCTCTGTCCCTCTGTGTCTCTGTCCCTCTGTCTGTCCCTCTGTGTCCCTCTGTCTGTCCCTCTGTGTCTCTGCCCCTCTGTCTGTCCCTCTGTGTCTCTGTCCCTCTGTCTGTCCCTCTGTGTCCCTGTGTCTCTGTCCCTCTGTGTCTCTGCCCCTCTGTCTGTCCCTCTGTGTCTCTGTCCCTCTGTCTGTCCCTCTGTGTGTCTGTCCCTCTGTCTGTCCCTCTGTGTCTCTGTCCCTCTGTCTGTCCCTCTGTGTCCCTGTGTCTCTGTCCCTCTGTGTCTCTGTCCCTCTGTCTGTCCCTCTGTGTCCGTGTCTCTGTCCCTCTGTCTGTCCCTCTGTGTCTCTGTCCCTCTGTGTCTCTGTCCCTCTGTCTGTCCCTCTGTGTCCCTCTGTGTCTCTGTCCCTCTGTGTCTCTGTCCCTCTGTCTGTCCCTCTGTCCCTCTGTCTGTCCCTCTGTGTCCCTCTGTGTCTCTGTCCCTCTGTGTCCCTGTCCCTCTGTCTGTCCCTCTGTCCCTCTGTGTGTCCCTCTGTCCCTCTGTGTGTCCCTCTGTCCCTCTGTGTGTCCCTCTGTGTCTCTGTCCCTCTGTGTCTCTGTCCCTCTGTCTGTCCCTCTGTGTCTCTGTCCCTCTGTCTGTCCCTCTGTCCCTCTGTGTGTCCCTCTGTCCCTCTGTGTGTCCCTCTGTGTCTCTGTCCCTCTGTCTGTCCCTCTGTGTGTCTCTGTCCCTCTGTGTCTCTGTCCCTCTGTCTGTCCCTCTGTCCCTCTGTGTGTCCCTCTGTCCCTCTGTGTGTCCCTCTGTCCCTCTGTGTGTCCCTCTGTGTCTCTGTCCCTCTGTCTGTCCCTCTGTGTGTCTCTGTCCCTCTGTGTCTCTGTCCCTCTGTGTGTCCCTCTGTCCCTCTGTGTGTCCCTCTGTGTCTCTGTCCCTCTGTGTGTCCCTCTGTGTCTCTGTCCCTCTGTCTGTCCCTCTGTGTCTCTGTCCCTCTGTCTGTCCCTCTGTGTCTCTGTCCCTCTGTGTCTCCGTGTCTTCATAAAAGTGTCTCTGTCTCAGGCGACAGGTCTTCACTTCAGACACACGGACAATGTGATCCAGTGGCTCAACGCCATGTCCGCCAAGGGGCTGCCCAAGGTACTGCAGTCTGCACTTACATTCAAGGAAAAATACTGATACTAATACTAATACTTGTACAAATACTTATACTAATACTTATACTGCGTTATATTATACTGCATTACACTTACTACTAATACTAATACTTATACCTGCTCCTGTCTGCTCCTGTCTGCTCCTGTCTCTTGGTTTCATCTGATAAATGTTTTTTGACTAATGGACGATATTCAAACGTCCCATTCAAATGTATGAAAAGTTCCACTGTTAGAGCGGAATCTAACCCACAACCTCCACAACCACTGAGCAACGCACTCCGAGTCTAACCCACAACCTCCACAACCACTGAGCAACGCACTCCGAGTCTAACCCACAACCTCCACAACCACTGAGCAACGCACTTCGAGTCTAACCCACAACCTCCACAACCACTGAGCAACGCACTCCGAGTCTAACCCACAACCTCCACAACCACTGAGCCACTTGGGTCTGGTCTTGGGTCTGGTCTTGGATCTGGTCTTGGGTCTGGTCTTGGATCTGATCTTGGGTCTGGTCTTGGGTCTGGTCTTGGATCTGGTCTTGGGTCTGGTCTTGGATCTGGTCTTGGGTCTGGTCTTGGATCTGGTCTTGGGTCTGGTCTTGGATCTGGTCTTGGGTCTGGTCTTGGATCTGGTCTTGGATCTGGTCTTAGGTCTGGTCTTAGGTCTGGTCTTGGGTCTGGTCTTGGGTCTGGTCTTGGATCTGGTCTTGGGTCTGGTCTTGGGTCTGGTCTTGGGTCTGGTCTTGGATCTGGTCTTGGGTCTGGTCTTGGATCTGGTCTTGGGTCTGGTCTTGGGTCTGGTCTTGGATCTGGTCTTGGATCTGGGCGGGGTTCTTGGGTAATTGTCGTGAATCACAGATTTCTTCATAAACAAGTCCTCACTCGCTCCTGAGTCTGATCCTGAACAAAACCTGGACTAGACCTGGACTCGACCTGGACTCAACCGGAACTAAACCAGAACTAAACCAGAACTAAACCAGGTCTAAACCAGGACTAAACCAGGACTAAACCAGGACTAAACCAGGACTCAACCAGGACTCAACCAGAACTAAACCAGGACTAAATCAGGTCTAAACCAGGTCTAAACCAGGACTAAACCAGGACTAAACCAGGTCTAAACCAGGACTAAACCAGGACTAAATCAGGTCTAAACCAGGTCTAAACCAGGTCTAAACCAGGACTAAACCAGGACTAAACCAGGTCTGAACCAGGTCTGAACCAGGTCTGAACCAGGACTAAACCAGAACTAAACCAGGACTAAATCAGGTCTAAACCAGGTCTAAACCAGGACTAAACCAGGACTAAACCAGGTCTAAACCAGGACTAAACCAGGACTAAACCAGGACTAAACTCTCAAATAAAATAATTCGTGTTTTTTTTTTAAATTCTTTTTCAGATTTTTTATCCTGAGACGACCGACATCTACGACCGTAAGAACATGCCCCGCTGCATCTACTGCATCCACGCCCTCAGGTACTACAAGTACTACTACTACTACTACTGCTACTGCTACTAAGGCTACTACTACTGCTACTGTGACCTCTGACCCCTGTGACCCCTGACCTCTGTCTCTGTGTCCAGTCTGTACTTGTTCAAACTGGGACTGGCCCCTCAGATCCAGGACCTCTATGGAAAAGTGGACTTCACAGGTGAGACCCCAGACCTGGTCCAGACCCGGTCCTGGTCCAGACCCGGTCCTGGTCCTGGTCCAGACCCGGTCCTGGTCCTGGTCCAGACCCGGTCCTGGTCCTGGTCCAGACCCGGTCCTGACTGGTCTTTGTGGTCCCAGAGGAGGAGATCAACAACATGAAGTCGGAGTTGGAGAAGTACGGGATCCAGATGCCGGCCTTCAGTAAGATCGGAGGGATCCTGGCCAATGAGCTGTCGGTGGACGAGGCGGCACGTAAGAGCAGCCAATCAGAGCGCAGCACCAGAGCAGCCAATCAGAGCGCAGCACCAGAGCAGCCAATCAGAGCGCAGCACTAGAGCAGCCAATCAGAGCGCAGCACCAGAGCAGCCAATCAGAGCGCAGCACCAGAGCAGCCAATCAGAGCGCAGCACCAGAACAGCCAATCAGAGCGCAGCACCAGAGCAGCCAATCAGAGCGCAGCACCAGAGCAGCCAATCAGAGCGCAGCACCAGAGCAGCCAATCAGAGCGCAGCACTAGAGCAGCCAATCAGAGCGCAGCACCAGAGCAGCCAATCACAGCGCAGCACCAGAGCAGCCAATCACAGCGCAGCAGGGGAGGGCATCTGACACACACGGGGAGGGCATCTGATAACAGAGGGGAGGGCATCTGATACACACGGGGAGGGCATCTGTTGTAATGGTGTCTCTCCTCAGTGCACGCCGCCGTCATCGCCATAAACGAGGCGGTGGACCACGGGGACCCTCAGGGGACCTTCGCCGCGCTCCAGAACCCCAACGCCATGTTGGTCCAGTTAGACCCAGACTCCGCCCACGAGTACCAGGACACGCTGTTCCACGCCAAACACGCCAAGGTCCAGAGCTCCAGGAAACGGGTGAGGACCGGGACCGGATCGGGACTGGGACCTGACCGGGACCAGGACCGGACCGGGACCAGGACTAAAGTAGGACTGAACCAAGACTAAACCAGGACTAGACCAGGTCTAACCCAGGACCCGCTGTAGACCTGTTTGGCCCTGGGGACTGGATCGATGGACCGGACCTGGTCCGGGTCATTAAAGTGTCTGAGTGATGGAGGAGGAAGTGTTTTGCTTCGGGGCAGTGGGAATAGAACCATCGCTCTCAGAGCTGTGATAAACACAAACACCATTATCTGTGTGAGCCTCAGGGACCTCCTCCCAAACCTGGACCAGACCTGGACCAGGACTGAACCAGGACTGAACCAGGACTGAACCAGGACTAAACCAGGACTAAACCAGGTCTAGATCTGCAGGTCTGTATTAAACGTAGTGACACTGAGGTGACATAAAAGTGCTGATCCACAAAACCTGGTCCGAGGCCGGATTTGGCCCTCGGGCCGGAGTTTGGACACCCAGAGACGATCGGCCAATCAGAGGAGAGCACACTGGGCCCCCGCGGCTGCACTTAATGACCTCATAAAGTATAATCAAGTGTAATAACAGTAAAATGAACCCACTGACACACTGTGCGGCCGGTGGCCATTTTGTGTCTCAGCAAATGGAAAACACCGAAGCCGAACGCGACGTTTACGATGAACTCCTGACGCAGGCCGAGATCCAGGGGAACGTCAACAAGGTCAACAGTGAGTATCACCTAACCCCGCCCCCTGACACCTAACCCCGCCCCCTCACACCTAACCCCGCCCCCTCACATCTAACCCCGCCTCCTCACACCTAACCCCGCCCCTGACACTTAACCCCGCCCCCTGACACCTAACCCCACCCACTCACACATGTAAATGCACAGAGCTAACCTTTCTGCCACTGAGCTCCAAACAGGAAGTGTTCATGGGCGTGTTTGGGCTCCATGGATTCTGGCTTTAGTTCAGTTTGTATTAAAGTCTGCCTCCCCCTCAGCCGCCGTGGCTCTCCGGGCTGTAGAGGGCGCTCTCCTCTCGGGGGATGAGGACAGACTGTTTGAGGCCCTCAGAGCTCTGGGCCTCAGGGACCTCAACCCCGACAACAAGAGCTGGTACCTCAAACAGCTGCAGGCCGACAGGGACAACAAGGAACAGGTGAGAGCGCTCTTGTCGGCTCCTGTCGGCTCCTGTCTGACCCTTCTCTCTGTGGCAGGTGTCGCCAGGTGAAGCTCTGACCAAAGACGAGCTGCAGAACGGAGTGAACGCCGCCAACGAGTTTTCAGACGGATACAACAAGAGTGAGACCTCCCCGACTCCTCCCCCAGTCTCCTCCCCTGACTCCTCCCCCTAACTCCTCCCCTGACTCCTCCCCCTCACTCCTTCCCCCTGACTCCTCCCTCTCCCCCTGACTCCTCCACCTGACTCCTCCCCCTCCACCCTGACTCCTCCCCCTGACTCCTCCCCCTGACTCCTTCCCCTCCCCCTGACTCCTCCCCCTCCCCCTGACTCCTCCGCCTGACTCCTCCCCCTCCCCCCTGACTCCTCCCCCTGACTCCTCCCCCTCCCCCCTGACTCCTCCCCCTGACTCCTTCCCCTCCCCCCTGACTTCTCCCCCTCCACCTCCCCTCTGACTCCTCCACCTGACTCCTTCCCCTCCCCCTGACTCCTCCACCTGACTCCTCCCCCTCCCCCCTGACTCCTCCCCCTGACTTCTCCCCCTCCCCCGACTCCTCCACCTCCCCCCTGACTCCTCCACCTGACTCCTCCCCCTCCCCCCTGACTCCTCCGCCTGACTCCTCCGCCTGACTCCTCCCCCTGACTCCTTCCCCTCCCCCCTGACTCCTCCACCTCCCCCCTGACTCCTCCGCCTGACTCCTCCCCCTCCCCCCTGACTCCTCCACCTGACTCCTCCCCCTCCCCCTGACTCCTCCACCTGACTCCTCCCCCTCCCCCCTGACTCCTCCGCCTGACTCCTCCGCCTGACTCCTCCCCCTGACTCCTTCCCCTCCCCCCTGACTCCTCCACCTGACTCCTCCCCCTCCCCCTGACTCCTCCACCTGACTCCTCCCCCTCCCCCCTGACTCCTCCGCCTGACTCCTCCGCCTGACTCCTCCCCCTGACTCCTTCCCCTCCCCTCTGACTCCTCCACCTGACTCCTTCCCCTCCCCCTGACTCCTCCACCTGACTCCTCCCCCTCCCCCCTGACTCCTCCGCCTGACTCCTCCGCCTGACTCCTCCCCCTGACTCCTTCCCCTCCCCCCTGACTCCTCCACCTCCCCCCTGACTCCTCCGCCTGACTCCTCCCCCTCCCCCCTGACTCCTCCGCCTGACTCCTCCCCCTCCCCCCTGACTCCTCCCCCTGACTCCTCCCCCTGACTCCTCCCCCTCCCCCCTGACTCCTCCCCCTGACTCCTTCCCCTCCCCCCTGACTTCTCCCCCTCCCCTGACTCCTCCACCTCCCCCCTGACTCCTCCGCCTGACTCCTCCCCCTCCCCCCTGACTCCTCCGCCTGACTCCTCCCCCTCCCCCTGACTCCTCCCTCTGACTCCTCCCCCTCCCCCCTGACTCCTCCGCCTGACTTCTCCCCCTCCCCCGACTCCTCCACCTGACTCCTCCCCCTCCCCCAGACTCCTCCCCCGACTCCTCCCCCTGACTCCTTCCCCTCCCCTTGACTCCTCCCCTTCCACCTGACTCCTCCCCCTGACTCCTCCCCCTCCCCCCTGACTTCTCCACCTGACTCCTCCCCCTCCACCCTGACTCCTCCACCTGACTCCTCCCCCTCCACCCTGACTCCTCCGCCTGACTCCTCCCCCTCCCCCCTGACTCCTCCGCCTGACTCCTCCACCTCCCCCCTGACTCCTCCCCCTGACTCCTTCCCCTCCCCTTGACTCCTCCCCTTCCACCTGACTCCTCCCCCTCCTCTGTCTGACCCGTCCCCCTCGCCCTCAGTGCTGGCGGCGGTGGAGCGTATAAACATGGCGGTGAGGGCGGGGCTTCCTGAGCGGACGGTGGAGGAGCTGATGAGGCCCGAGGCCCAGCTGCCCACCGTGTTTCCCGAGGCCTCGGACCTGTACCAGAGAGAACTGAGCAGCCTCCAGCAGCAGAGCCCCGAGGTGAGCCGGATGCCCTCCCCGTGTGTCAGATGCCCTCCCTGTGTCTCAGATTCTGTCAGATGCCCTTCCTCTCTGTGCAGGGGGCCTTGTCTCACCCTGAGCTGATGGTTGCCGTGGAGATGCTGTCTGCTGTGGTCCTGATGAACTCTGCGCTGGAGCGAGGAGATAAAGTCGCTCTGTGGAACCTTCTGTCCAGCCCCGAGACCGGCCTGAGCAACGTGGACCAGGAGACCGCCCAGAGGTGAGCGCGCACACACACACACACACACACACACACACAGTGCACTGAGCCACCTCGTGACATCATCACATGGTCCTCACAAAGTCCTTCCCCTGAGCTCAAACACAGAGGCCCCACTTCAGTGCAGCAATTGTTTGGAGCCTGATTTGAAGTGCCCCTGTCAGTGCCCCTGTCCACGCCCCTGTCCACGTACCTGGCAGCGCCACCTGCAGGAGCCTGAACAGCGTCGGTCTGAGCGCTTTAAGACAGACGTCAGAGTTTAATAATAATAATAATAATAATAATACATAATACTTATATAGCGCTTTTCAAGATACCCAAAGACGCTTAACAAAATAACAAATAAAATAGACAAACAGACAGTAACAGAAGTAGGCTAATTGTAAACAGTTTTGAAGAGGTGGGTCTTGAGGGATGCTTTGAAAATAGTAAGTGTTGAGGAGTCTCTCATGGGTTTGGGGAGGGAGTTCCAGAGGGTGGGGCCAGCTATGGAGAAGGCCCTGTCTCCCCAGGTCTTGTGTTTGGTTCGGGTGGGGGGAGACAGGAGGTTGGCATCGGCCGATCTGAGGGAGCGGGTGGGGGCGTGGTGGTGGAGGAGCTCGGTGAGGTAGGTGGGGGCCAGGTTATGGAGGGACTTGTAGACAATGGTGAGGATTTTGAACTGGATACGCTGGGGGATGGGAAGCCAGTGGAGATCTCTAAGGACGGGGGTGATGTGTTCACGGGAGCGGGTGTGGGTGAGAAGACGGGCAGCAGAGTTCTGGATGTACTGGAGTCTATTGAGGAGTTTGGAAGGTGAATCATAGAGCAGGCTATTGCAGTAGTCGAGGCGGGATGTGATGAATGCGTGGATGAGTGTTTCAGCGGAGGGAAAGGAGAGGGATGAACGGATTCGTGCGATGTTTCTGAGGTGGTAAAAGGCTGTCTTAATGATGTGTTTTATGTGGTGTTCGTATGAGAGTGTCTGATCAAAGATAATGCCAAGATTGCGGAGGTGGGGGGATGTGGAAACAGTTGAGCCATCTATGGAGAGGGTGAAGTTATTGCTGGTTTTGAGTAATGTTTTGGGACCAATGATGATGATTTCAGTTTTGTGGGAGTTGAGTTGGAGAAAGTTGTGCTGTAACCAGGTTTTGATTTCGGAGATGCAGGCGGTAAGGGTGGCGTGAGTAACAGGAGTGATAGATTTGGTGGACAGGTAAAGTTGGATGTCATCGGCAAAGCAGTGGAATTGGAGACCATGGCGGCGGATGATGCGACCGAGGGGGAGGATGTACAGGAGGAACAGGAGGGGACTAAGAACTGAACCTTGGGGGACACCTTGGGTGAGGGGAACGGAGGGAGATTTGCAGTGGTTAATGTGGATGAACTGTTGTCTGTCTGTGAGGTAAGATGTGAACCAGGAGAGGGCGGTGTCAGAGATATTGAAGACAGTTTGAAGGCGGGAGAGGAGGATGGAGTGGTTGATGGTATCAAATGCTGCGGTGAGGTCCAGGAGGATGAGGATGTTGAGGTTGCCAGTGTCTGAGGAGAGAAGGAGGTCATTTGTTACACGGAGGAGGGCTGTTTCTGTACTGTGGTGGGAGCGAAAACCAGACTGGAAGCATTCAAATAGGTTATTGTTGGTGAGGTGGGTTTTGAGTTGGGAAGAAATGGCACGTTCAAGAAGCTTTGAGAGGAAGGGGAGATTGGAGATGGGTCTGTAGTTGTTTGGGATGTCGGGGTTTAGTCCAGGTTTCTTCAGTATGGGGGTGATGGAAGCAATTTTGAGGGAGGGAGGGACTGAGCCAGTGGACATGGAGGAGTTGATGATTATGGTGATAAGTTTAGATCTTTCTTCTTCCTGCTTGTGTCTTCTACGTTTCCAGAGACGTGGAGATTATGTTTCTTTGAAAGAGAAGATATTCAATACGCGTTTGTACGAGGCTCCGCCCACAAGTCTACGTCCCCCAGGCTCCCACAGTACGAGTCTGTACGAGGCTCCGCCCACAAGTCTACGTCCCCCAGGCTCCCACAGTACGAGTCTGTACGAGGCTCCGCCCACAAGTCTACGTCCCCCAGGCTCCACACGACAATTCTCCATAAATACACAAAAACATGAGACAAAACTGAACACAACAACTGGACAAACCTGATGTGATGCAGGAGTTTCATTAGTGCGACGCACACTGAGTGTGTTGGGATAGAGCTCTGAAGGGGGAGGGACTTAGCACAGAGAGGAAAGGGAGGAGAGACTCAGAGCGACAAAAACAAAAGTGAAACTTCTAAAACTTGTGAATCTGTTGTTTTTGGAGAATAAAACAAAAGGAACATGAAGATCTGAATATGTGACGTGTTACAGTGAAAACCTCCTGGACATAAGTGTGTGTGTGTGTGTGTGTCTGTGTGTGTTTTGTGTGTTGTGTGTATGTGTGTGTTGTGTGTGTGTGTGTGTGTTGTGTACAGATACATGGAGGAGCTGTTACGACTCAAAGCTGAAGCAGGAAGTGAATATTTGACCTGGAACGACATCCAGGCCTGTGTCGACCAGGTGAACCAGACCGTCCAGGACGAACACCAGAGTGAGACGCACAACACACACACACACACACAACCAATCCTCTCTGACTGGTTATCCTCTCCTCTGATTGGCTCCTCCTCTCTGATTGGCTCCTCTCTGATTGGCTCCTCTCCTCAGGGATCGCTGCGATTGGTGAGATAAACGAGGCGCTGGACGAGGGCGACGCCCACAGGACTTTGGCGTCGCTTCAGAATCCGGCGGCGAAACTCGAGGACATTGACCCCGCCCTCGCCGCGCACTACCATGACGTCCTGCAGGGGGCGCGCCGCGAGAAGGCCCATGTGAGTCACAGTACTAATACTGCAAATACTACTACTGCTACTACTACTTTTACTACTACTACTGCTACTAGTACTTTTACTATTACTACTACTGTTAGTGCTACTGCTACTGTAAATACTGCTGACAATAATACTTTTAAAACTACTTCTACTATTACAGCAAATACAGTCCTGGTTTAGTCCTGGTTTGGTCCTGGTTTGGTCCTGGTTTAATCCTGGTTTAGTCCAGAGGAAAGTCTATTTGAGATAAGGCTCATTTCCACAGTGGGAGGGGCTTCCTGTTTGTGTGCACGTACATGCACACACACACACACACGCACATGTGCGCACATATACACACACACTGAACCAGGACTGACCCAGGACTGAACCAGGTCTAAACCAGGACTGAACCAGGTCTAAACCAGGACTGAACCAGGACTAGACCAGGACTGAACCAGGTCTAAACCAGGACTGAACCAGGACTAGACCAGGACTGAACCAGGTCTAAACCAGGACTGAACCAGGTCTAAACCAGGACTGAACCAGGACTAGACCAGGACTGAACCAGGTCTAAACCAGGACTGAACCAGGTCTAAACCAGGACTGAACCAGGACTAGACCAGGACTGAACCAGGTCTAAACCAGGACCGAACCAGGACTAGACCAGCACTGAACCAAGACTAAACCAGGACTAGACCAGGACTGAACCAGGTCTAAACCAGGACTAGACCAGGACTAAACCAGGTCTAAACCAGGACTAGACCAGCACTGAACCAAGACTAAACCAGGACTGAACCAGGACTGAACCAGGTCTAAACCAGGACTAGACCAGCACTAAACCAGGTCTAAACCAGGACTAGACCAGGACTAGACCAGGTCTAAACCAGGACTAGACCAGCACTAAACCAGGTCTAAACCAGGACTAGACCAGGGCTGGGACCTGGTGCCGAGGCCACACCCCTTCTGGAGTGTTGGTGGGACCAGTGGAGCTCGTGGGCCGGGTCCCTCTGCTGGAGGAACAGAGAACTGCCCCTGAGACTCTGAGGATTTAAGCTTCACGTCAAATTGAAACTCTGAGTTGCAGAGGCTGCACTAGCACTGACTCTGGGATTTAGGGAGTGACATTCAGATCAGAGACATTTTAGGTTTAAACACACTGGATTTCAGCTTTGAACCAGCAACCCACATGAGAGAGTCATGTGACGCTCATTCTGTGTTCTGATTGGATAAAGAACCAAAACACCAAATTAAAACAGAAATGATCCAAACCTTCACCAAACCAAACGTTCACCTCAGCGTTTCCTCCACGGGCAGAAGAAACTGAACATTTCTAACGTTTGTCCTGAACATTTCTAAAGTTTGTCCTGAACGTTTTTAAAGTTTTTAAACCGAAACAGAACACGTGTTTTCTGTGAACTTGAAATATTTAAAATAACAGAGTAAATACAATCCTCACTGTGTGTTCAGTGTGTGTTGAATGTGTGTTGTGTTGTTGTGTTCCAGGAGACTCAGGATCCGTCTGCTGTGCTGTGGTTGGACGAGATCCAGGACGCCATCCGACGAGCCAATCAGAACACAGCTGACGCCCTGATCTGTGAGAATACTACTACTACAACTACTGCTACTACTACTACTACTACTACTACTACTACTACTACTACTACTACTACTACTACTACTGCTACTACTGCTATGTATCCTATGACTACTAAAAGTAGTGTGTGTATCTGTTTGTGTGTCTGTCTGTGTGTCTGTGTGTGTGTCAGTCTCTCGGTGCATTCAGGACATAAACCGCGCGGTGGACGACGGTGATGCTGCGCAGACGCTGGCGGCGCTCAGGAGCCCGGGGGCGGGGCTTTACGGGGTCACGGCCGAGTGCGGCGAGACGTACCAGAGAGAGCTGAAGGAACGCAAGGACCAGAAGGAACCAGGTGAGAACCTCCGGAGAGCGCGTGTTTTAACCCTGTTTTGACCCTGTTTTGACCCTGTTTTAACCCTGTTTTGACCCTGTTTTGACCCTGTTTTAACCCTGTTTGACCCTGTTTTGACCCTGTTTTGACCCTGTTTTGACCCTGTTTGACCCTGTTTTGACCCTGTTTTCTCAGATAACGGCAGTGAGTGGGTGAAGCACTGGGTGAAGGGAGGGCATCATTATTACTACAACCTGAGCTCAGGGGAGGGCACCTGGGTCGAACCCGAGGGTTTTACTCCCAACAGCAGCCAACTGAGTAAAGACGAGATCCAGGTGAGAGCGCACACACACACACACACGCACACACGCGCACACACACACACGCACACACACACACACACACACGCGCACACACACACACACACACACACACACGCGCGCGCACACACACACACGCACACACACACACACACACACACACACACAGACTGACCTTGTCTCTCTTAAAGGGGTGGTCTCTGTTCTAGTGCACTTTGACCCTGTGTCTCCGCGTGTCTCTCTTTGACCCTGTGTCTCCGCGTGTCTCTCTTTGACCCTGTGTCTCCGCGTGTCTCTCTTTGACCCTGTGTCTCCGCGTGTCTCTCTTTGACCCTGTGTCTCCGCGTGTCTCTCTTTGACCCTGTGTCTCTGGTGTGTCTCTCTTTGACCCTGTGTCTCTGGCGTGTCTCTCTTTGACCCTGTGTCTCTGGTGTGTCTCTCTTTGACCCTGTGTCTCCGCGTGTCTCTCTTTGACCCTGTGTCTCCGCGTGTCTCTCTTTGACCCTGTGTCTCTGGCGTGTCTCTCTTTGACCCTGTGTCTCTGGCGTGTCTCTCTTTGACCCTGTGTCTCCGCGTGTCTCTCTTTGACCCTGTGTCTCTGGCGTGTCTCTCTTTGACCCTGTGTCTCTGGTGTGTCTCTCTTTGACCCTGTGTCTCTGGTGTGTCTCTCTTTGACCCTGTGTCTCCGCGTGTCTCTCTTTGACCCTGTGTCTCCGCGTGTCTCTCTTTGACCCTGTGTCTCTGGTGTGTCTCTCTTTGACCCTGTGTCTCTGGCGTGTCTCTCTTTGACCCTGTGTCTCTGGTGTGTCTCTCTTTGACCCTGTGTCTCCGCGTGTCTCTCTTTGACCCTGTGTCTCTGGTGTGTCTCTCTTTGACCCTGTGTCTCTGGCGTGTCTCTCTTTGACCCTGTGTCTCTGGCGTGTCTCTCTTTGACCCTGTGTCTCTGGTGTGTCTCTCTTTGACCCTGTGTCTCTGGTGTGTCTCTCTTTGACCCTGTGTCTCTGGCGTGTCTCTCTTTGACCCTGTGTCTCTGGCGTGTCTCTCTTTGACCCTGTGTCTCTGGTGTGTCTCTCTTTGACCCTGTGTCTCCGCGTGTCTCTCTTTGACCCTGTGTCTCCGCGTGTCTCTCTTTGACCCTGTGTCTCCGCGTGTCTCTCTTTGACCCTGTGTCTCCGTTAAAGGGGACGGTCTCTGGCGTGACCACGGCGTATAACCGTGAGCAGTTGTGGCGGGCGAACGAGGCTCTGATCACGCGGCTCCAGGCTCGATGTCGAGGGTTCCTCGTCCGGAGGAACGTCCAGGAACGAAGAGACTTCCTACAGAACCAGAGCCCCGCGGTCACCACCATACAGGTGAGAGGTCAGGGGTCACCTCCATACAGGTGAGAGGTCAGGGGTCACCACCATACAGGTGAGAGGTCAGGGGTCACCACCATACAGGTGAGAGGTCAGGGGTCACCACCATACAGGTGAGAGGTCAGGGGTCACCACCATACAGGTGAGAGGTCAGGGGTCACCACCATACAGGTGAGAGGTCAGGGGTCACCACCATACAGGTGAGAGGTCAGGGGTCACCACCATACAGGTGAGAGGTCAGGGGTCACCTCCATACAGGTGAGAGGTCAGGGGTCAACTCCATACAGGTGAGAGGTCAGGGGTCAACTCGATACAGGTGAGAGGTCAGGGGTCAACTCGATACAGGTGAGTCTGGACTGGGTCTGGTTCTGGTTTAGTCCTGGTTCAGTCCTAGTTCAGACCTGGTTTAGTCCTGGTTTAGTCCTGGTTTAGTCCTGGTTCAGTCCTGGTTCAGTCCTGGTTTAGTCTTGGTTCAGTCCTGGTTCAGTCCTGGTTTAGTCCTGGTTTAGTCCTGGTTTAGTCCTGGTTTAGTCCTGGTTTAGTCCTGGTTCAGTCCTGGTTCAGTCCTGGTTTAGTCCTGGTTCAGTCCTGGTTCAGTCCTGGTTCAGTCCTGGTTTAGTCCTGGTTTAGTCCTGGTTCAGACTGTGATTTTGATGGTGAGATGTGATTGGTTAAATGTGTGTCATGTGACCTCAGGCCCATTGGAAAGGATACAAACAGAGAAAGAACTACAAGGAACGTAAACAATACCTGAAAGAACACAGTGAGCAGGCCGTCAAGGTACTACTACTACTACTACTACTACTACTACTACTACTGCTACTGCTACTACTACTGCTACTACTGCTACTGCTACTACTACTATTATGCCTCTTCTTCTTCCTCTTCCTCCTCTCCTCTTCCTCCTCCTCTCCTCCTCTTTTTCCTCCTCTTCCTCCTCTCTTCCTCTTCCTCCTTTTCCTCCTCCTCTTCCTCCTCCTCTTCCTCCTCCTCCTCCTTTCCTCCTCCTCCTCTTCCTCTTCCTCCTCCTCCTCCTCCTCTCTTCCTCTCCCTCCTACTCCTCCTCTCTTCCTCTCCCTCCTACTCCTCCTCTTCCTCCTTTCCTCCTCTTCCTCTTTTTCCTTCTCCTCCTCCTCCTGTCCTCCTCCTCTTCCTCCTCTCCTTCTCCTCCTCTCTTCCTCTTTCCCTCCTCCTTCTCTTCCTCCTCTTCCTCCTCCTCTTTTCCTCTTCCTCCTCTTCCTCCTCTCACTCATGTGTCTTGTTTTCAGATTCAGTCGATGGTTCGGATGCATCAGGCTCGGAAGAAATACAGAGACCGCCTCAAGTACTTCAGAGATCACGTGAGGAACATTTAAAACATTTAAAAAAATATTTAAAACATAAAAAATAAAAACATTTAAAAATATTGAAAACATTTAAAACTAGAAAAGCACTCAGAGAGCGCAGACCTCCGCCAAGCAGCTCAGTTTTCAAAGTGATCCAGAATCCAGGATTTCTTCTGGATCATCACCAAAATTTAATCATCTGTTGGATTTACCATTAGGAACATTTCCTGAAAATTTAATCAAGATCCGTCCATAACTTTTTGAGTTATCTTGCTAACTAACAAACAAACAAACAGACAAACTAACAAACAAACAAACAAACTCAGGCGAAAACATAACCTCCTTGGCGGAGGTAAATTTTGAAAACATTTGAAAATATTAAAAACATTAGAAAATATTAAAAACATTTTTAAACCAAGAGATTTCAGGATCTTGACTCTAAATGTTTGTTTCAGATGGATGAGGTGGTGAAGATCCAGGCGTTCATCAGAGCCAACAAAGCCCGCGACGACTACAGGACCCTGAGTACGTGACAGTAGCGCCCCCTCATGGATGGGGGTTTAGTGCAGTTTGGTGACAGTAGCGCCCCCTCATGGACGGGGGTTTAGTGCAGTTTGGTGACAGTAGCGCCCCCTCATGGACAGGGGTTTAGTGCCTTTTAGCTCTGATCTGCAGTAGGACAAATATTGAATATTGGTGTCGGCTGAAAAAATCTACATCGGCCGATCTCCAACGTTGGTGTTACATCATGATGATGTTTCCTCATATCTCCTCCAACGACACGCTCATGGGCCTGGTGTTCTGGTGTTTTAGTGTTTTGATGTTGTTGTTCTACTGGGGGACTTCAACGCCCATGTGGGCAACGACAGTGACACCTGGAGAGGGATAATCTGGAGGAACAGCCTCCCTGATCTGAACCCGAGCGGTGTTCTGTTATTGGACTTCTGTGCTACTCACGGTTTGTCCATAACGAACACCATGTTCGAGCACAAGGGTGTCCATCAGTGCACGTGGCACCAGGACACCCCAGGCCGGAGGTTGATGATCGACTTTGTTGTTGTGTCATCTGACCTCCGGGCGCATGTCTTGGACACTCGGGTGAAGAGAGGGGCAGAGCTGTCAGCCGTTACCACCTGGTTGTGAGTTGGCTCCACTGGAGGAGGAGGAAGCCGGAAAGACCTGGCAGGCCCGGGTGTATAGTGAAGGTCTGTTGGTATTGTCTAGCAGAGCCTCTGTCAGGGGAACCTTCAACTCACACCTCCGGGAGAGCTTCTCCCAGATTCTGGGCGAGGCTGGGGACATGGAGTCCGAGTGGGCTTTGTTCTCGGCCTCTATTGTTAGTGCAGCCGTTTGTAGCTGCGGTCGTAAGGTTTGTGGTGCCTGTTGCGGCTGCATTCCCCGAACCTGGTGGTGGACACCGGAAGTAAGGGTGAAGAAGGAGTCTTATCGGGCCTTGTTGGCTCGTGGGACTCCTGAGGCAGCTGACAGGTATCGGTGGTCGGGCAATCACAGAAGCAAAAACGCCGGGTTGGGATCAGTTCAGAGAGCCCATGGAGGAGGACTATCGGACGGCCTCAAAGAAATTCTGGCAAACCATCCGACACCTCAGGAGGGGGAAGCAGTGCTTCACCAACACTGTTTACAGTGCAAGTGGAGAGCGGTTGACCTCGACTGGGGATGTTGTCGGACGGTGGAAGGAATACTGAAGATCTCCTCAATCCCACCGTCACGTCTTCCGAGGAGGAAGTAGAGGCTGGTTGGCAAGCTCCTCGGTGGCAAGGCTCCGGGGATGGATGAGATCCATCCTGAGTATCTTAAGTCTCTGGATGTTGTGGGGCTGTCTTGGCTGACACGTCTCTGCAACATCGTGTGGTGGTCAGGGACAGAACCTCTGGACTGGACCGGGGTGGTGGTCCCTCTGTTTAAAGGGGGACTGGAGGGTGTGTTCCAACTACCAGGGAATCACACTCCTCAGCCTCCCCGGTAAGGTCTATTCCAGGGACTGGAGAGGAGAATCCGACCGATGGTCGAACCTCGGATTCAGGAGGAGCAGTGTGGTTTTCGTCCCGGTCATGGAACACTGGACCAGCTCTATACTCTCCATCGGGTGCTCGAGGGTTCATGGGAGTTTGCCCAGTCCACATGTGCTTTGTGGATCTGGAGACATTCAACCGTGTCCCTCGTGCGGTCCTGTGGGGGGCGCTCTGGGAGTATGGGGTTCAGGGCTCTTTGTTAAGGGCTGTTCGGTCCCTGTATGACCGAAGTAGGAGCTGTGTTCGCATTGCTGGTAATAAGTCGGACCGGTTTCTCGTGCATGTTGAACTCCGCCAGGGCTGCCCCTGTCACCGGTTCTGTTCATTGTTTTATGGACAGAATTTCTCGGCGCAGTCAGGGGCCGGAGGGGGTCCGGTTTGGGGACCACAGGATCTCAACTCTGCTGTTTGCAGATGATGTTGTCCTGATGGCTTCATCACACCAGGACCTCCAAAGTGAAGTGGCTGGGATGAAGATCAGCTCCTTCAAATCCGAGGTCATGGTTCTTAACTGGAAAAAGGTGGCGCCCTCACCGGTTGGGTGGAGAGTCCTTCCCTCAAGTGGAGGAGTTCAAGTATCTCGGGGTCTTGTTCACAGTGAGGGGAGGATGGAGCGTGAGATTGCCAGGTGGATCGGTGCAGCGTCGGCAGTGATGTGGTCGCTGTATTGGACCATTGTGGTGAAGAGGAGCTGAGCCAAAAGGCAAAGCTCTGGATTTACCGTCAGTCTACGTTCCTCCCCTCACCTACGGTCATGAGCTTTGGGTAATGACCGAAAGGACGAGATCGCAGATACAAGCGGCCGAAATGAATTTCCTCCGCAGAGTGGCTGGGCGCTCCCTTAGAGATAGGGTGAGGAGCTCAGTCACACGGGAGGAGCTCGGAGTAGAGCTGCTGCTCCTCCACATCGAGAGGAGCAGCTGAGGGGAAGGCATCTGTTCCAGATGCCTCCTGGACGCTTCCCTCTGGAGGTGTTCCGGGCATGTCCCACCAGGAGGGACTATGTCTCTGGTCTGGCCTGGGAACACCACGGGGTCCCCCCAGAGGAGCTGGGGGAAGTGTCCAGGGTGAAGGAGTCCCTGCTTAGACTGTTGTCCCCGTGACCCAACCCTGGATAAGAGGAAGAAAATGTATGGATGGTGTTTTAGTGTTTTAATATTGTGGTGTTTTGGTGGGAAATGGTGGCAATGGTGACAATATTATTATAATATCTCCTCCACAGTAAATGCGGACGACCCGCCCATGGGCGTAGTGCGTAAGTTCGTTCACCTTCTGGACCAGAGTGATCAGGACTTTCAGGAGGAGCTGGAGCTGATGAAGCTCAGGGAGGAGGTGGTCACAAACATCAGGTCCAACCAGAGTCTGGAGAAAGACCTCAACCTCATGGACATCAAGATCGGGCTCCTGGTGAAGAACAAGATCACTCTGCAGGACGTGGTGTCCCACTCCAAACGCCTCACCAAGAAGAACCACGGCCAGCTCGCCAACATGATGGTCCAAAAGGGAACACAAGGAGGTCTGAAGGCTCTGAGCAAGGAGAAGAGACTGAAGCTGGAGGCTTACCAGCACCTCTTCTATCTCCTACAGGTGAGACACCTGCACCTGCCCAGGATGATCCCCCTCTCCTCTCCCCTTTTCCTCTCCTCTTTTTCTTCTCTTCTTTTTCCTCTCCTCTTTTTCTTGTATAAACAGCCTCTCTGTTTTTCAGACAAATCCGTCGTATTTGGCGAAGTTGATTTTCCAGATGCCTCAGAACAAATCGACAAAGTTCATGGACTCAGTGATTTTCACTTTGTACAACTACGCGTCCAATCAGAGAGAAGAATACCTCCTGCTGCGACTGTTCAAGACGGCCCTGCAGGAGGAGATCAAGTGAGACGCACAACACAAACACACAATACACAACATGCACGTGTCCTGGTCTGGTGCTGGTCTGGTCCTGGTCTGGTGCTGGTCTGGTCCTGGTCCGGTCTTGGTCTGGTCCTGGTCTGGTCTTGGTCCTGGTTCTGACCCGGTTCTGTTGTGCAGGTCTAAGGTGGACCAGCTGAAGGAGGTGGTGACGGGGAACCCCACAGTGATCAAGATGGTGGTGAGTTTTCACCGCGGCGCCAGAGGTCAGAACGCGCTGAGGCAGATCCTGGCGCCCGTCGTCAAGGAAACGATCGAAGACAAAACGCTCAACATCAAAACGGATCCGGTTGACATCTACAAGAGCTGGGTCAACCACATGGAGACGCAGACCGGAGAGGCCAGGTACGCACCTGCCGGATCTGTGCCACTAGCTTTATGCTAACACAGGTATAAGCACCTACCAAATGTGTACCACACAGACACTGACACTGAGGCTCAATCCCGAACCTGCCTGATCTGTGTCGCTCTGAGCTCACCCTGGAGATGGGAGGTGCAAGTGGGAGGAGCTAAGTGCTCATGCAGACTGGTTTTATGATGAAATGATTCTTTAAAGAGAACGTACGATTCTTTTGAAGGGATCATTATTATTATTATTGTTAGTATTATTATTATTATTATTTTAGGAAGAAACTACAGCACGTGTCCATTTACGATATAACTGGATCATCGACCTAATAAGCCCGGCCTCCTCAGAGGATAAAACCCGCCTCCTCAGAGCGGATAAGCCCCGCCTCCTCAGAGCGGATAAGCCCCGCCTCCTCAGAGTGGATAAGCCCCGCCTCTTTCAATCACATGTTTTTATTGATGGGAAAAGTGTGACATTTTGCGCCCTACTTGTGCGACAGTCGGTACAGAGGGGTGGGGACAGGGGGTAGGTAAAAAACAGATTTTGCAGGACAATACAGGGTCACTCACACATGCTGTGTGCGTGCGATATATCGATACAGAGAAATGGTGCGATAATCCCAGACAAGTGTTCTGAAGTCGTCATACAGATGCATAATTATCATAAATATAATGAAACAGTAATCATCATTCCCCAGCGGTGGCTCAGGCGTCTGCAGATTAAGTCTCATCGTTTTACTACAAGGAAAATAAACAAAACTCCAGTACGACCGCCCTGTGACCGTGAGCTCTGTGGTTCACAGTAAACTCCCGTACGACGTGACGCCGGAGCAGGCCATGGCCCACGAGGAGGTCCGCACCAGACTGGAGACCTCCATCAAGAACATGAAGAACCTCACAGACAAGTTTCTCTCGGCCATCACCACCTCTGTGGACAAGATCCCGTGAGTCTGTGTGTGTGTGTGTGTGTGTGTGTGTGTGTGTTTGTGTGTGTGTGTCGGTCTGTGTCTGTCTGTGTCTGTGTGTGTTCAGCGTGTTCTTGTTGCCGTAGATACGGGATGAGGTTCATCTCTAAAGTTCTCAAAGACTCTCTCCACGAGAAGTTTCCAGACGCCACAGAAGACGAGCTGCTCCAGGTGAGTCCAGGTCCAAACCTCAGGTCAAACATCTCACAGAGCAGCAGGTCCAGATGGTCCTGATGGTCCCGATGGTCCTGACGGTCCTGATGGTCCCGACGGTCCCGATGGTCCTGACCTTCCCGATGGTCCCGATGGTCCTGATGGTCCCGATGGTCCCGACGGTCCCGACGGTCCTGATGGTCCCGACGGTCCCGACGGTCCTGATGGTCCTCTCATTTCCACTTCGGCTCCAACCTGCTGTGGAAATAAAATACAGATTTACACAAATCAAGAAGAAAAACCTGGTGAAAATGACACGAATGTGGAGAGTCCCACACTGATGACGTCACACCGGTGACATCACACTGATGACGTCACACCGGTGACATCACACTGATGACGTCACACCGGTGACATCACACTGATGACGTCACACCAATGACCTCACACCGGTGACATCACACCGATGACGTCACACCGGTGACATCACACCGATGACGTCACACCGGTGACGTCACACTGATGACGTCACACCATTGACCTCACACCGGTGACCTCACACCGGTGACGTCACACCGGTGACGTCACACCAGTGACGTCACACCGATGACGTCACACCAGTGACGTCACACCAGTGACGTCACACCAGTGACGTCACACCAGTGACGTCACACCGATGATGTCACACCAATGACCTCACACCGGTGACATCACACCAATGACCTCACACCGGTGACGTCACACCAATGACATCACACCGGTGACATCATATTTCTATGACACTTTAAACCTGATTCCAACAGAATAAAGGAGTTTTCTTAAATTTGTATTAGTGCTGTCAAAAATATCGCACTATTAACGAGTTAACGCAAAATAATTTTAATGCCGTTAATTTAATCGCGAGGTTAAACGCTCTTTGTAGTGAACTCGTTTTTTCATAAACTGTGGCTCCTGCTCGTAACGTTAGAAAAACTACAGGATCCGACTGTAAACAGGAAGGAAAACAATTTGTACAAAACTGAGAAGCCGTACTGGAGGAGGTGGACCAAAGTCCTGCGCGCCGCTGCCGCCCACACGAGGAGAACACCAAACAAACTCCGCTCCAAAACATACAGCGAATCCACACCCATCCCCGACAAGGACCGCGGACAGCGACAGAAGCCCCGCAGCCTCCCGCGCCGCCACCATATCCACAAACCCACGGAGGAGCGTGCACCGGAGGAGGAGCTCGCGCAACAGGAGGAGTGCGCGCCGGAGGAGGAGCGTGCGCTGGAGGAGGAGGAGGAGTTCACACCGGAGGAGAAGGAGGAGCTCGCACCGGAGGAGGAGCTCGCACCGCAGTGGGTCCCACCACTCAACAGACACCCACGACACTGGACCCACCCTCTCCGCCTAACGCGCCAAACAAACGGCCCTGTGCGATGACGCCCGCGGCCGTGCAGGTGCAAATGTGGGCCACAGAACCACAGGCATTCGCACCCGAGCATGGCATGGCCTAAAAGTCCCAGCGCGAGTGCGCCCCAGTGCAGCAGGTGTCCGGGGTGAAGGAAGTCCGGGAGTCCCTTAGGCTTTTGCTCCCGCGGCCCCGGATGAGCAGAAGAAAATGGATAAATGGATGACTGGATATTTGAAGCGATTGACACTAGTTTGTATTTGTCACGTCAGAATCTCTGGGACATTAGCTGAGTTCGGGCTCAGAGCACCACGTGGTTGCTATGGTAACAGTGATGGAGCTCCCTCGGGGTTAAAATCCTGCTGTGGTGGGAGATGTTTCTCCTTGGATCTGTGTAGAACAGGAGCTTAGAACCTTCTGCAGATGTTCTACCTTGGACCTTTGTTACTTTCTCACTTCTCACTTTCTTTTCTGCTTTGTTTCCTCACTCCTCTTCCCTCTCTCCTTACCTCCTTGCCTCCTTGCTCCTCCCCATGGTGGCTCCTCCACCCTCTCCTCTCTGTGGTGGGTTCCAGTCTCTTGGTCTCTCCTTCTGTGACACTGTTTCTGCTCGAGGTGAGAATCTTTTGACTCTTTCTGCTTTTTCAAAACTGAAAATTTAAACATTGTCAAACAAGGCACACGCGAGGAGAGCAAAGGGTTAAACTGAACTGCTCCTTAATAGTAACAGTACTAGTATTTGTAGTAGTAATAGTATTAGTATTTGTAGTAGTAATAGTACTAGTATTTGTAGTAGTAAGAGTACTAGTATTTGTGGTAGTAAGAGTACTAGTATTTGTAGTAGTAATAGTACTAGTATTTGTAGTAGTAATAGTACTAGTATTTGTAGTAGTAACAGTACTAGTATTTGTAGCAGTGGTAGTACTAGTATTTGTAGTAGTAAGAGTACTAGTATTTGTAGTAGTAATAGTATTTGTAGTAGTAACTACTAGTATTTGTAGTACTGGTAGTACTAGTTTTTGTAGTAGTAACAGTACTAGTATTTGTAGTAGTAAGTAAGCAGTATCAGTAGTAGTAGTAGTAGTAGCAGTAGCAGTAGCAGCAGCAGTAGCAGTAGTAGTAGTAGTAGTAGCAGTAAAAGTACTTGTATCTGCAGATCGTGGGTAACCTGCTGTATTACCGCTACATGAACCCGGCGGTGGTGGCGCCGGACGCCTTCGACATCATCGAGGTGGCGGCGGGCGGTCAGCTGAGCACCGAGCAGCGCCGAAACCTGGGCTCCGTCGCCAAAATGCTCCAGCACGCCGCGTCCAGCAGGATGTTCTACGGAGACAACGCCCACCTCACCCCCATCAACGAGTACCTGAGCGCCGCGCACGCCAAGTACAGGTCAGGACCAGACCGGGACCGAGACCAGGACCAGACCGGGACCAGACCTGGACCAGACCGTATCTGTGTCGTGTGTGGTATATTTACCTCTGCCAAGGAGGTTATGTTTTCGCCTGAGTCTGTCTGTTTGTTTGTTTGTTTGTTTGTTTGTTTGTTTGTTTGTTTGTTTGTTTGTTAGTTAGCAAAATAACTCAAAAAGTTATGGACGGATCTTGATGAAATTTTCATCAAGAAATGTTCCTAATGGTAAATCCAACAGATGATTAAATTTTGGTGATGATGCAGAAGAAATCCTGGATTCTGGATCACTTTGAAAACTGAGCTGCTTGGCGGAGGTCTGCGCTCTCTGAGTGCTTTTCTAGTTGTGTTTTGTGTGGTTAAATCCAGGCGGTTCTTCCTGGCGGCGTGTGATGTTCCGTCTCTGGAGGAGAAGTTTAACGTGGATCAATACTCCGACCTCGTCACCGTCACCAAACCCGTCATTTACATCTCCATCGGAGAGATCGTCAACACACACACGGTAACAACACACACACGGTAACAACACACACACGGTAACAACACACACACGGTTACAACACGCACACGGTAACAACACGCACACGGTTACAACACGCACACGGTAACAACACGCACACGGTAACAACACACACAGTAACAACACGCACACGGTAACAACACGCACACGGTAACAACACACAGTAACAACGCACAAAGTAACAACACGCACACGGTAACAACACGCACACTGTAACAACACACGGTAACGACACGCACATGGTAACGACACGCACACTGTAACAACACACGGTAACAACGCACAGACAGTAACGACACGCACACGGTAACAACACACGGTAACGACACGCACACGGTAACAACACACACATGTTTATTTTATTTTATTTATTTTTATTTAACCTTTATTTTACCAGGTAGGTCGGTTGAGAACCAATTCTCATTTTCAACGACGACCTGGCCAAGAGGCAGAAATTCCAACATACAACAGAATAACATCCAAACAGGCAAAGACAAGACAAAACAACAACATTAAGACAGTTCATATTTTCCACTATTTACATATAAACACATGAGTGAGCAGAGTTTAAAAACAGGTACATTGGTCACGTACTGTAGATTTTACTGAGCTGATGAAAGTAGCTACTGGAGTCAGAATACTGAGTTTTAGTGTTTTTTGTAAATTGTTCCAGTCGTTGGTGCAGTGAAATGAAATGATGACTGACCAAAGGATGTTCGGACTCGTGGGGTGATCATGGTGATAATGTTACTGGAGCGTAGGTTATGTGTGTTATTGGAAATGTTGATGAGTGAGCGAAGATAATGAGGGGTTTTACCAATTAATGTTTTATAGATGAATTTGTACCAGTTTATCAATCTGTGGGAGTGAAGTGACGGCCAGTTAACCAGTGAGTACAGATGACAGTGACGGTGGTGAAAGGGGCACCTGTGACAAAACGGATTGCTGAGTGATAAATGACATCAAGTTTATGGAGGAGAGTTTTGGATGCTGACCTGTAGATGATGTCACCGTAATCGAAGATGGGGAGGATTGTCATTTTAACAAGGGTGTGTTTTGCGGAATGGGTGAATGAGGATTTATTGCTGTATAGAAAGCTGATTCTTGATTTGACTTTGGAAAGTAATGTGTTAATGTGAATATCAAAGGAAAGTGTATTTTCAAGCCATATGCCTAAGTATTTGTAAGAATTTACTAATTGTAGATGTGTGCCGTCCAGGGATGAGATGTTGGTGTGGTAGGGAATCTGAGGTAAATTACGGTTGAAAATCGTGTATTTCGTTTTGGTTGTGTTTAAAAGAAGATGAAGGTTGGAAAAAGCGTATTGGAGACTGGTGAAGCTGTTTTGTAAAGAGCGGAGGGCTGTGTTAAGGCACGGACTGGATGTGTACAGAATGGTGTCGTCAGCGTATAAATGTATGTGGGAGGTGCCAGCAGCAGAAACTATGTTATTGATGTAGATTTTAAAGAGAGTTGGTCCTAGTATGGACCCTTGAGGAACCCCCACGGTCAAGGTTAGGGGGTCAGATTGATGCCCCTCAGCTCGCACCAACTGAATGCGTCCCGAGATGTAGCTCCTAAACCATGCCAGGCACTTCTCTGAGAGGCCTATCTGCTGAAGTCTGCTGAGTAGGATGTTGTGATCTACTGAGTCAAAGGCTTTAGCCAAGTCTACAAAGACAGCCACACAATATTCTTTTTTATCTATGGCACTTATGATGTCGTTTAAAACTTTAAGTGTCGCAGAGATACACCCATGGCCAGTTCTAAAGCCAGACTGCATGTCCGTAAGGATGCTGTGTGTTTCGAGATATTGTGTAAGCTGTTGATTAATTAGTTTTTCAATGACTTTGGAGAGACAAGGCAGGATGGAGATAGGCCTATAGCAGTTAAGGTCTAGACTATCACCCCCTTTGAAGAGTGGGATGATTGCTGCTGACTTCCACTCCAGGGGTAGCTCACAGGTTTGTAGTGAGAGGTTAAACAGGTGAGTAATGGGTGCAGCGATGATGGGTGCTGCTAGCTGCAGAAAGAAGGGATCCAATGTATCCAGCCCAGCTGATTTATGAGTGTCCAGCTTAAGAAGCTCCCTGAGCACCTCATTCTCCTGTAGGAGTTGAAATGCAAAAGGAGGGACGGTTGAAGGGAGGGAGTTATGATTAGGTAATGAGTCAGAGGAACTGACCAAAGCAGTGGGCGTGGCAGTAGTGAAGGCATGACCAGATTGGATGAAATGTTTATTGAGCATATTTACCATGGTGGTCTTGTCTGAAACTATAATTTCCTCAGATTTAATTGCAATTGGCAAATGTGCAGATGAATTTTTATTTTCCATGGTTTTAACTGTCTGCCAGAATTTTCTAGGGTTTGAGCTACATTTTAGGAATTGATTTTTATAGTATTCAGATTTTGCCTTTCTGATTGACTGTGTGCAGCGATTCCTGGCTGATCTGAAGGACTGCCAGTCAATAAGGGTCTTGGATGCCCGAGCTTTGTGCCAGAGAGTGTGTTTGAGACAGATCAGCTCAGTCAGCTCAGTGCTGATCCAGGGGCTGAAACGATTTTTAATTCTGACCATTTTTAAGGGAGCGTGTCTGTTCTGAATAGAGATGAATGTGTTTTTGAAATGAGACCATGCATTCTCAACAGAAGGAATAAGGTTAATTGTACAAAAGGCACTTTGATTCTATGTTCTTGTAGTGGTAGAGTTGTACTGTCTGGTTTAGTTGTAATCTGCGGAGTGTCCACTTGAGGGCGTTCCTCCCTCCCGCATTATGTCAGCAGTGACTGAAAAAGAACGGGCTTCCTGCAATTTCTAGACTGTCATTGTTCAGAAGTGTGCGTTTATAACAGCAGTAAGTGTAATGATGATATATGTGTAAGTGTAATGATGTCTTTTATGTTTCTAGTTTCACCTTTATTCTTGTTAGCCTGTGGTCGGCATAGCTAGCATGAGCTAAGCTAATTCTTGTTTCCATGTGGTTATGTAGGCTATAGTGTCATAGTTTATTGTTACTCCTAAATCGTTATGGTATGTTATGTTAAAGGGTGACTGAGTAATGTATGTTGGTGTAGCTTTATGTTTCCTGTGTATTATGGACAGTTAGTCACTGTATGTTTTATTTCTGTTTATTTCCAGAGACTCACACAGACCCACACCCCCACGTTCAGCCCCCCTTTCAATCTGTACCTGTGTGAAACATTAAAGTTTAATACAAGAACTCAGACGTCAGCCCTCTTCTCCTTATTGTCTCCTCCTGTCGGGATATTCATCAGGACTTTAAGAGGTTGTTCTGGCCGACAACCCAGGGCAGTGTCAGCTTTAAATCCGAACCAGTGCATACAGTGAAGTCCTACCCAACATTAATTCTGTGCCATTTTTCTTCTGCCAGATCATGCAAGAAGGCTTGCTCATTGAAGTTTTTAAGGTGTCGTTTATAGATGGTTAATGGAGGAGACTTGATATTTGTACCATTTCTTCTGCAAACGATACTGCAGTGGTCACTGAGACTCTGGCAGAAAACTGCAGATGTGTACTTTGACGGTCTGTTTGTGACAGTGACATCAGTTAGGGTTCTTTTTTTCATGCAGAGATTTACTGATGAATCTGGTGGGAGCCTCAACAATTTGAGAGAGATTTAAGGCATCCAGTTGGAGTTGCACTGAGGTGGGTGGATTAAGCATGTCCCAGTTCAAGTCACGTAGCAACAGAAATTCAGAGGATGTGTATGGGGCAATGAGTTCACTGAGGGCAGATAGGGTACAGGCAGGGGCAGATGGTGGTCTATAACAGCCAGCTACATTGATAGAATAAATCATGTAACGACACGCACACGGTAACAACACGCACACGGTAACAACACACACACGGTAACAAAGCGCACACGGTAACAACGCGCGCACGGTAACAACACACAGTAACAACACACACACGGTAACAAAGCGCACACGGTAACAACGCGCACACGGTAACAACACACACACGGTAACAACACACACACGGTAACAACACGCACACGATAACAACACGCACACGGTAACAACGCGCACACGGTAACAATACGCACACGGTAACAATGCGCACACAGTAACAACGTGCACACGGTAACAACACGCACACGATAACGCGCACACGGTAACAACGCACACACGGTAACAACGCACACACGGTAACAACGCGCACACGGTAACAACGCGCACACTGTAACAACACACACGGTAACAAAGCGCACGCGGTAACAACGCGCACGCGGTAACAACACACACACACAGTACCAAAGCGCACACGGTAACAACACGCACACAGTAAAAACACACAGTAACAACACATATGGTAACAACACGCACACGGTAACAACGCGCACACGGTAACAACGCGCACACGGTAACAACGCGCACACGGTAACAACGCGCACACGGTAACAATGCGCACACAGTAACAACGTGCACACGGTAACAACACGCACACGATAACGCGCACACGGTAACAACGCGCACACGGTAACAACGCGCACACGGTAACAACGCACACTGTAACAACACACGGTAACAACGCGCACGCGGTAACAACACGCACGCGGTAACAACACACACACACAGTACCAAAGCGCACACGGTAAAAACACGCACACAGTAACAACACACAGTAACAACACACAGTAACAACACGCACACGGTAACAACACGCACACGGTAACAACACGCACAGACGGTAACAACACGCACAGACGGTAACAACACAGACGGTAACAACACGCACACGGTAACAACACAGACGGTAACAACGCACACTGTAACAACGCGCACACGGTAACAACACACACGGTAACAACACACACAGTAACAACACACACGGTAACGACATGCACACGGTAACGACACACATGGTAACAACACACACACGGTAACATAATACTATCCCACTGAGTGGCATTATTCAGCCTGAAGTCACACCCTGTCGACCACGTGTCTCTCCTCCTCACCCGTTCTCCTCCTCTCACTCGTTCTTCTCCTCACTCGTTCTTCTCCTCTCCTCCTCTCACTCGTTCTTCTCCTCCTCACTCGTTCTTCTCCTCCTCACTCGTTCTCCTCGTCCTCACTCGTTCTTCTCCTCCTCCTCACTCGTTCTTCTTCTCCTCTCACCCGTTCTCCTCCTCTCACTCGTTCTTCTCCTCTCACCCGTTCTCCTCCTCTCACTTGTTCTTCTCCTCTCACCCGTTCTCCTCCTCTCACTCGTTCTTCTCCTCCTCACTCGTTCTCCCCCTCACTCGTTCTCCTCCTCACCCGTTCTCCTCCTCCTCTCCTCCTCCTCACCCATTCTGCTCCTCACTCGTTCTCCTCCTCTCACTCGTTCTTCTCCTCTCACTCGTTCTTCTCCTCCTCACTCGTTCTCCTCCTCACTCGTTCTCCTCCTCACTCGTTCTTCTCCTCCTCACTCGTTCTTCTCCTCTCTTCCTCCTCCTCACTCGTTCTTCTCCTCACTCGTTCTCCTCCTCACTTGTTCTTCTGCTCCTCACTCGTTCTTCTCCTCCTCCTCCTCACTTGTTCTTCTTCTCCTCTCACCCGTTCTCCTCCTCTCACTTGTTCTTCTCCTCCTCTCACCCGTTCTCCTCCTCTCACTCGTTCTTCTCCTCCTCACTCGTTCTCCTTCTCTCAGCCGTTCTCCTCCTCTCCTCCTCCTCACCCGTTCTGCTCCTCACTCGTTCTCCTCCTCTCACCCGTTCTCCTCCTCTCACCCGTTCTTCTCCTCTTCACTCGTTCTCCTCCTTACTTGTTCTTCTCCTCCTCACTGGTTCTCCTCCTCCTCACTCGTTCTTCTTCTCCTCTCCTCCTCCTCACTCGTTCTCCTCCTCACTCGTTCTCCTCCTCACTTGTTCTTCTCCTCACTCGTTCTCCTCCTCACTCGTTCTTCTCCTCCTCCTCACTCGTTCTTCTCCTCTCCTCACTCGTTCTCCTCCTCACTCGTTCTCGTTCTCCTCCTCACTCGTTTTCCTCGTCCTCACTCGTTCTTCTCCTCCTCACTTGTTTTTCTTCTCCTCCTCACCCGTTCTCCTCCTCTCACTCGTTCTTCTCCTCCTCTCACCCGTTCTCCTCTCACTCGTTCTTCTCCTCCTCATTCGTTCTCCTCCTCCTCTCACCCATTCTCCTCCTCTCACCCGTTCTTCTCCTCCTCACTCGTTCTTCTCCTCTCCTCCTCTCACTTGTTCTTCTCCTCCTCACTCGTTCTCCTCCTCCTCACTCGTTCTTCTTCTCTCCTCCTCCTCACTCGTTCTCCTCCTCACTCGTTCTCCTCCTCTCACCCGTTCTCCTCCTCTCACCCGTTCTTCTCCTCCTCACTCGTTCTCCTCCTTACTTGTTCTTCTCCTCCTCACTGGTTCTCCTCCTCCTCACTCGTTCTTCTTCTCCTCTCCTCCTCCTCACTCGTTCTCCTCCTCACTCGTTCTCCTCCTCACTTGTTCTTCTCCTCACTCGTTCTCCTCCTCACTCGTTCTTCTCCTCCTCCTCACTCGTTCTTCTCCTCTCCTCACTCGTTCTCCTCCTCACTCGTTCTCGTTCTCCTCCTCACTCGTTTTCCTCGTCCTCACTCGTTCTTCTCCTCCTCACTTGTTTTTCTTCTCCTCCTCACCCGTTCTCCTCCTCTCACTCGTTCTTCTCCTCCTCTCACCCGTTCTCCTCTCACTCGTTCTTCTCCTCCTCACTCGTTCTCCTCCTCCTCTCACCCATTCTCCTCCTCTCACCCGTTCTTCTCCTCCTCACTCGTTCTTCTCCTCTCCTCCTCTCACTTGTTCTTCTCCTCCTCACTCGTTCTCCTCCTCCTCACTCGTTCTTTTCCTCCTCCTCACTCGTTCTCCTCCTCACTCGTTCTCCTCCTCACTCGTTCTTCTCCTCCTCCTCAGCTCCTCCTGGACCACGCAGACGCCATCGCTCCTGACCATAATGACCCGATCCATGAGCTGTTGGAGGACCTGGGGGAGGTTCCCACGGTGGAGGCGTTGCTCGGTAACGTCTCAGGCCGATGAAGTCATGAGAGAAATGTTCCGCAGTGTGTCTTTACGGACAGTGTTATGTTCCAGGAGAGACGCCCCTCCCCCCTGACGACCCCAACCGCGACCTCCTCGGAAAAACCGAAGTGTCCCTGACCCTCACCAACAAGTTCAACATGAGCGCTGCCGGCAACGCCGAGATGGATGCCAAGACTCTGCTGCTCAAGTACCGTCCAGGACCAGACCAGACCAGGACCGGACTAGGACCGGACCAGGACCGGACCAGGACCAGATCGGACCCTAGACTGGACCCTGGACCAGGACCACACTGACCCTAGACCTGACCCTAGACCAGACCCTAGACCAAACCAGACCAGATCCTAGACCGGACCCTAGACCAGACCCTAGACCGAACCAGGACCAGACCAGACCCTAGACCGGACCCTAGACCGGACCCTAGACCAGAACTGGACTGGGACCAGATCTGATCCTGGGACTAACCTGTTTTTTTTTTTTCCAGCACCAAGAGGCTCATCGTGGACGTGATCCGGTTTCAGCCCGGAGAGACTCTGACCGAGATCCTGGACTCCACTGCCTCCCCAGAACAGGTACTAAACCAGGACCGAACCAGGACTGAACCAGGACTGAACCAGGACTGAACCAGGACTGAACCAGGACCGAACCAGGACCGAACCAGGACTAAACCAGGACTAAACCAGCTGTGTGTCCCTCAGGAGGCGGAGTACCAGAGGGCCATGCAGAGAAGAGCTCTGAGAGACGCTCAGACCCAGGACCAGACCCAGGACCAGACCCAGACCAAACGGGACCAGGACGACTCTCTCTCTCTCCAGGGCAAAAAGGACAAGATCCGGCACAACCTGCAGGTTCTGGCTGAGCTCGGCAAAGTGCAGCCGCAGAACCGCTACCAGGACCTGATCAACGACATCACCAAGGTGAGCGTCGCCACAGTAACACACACCCAACATGGCCGCCGCTCCGTCTGAACGCGCTCCACAGGGACGGGGGGTGGGGCTTCTGTGGGGTCTGTGAGACTGTGGAAAGAAGCTGAATCGCGCCCATGCTCACTCCTGTTTGGAACGTTCTGTCCAGTGAGCGTCGCCATGGTGACGGAGTCACACCGCAACGGCGACACGGCTTTTGAACACCAGAAAACTCATCTAAAGCTAACCCCGGTCTAACCCCGGTCTAAACCCGGTCTAAACCCGGTCTAACCCCGGTCTAACCCTGGTCTAACCCCGGTCTAACCCTGGTCTAACCCCAGTCTAAACCCGGTCTAAACCCGGTCTGTGCAGGACATCCGTAACCAGCGGCGGTACCGTCAGAGAAGGAAGGCAGAGCTTGTGCGTCTGCAGCAGACAAACGCCGCCCTCAACTCCAAAACCAAGTTCTACCACGCCCAGATCGACCAGTACCACCAGTACATCCGGACCTGCATGGACAACCTGACCAAGGGGAAGTACGTAACCAGGACTAGACCAGGACTAAACCAGGACTGAACCAGGACTAAACCAGGATTGAACCAGGTCTAATCTCTCTTGTTTTTCAGGGTGTCAAACGCAAAGGCGAAGAAGAGCAAACAGGTTTCTCACAAATACACGGCGTCTCGACTCCATGAGAAAGGAGTCCTGATCTCCATCGAAGACCTGCAGCCCAGCCAGTGAGAACTGAACCAGAAATGAACCGGGACTAAACCAGGACTAAACCAGGACTAAACTGGGACTGAACCGGGACTAAACCAGGACTAAGGCCCAATCTCAATTCTCTTTTGTACCCCTCTGTCTTTGTCTTAGCCCTCTGTCTTACCCCTCGCCCTCACACTCTGTCTTTAAACAGAGGGGTAAGGCAAAGGGGTGTGTTTTAAACCCTTAGAAATGGGACACCCCTTTGCAGTCGCAACAATATGACGTCATCGCCTAGCGACGCTAAAAGTGCCGGTCCCCAATACGGAAGCTCATTGTTTATGTAGTTTCCAGCCGGTTGCCATGCCATCTGAAGCTCAAATTGTTGCTGTCGCTTGTTTGCTGACTTTATTTTTGTGCAAAATGTGCAAAATGCTTACATTTGTGCGAGTCTTTCGGCGCCATGTTGCTTTCTGCTGCGTCTTGCGTTAAGCCACGCCTATCCCCTTTGCACAAAGGGTGCATCTGAAAACGCTCTGTTCAAATAAATAACCAATACTGTTCAAATAACCAATACTCTTTTCTTACAGAAAAGAGTATTGGGACACCCCTCTGTCTCTCGTGAAGGCGCACAACAGAGGGGTAGGGCTAAGACGGAGGGCCAAGGGGGACAATTGAGATTGGGCCTAAACCGGGACTGAACCGGGACTGAACCGGGACTGAACCGGGACTAAACCGGGACTGAACCAGGACTGAACCAGAGACCAGCTGCTGAAATTTGGTTGAACTTACTCAGAGTTGTGGAGTTGATTGAACAGTTTTCTGTTCCACCTTGTGATGTCATGTGGTGATCAAAGTCTGTAACAGAAGTGTCTGAGTGTGACGTCTCCACAGATCCGCTCAGATGAAGCTCCTGTTGCCAACGGTTACAGGAGCCAATCTGGAGCCAGGTCCATGTTTGGAAATCCGACTGAGTATCATAGCAACCACAAGAGCCAATCAGGACTGAGGTGGTTAAATGTGCCTGCCCTTCTCACCGGAGAGTGGGAAGGGGGTTACTTAGCAACGAAACATCCTAGCTGTCAATCAAACGGGAGGGGCCTCGGGGAATGAAAGCGTCTGATTGGTCCGTTATTTATGTTCAGATCTGGATTTACAGTGGAGGAATTTGAGCTCCTGCTGATTTTGTAGTTTTGCCCCTGACAAAGAAATGAACAGTTGATAATTTTAATGTTCATTTCTTTGTCATTGAGACAGAAAATCAAAAAGAAAATCCAGAAAATCACTTTAAAGAAAACTGAAAATGAGCCGTGGACAATGACCCAAAACATAGAGCCAGAGTGAGAGGATCCCAGTGTGAGTCCCTGGAGCCAGAGTCTGAAGAGCCAGAAGAGCCACCTGGAGCTCTTCCTGTTTGGAACGCAGCAGCTAGCACGTTAGCTACGTCCATTCATATTTATGGTCTGTGGTAATACAGGAAGTGCTCCACTGTGTTTTTAAACTCCACACACCTTCACTAGAATCATTTGGATCATTTCAGCCCTGGAATTGCCGATCTCTACTGAACTAAAGGTAAAAGGAGCTGTTCACTTGAAAACTACCACTTGATGACATCACAAGGTGGAACAGAGCGTTTGGAGCTTTGGAGATGTAGACAGACTAATAATAAAGAGTTCCTCAAACATGTGAATGAAACAAACACAACTCCAGGTGTGTTTTTGAGGAGGAACATCAGAACATGGATTAAAGATCAGAGTTTGTGAGATTCAGGAGGTTTGACTCAAATATTGAAGGTTATTGGGATCAGTTTGATCTCAGCACTGATCTGATCCCAGTATCAGTATCAATATCGGTCCCTGTTTAAACTGTGGTGTTTTTCAGGTTTAGAAACGTGATCTTCGAGATCTCGCGTTCTGAGGCGGTCGGAGTCTTTGACGTCAAAGCCAAACTTATGGGTGTCCATCTGGAGACCGTCCAGCTGGAGTACCAGGTGAGTCCTGCTTTAGACCTGGTTTAGGCCTGGTTTAGACCTGGTTTAGGCCTGGTTTAGTCCTGGTTTAGACCTGGTTTAGTCCTGGTTTAGTCCTGGTTTAGACCCGGTTTAGTCCTGGTTTAGTCCTGGTTTAGACCTGGTTTAGACCTGGTTTAGTCCTGGTTTAGACCCGGTTTAGACCTGGTTTAGTCCTGGTTTAGACCTGCTTTAGACCTGGTTTAGTCCTGGTTTAATCCTGGTTTAGACTTGGTTTAGTCCTGGTTTAGGCTTGGTCTAGACCTGTTTTAGTCCTGGTTCTGAACTGGTTTTGACCCGGTTCTGCTCTGGTCCAGGACTTGCTCCAACTGCAGTATGAGGGGGTGGCCGTAATGAAGCTGTTCGACCGAGCGACCATCAACGTGAACCTCCTGATCTTCCTCCTCAACAAGAAGTTCTACGGAAAATAAACCCACGACCATTTACACTGTTCTGTTCTCCTGTGTTCTCCTCTGTTTGGTTCAACTGAGAAACAATAAAGTTTTATCTAGCGCTGCGTGGCGTCCGTTCTTTCAGACAAACCTCAAACTAAATCACATGATTAAAGTCACCTGATTAAAGTCAGCCTTCACCTGCAAACAGAGACACTGCAGGTTCTTCTCCAGATCCTTCACCTGCAAACAGAGACACTGCAGGTTCTTCTCCAGATCCTTCACCTGCAAACAGAGACACTGCAGGTTCTTCTCCAGATCCTTCACCTACAGAGACACTGCAGGTTCTTCTCCAGATCCTTCACCTACAGAGACACGTCCCACACACAGAGACACGTCCTGCGTTTGTCTCAGTCTCAGTTTATGGACAGGCTCATGTGAAGCTCAGAACCTCCAGAATTCCCTCCCTGAGCTGCAGAGGCTGCACTAGCACTGACTCTGGGGTTTAGGGAGTGACCGTTCAGATAAGATAAGATAAGATATGCCTTTATTAGTCCCACAGTGGGGAAATTCCAGTGTTGCAATGCACAGTTCAAGAACAGCAGGAAAATGGAACATGCAATAAAACAAGATAATAGATAATAGCTAAAAAAATAATAATTTAGAAATAGACTTAAAGATAGACTCTAATTTTGTTCCGGTGGAGCAAAAATATAAAATACAAAATATAAAATACAAAAAAAAAAATTATGTACAATAAAAGAATAAATCTCAGTAAAGTGACTTCAGTATATTATGTTATTTACAGTAATGACTATGTTTATGTACAGACAGGATAAATATCAGTAAAGTGACATGAGTGAATTGTACCAGAGGTCTTCAGTATTGCACATAGATAGAGTTGAATGACACATGTTCAGTGTTAACAGTGTTCACACGTTCAGTGTTAACAGTGTTCACATGTTCAGTGTTAACAGTGTTCACATGTTCAGTGTTAACAGTGTTCACATGTTCAGTGTTAACAGTGTTCATTATACAGTCTAACAGCAGCAGGAAGATCAGAGACATTTTAGGTTTAAACACACTGGATTTCAGCTTTGAACCAGCAACCCACATGAGAGAGTCATGTGACGTTCATTCTGCTTTCTGATTGGATAAAGAACCAAAACACCAAATTATATGTTCAGTGTTTTTGCGGTGAAGATTAAATCAGCGTTGGAACGGTTCTATTTGATTTAAACATGTTTAAGGTGAAGGTTCTGCACTTGGCCCTTGACCCTTCAGTGTCTCTGGAACAGTGGGACCATCTCCAGACCCGAGCTGGTCTTGGTCAGAACCTCAGCTGGACCTGAAACCTTCTCGCTGTGAAGTGTGAGTGCTAACCACTCAGAGACCGCATATCTGAGGTCACAGAGAGGTCGTGTCTGGGGTCACAGAGAGGTCGTGTGGGATCACAGAGAGGTCGTGTGGGGTCACAGAGAGGTTGTCTGGGGTCACAGAGGTCATGTCAGGTCACAGAGAGGTCGTCTGGGGTCACAGAGAGGTCGTGTGGGGTCACAGCGAGGTCATGTGGGGTCACAGAGAGGTCGTGTCTGGGGTCACAGAGAGTTTGTGTGGGGTCACAGAGGTCGTGTCTGGGGTCACAGAGAGTTCATGTGGGGTCACAGAGGTCGTTTGGGGTCACAGCGAGGTCATGTCTGAGGTCACAGAGGTTGTTTGGGGTCACAGCGAGGTCATGTCTGAGGTCACAGAGGTCGTGTCTGGGGTCACAGAGAGTTCATGTGGGGTCACAGAGAGGTCGTGTCTGGGGTCACAGAGAGTTCGTGTGGGGTCACAGAGGTCGTGTGGGGTCACAGCGAGGTCATGTCTGAGGTCACAGAGGTCGTGTCTGGGGTCACAGAGAGTTCATGTGGGGTCACAGAGAGGTCGTGTCTGGGGTCACAGAGAGTTCGTGTGGGGTCACAGAGGTCGTGTGGGGTCACAGCGAGGTCATGTCTGAGGTCACAGAGGTCGTGTCTGGGGTCACAGAGAGTTCGTGTGGGGTCACAGAGGTCATGTCTGGGGTCACAGAGAGGTTCACTAGACCAAATAAAATGGAGTAAAGCAGATGGGGAATCAGAGGATTCAGGACCCAGGACTCAGGACTCAGGACTCAGGACTCAGGACCCAGGACCCAGGACTCAGGACTCAGGACCCCCCAGGACCCAGGACTCAGGACTCAGGACTCAGGACCCAGGACCCAGGACCCAGGACTCAGGACTCAGGACTCAGGACTCAGGACCCAGGACCCAGGACTCAGGACTCAGGACTCAGGACTCAGGACCCAGGACCCAGGACCCAGGACTCAGGACTCAGGACTCAGGACCCAGGACTCAGGACTCAGGACTCAGGACTCAGGACCCAGGACCCAGGACTCAGGACCCAGGACCCAGGACCCAGGACCCAGGACCCAGGACTCAGAACTGTAAAATAAAATACACTGTAAAACTCAACACATCCAGAGGAAACATCTGCCCTGAGGAGCTTCAGTTCCATGTTTCACTGAGTTTCACTGAGTTTTCTGAGTTTCTGGCTGATCTGAACTGTGACCGAAGAGTCACTGGTTCAGTCCTGGTTTAGTCCTGGTTTAGTCCTGGTTTAGTCCTGGTTTAGTCCTGGTTTAGTCCTGGTTTAGTTCTGTGGAGCTCTGCATGTGTCTGTAAACAGAGCGCGGAGCGTTCTGCCCTTTCCAAACACAGTGGCACTCACATCAGTGACTGGTGCCCCCTGCCACGGCACCGTGGCACCGCCCATGGCCGCGACAGCGGCATAATTCTAATTGTTCACCCCAAAACAGAGCGTCTCCCCTGTTCAAACCCTGTGTCGCTCCACACTGACCCTCACAGCGTCCAACAGTCCAGACTGGCACTGCCCATGGCAACGACAGCGGCATCATTGTAATCACTGAACTGTGTCAAGAACGCCAAAACAAGACTTTACAAATACCGAAAAATGAACTTTGTCTTAGACACACGAAATTCGGGTGGCGGATAGGTCATGTCGTTCCAAAGAAAAAAATATATTACACGGTTGCTAGGCAACCAACAGGAAGTCGGCCATATTGGACCGATCATGTGACCTGGCGCCGAGGGTTTTTGACCGAGCCTCACCAGAATTGTTCTGTCTCGTCTAGACAAGTGGGACATTAAAAGTTGTTCAAAGCTTTTTAAAGGATCGAGCGGTGTTGCCGCGGCAACGGTGCAAATTTCAGGTTCGACTTTTCAGCTCGCCATCAAACTTCGATGAGTGATAATTCACGCAAACTTTGACCGATTTCACTCAAACTTTAATCGTTGGTGGATGCCCCAAACCTGAACAAATTGATATAAGAAACTCTAACATGGCCACAATAGCGCCCCCTAGGGAGATGGCATGGAACAGTAAAATTTTACTTTGTCGTAGACATACAAGATTTGGTACACATATTCATGGCATGTTGTCGATGTAAAAGTCAATGACACCCATGTGCCATCTCCCATCGTGTTGCCATGGCAACAGGCCAAAAATCTGCCATTGCCAATGTGACGTCCTGACAAAAACTTTGGTGTAGCCAAACCAAATTTGGTACACAGATGCATCATGGGAAAAGGAACAAAAAATATATTGTGACCACGGCCCCTCCTAAACCAAAGTCCGCCATCTTGGATTAATCATGTGACAAATGTCATAATGTGATCCTATGTAGACATTTAATTCTGCCGTATTTTCATTTGTGAAAGTTTTAAAGCAGCCACAACCTCAAACGTGGAAACATCTTCAAAAAGCTGCATTAGCGCCACCAACTGGTTAAAAGTTGAGACACACATAAAATTCTAATGGGCAAAATAAAGCTGCCCAAAAAGAGAACAGTTTGTGTACGACAAACACCACAGGCCAACTGACCTAGAAAAAGGGAGGGATATGACGCGTTAGCGCCCCCCTGTGAGTGCTGCGAGTGCTGTGAGGGCCGATCATTGCCACTTACAGATATATTTATTGTTGTTATTATTTCATATTAAATAAATATTATTTAATATAAATTAAATAAGTCATGCCACATCACTTGATCTTTTGCAGTCAGTTTGCACTGTTGTTCTGATGCTTCTGTATATACGAGACTATTTTTTTTAATTTTTTATTATATATCTTAATCTTTTTACCTCCGCCAAGGAGGTTATGTTGTCACCTGAGTTTGTTTGTTTGTTTGTTTGTTTGTTAGCTAGCAAGATAACTCAAAACATTATGGACGGATCTTGATGAAATTTTCAGGAAATGTTCCTAATGGTAAATCCAACAGATGATTAAATTTTGGTGATGATCCAGAAGAAATCCTGGATTCTGGATCACTTTGAAAATTTCATTAGCTGCTTGGCGGAGGTCTGCGCTCTCTGAGTGCTTTTCTAGTTCAGAAAACCCTTGGATCTATGTTGGTCTCCCTGTCCTTGGTGCAGTTGTTGTTCTGATCGTTGTTGGTGGAATAGTTTACTGTAAAAAGAAACAAATCTGTAAAAATAAAGTCAGTGAGTTTTCATCACGTCTGAAACCTGCTCAGACCTGGGAGGGCATCTGGAGCACACAGTCTGATGAGGTTTACTCTTTCACAGGGAAGTCTGCTCCGGGAAAACCAAGAGGGAGTGGAACTGCTCTGGAGATGAAGGGGCTCAACACAACACCTGTGGAGCAGAGTCTCTGCCACCAGGGCGAGCCACCAACTGTGATCAGCATGGAGGAGGAAGAGGAGGAAGAGGAGAAGGAGAGGAGGAGGAGGATGAGAGGAGGAGGAGGAAGAGAGGAGAAAGAGGAGGAGGAGAGGAGGAGGAGGAGGAGAGGAGGAGGATGAGAGGAGGAGGAAGAGGAGGAAGAGGAGGAGGAGGAAGAAGAGAGGAGGAGGAGGAGAGGAGGAGGAAAGAAGGAGGAGAGGAGGAGGAGGAAGAGAGGAGGAGGAGGAGGATGAGAGGAGGAGGAGAGGAGGAGGAGGAAGAGAGGATGAGAGGAGGAGGAGAGGAGGAGGAGGAGGAGGAGAGGAGGAGGAAAGAAGGAGGAGAGGAGGAGGAGGAAGAAGAGAGGAGGAGGAGGAGGAGGAGGAGGAGGAGAGGAGGAAGACGAGGAGGAGGAGAGGAGGAGGAAAGAAGGAGGAGAGGAGGAGAGGAGGAAGACGAGGAGGAGGAGAGGAGGAAGAGGAGGAGAGGAGGAGGAGGATGAGAGGAGGAGGAGGAGGAGGAGAGGAGAAGGAGGAAGAGAGGAGGAGGAGGAGGAGGAGGAGGAGAGGAGGAGGAGGAAGAAAGGAGGAGGAGGAGGATGAGAGGAGGAGGAGGAAGAGAGGAGGAGGAGGAGAGGAGGAAGAGGAGGAGGAGGAGGATGAGAGGAGGAGGAGGAAGAGAGGAGGAGGAGGAGAGGAGGAAGAGGAGGAGGAGGAGAGGAGGAGGAGGAGGATGATGAGAGGAGGAGGAGAGGAGGAGGAGGAAGAGAGGAGGAGGAGGAGGAGGAGAGGAGGAAGAGAGGAGGAGGAGGAGAGAAGGAGGAGAGGAGGAGGAGAGGAGGAGGAGAGGAGGAGGAAGAGAGGAGGAAAAGAGGAGGATGAGAGGAGGAGGAGGAGATACCAGTTATATTTGTTTAAGTACCACCTATTTCCAGTTCAGAGGAAACTTTTACAAGCAAATCCACGGCTGTGCAATGGGCTCACCGGTCTCCCCTATCATTGCAAACTTATACATGGAACAATTTGAACAGAGCCCTGGCCTCATATCCAGGACCTCCACCCACGCACTGGTATCGTTATGTTGATGATAATTTCTCAAAAATCAAAATTCAAGATTTGGAACCTTTTACTGCACATATCAATTCTGTAGTTCCGAACATCAAATTCACACGTGAAGATGCCAAGGACAACACATTGGCCTTCTTAGATTGTGCAGTAACGATAAGAGAAGACCGGCGACTCCAGGTAGAGGTCTTCAGGAAGCCCACACACACCGACCAATATCTGCTTTTTGATTCACCACCCACTTCAGCACAAACTGGGAGTCATTCGGACATTACATCACAGGGCCCAAGTGGTTCCTACAAGCACAGAGGGAAAGGAGAAAGAAGAACAACACGTGGAGAAAGCCCTCTCCGTTTGTGGAGATCCTAAATGGGCTTTCAATAAAACGAAGAGAACAAAGAAACAGGACAACAGAGAACCAGAGCCCAGGAGAAGGGGTGGAACTATTCCTTAACTATTAACTATTCCTGGCTGGAGTTTCCGAAAAACTACAGAGGATCTTCAGACAACATGAAATCCCAGTCTATTTCAAACCCACAAACACTTTAAGACAAAAACTGGTCCATCCTAAGGACAAAACACCGAGCCACAAACAAAGCAATGTGGTCTACTCCATTCAGTGTAGTGAAGACTGCAGGGGGCGCTACACTGGAGAAACAAAGCAGCCACTTCACAAGAGGAGAGAGCAACACGGGACCTCAGTCTGCCGTACATCTCCACCTAAAAGGACCTCAGTCTGCCGTACATCTCCACCTAAAAGGACCTCAGTCTGCCGTACATCTCCACCTAAAAGGACCTCAGTCTGCCGTACATCTCCACCTAAAAGCCACAGGCCACTCCTTTGAGGACAGCGAGGTCCAGATCTTGGCCAGAGAAAAGAACTGGTTTGAGAGGAGGAGTTAAAGAAGCTATTTTTGTCAAGAAAGAGAATCCTTTCTTGAACAGAAATGGAGGTCTCAGACATCATTTGTCTCCCATCTATAACTCTATCCTCAAACCTAAATCAAAACAAACTGGGAAAACAATGGGACTAGCCAGGACATGTCCAGAGGTGTGAAAACACCATCATGGCCCTGAATGGTTCTGCTAACTACTCCCCCACTCCCACTCCATATTGAATAGACTCACCTGACTAACAGAAACTGTAAACAAATATGTGTGTCTCAGAGTCATTTTCATTGTAATTAAGCTCCTCCCTTCAGGCAGATATAAAGCAGTGTCCACCAGCATCTGACCAGAACTGAAGAAGCAGCTTGGATGAGCTGCGAAACGTATTCGACCAAATAAACTCTGTCCAGTTGACAAATTAAATTTCTCCTTTTGCTATGTTTTACATTTTTGTATGAAAATAAATAAAGTTTGACTGCTTGCATGTTTTAGGTTTAGGGCTGTAGCGGTGGCAATGGTGGTATGGGGGGTCCTGGTGGAGGTCTGTGGAGTAGGTCCTCTGGGTGGAGGTCTGTGGAGTAGGTCCTCTGGGTGGAGGTCTGTGGAGTAGGTCCTCTGGGTGGAGGTCTGCATAGGGTGACCAGACGTCCCTATTTCCCCGGGACAGTTCTAGTTTTGAGCCCTGTGTCCCCTGTCCCAGCAGATTTATACAAAACCAGGTATTTAATTCTGAAACCTGGGTGTGGGTCACCCTGGGTCACTCTGGGTCACTCTGGATCACTCTGGATCACCCTGGATCACCCTGGGTCACTCTGGGTCACCCTGGGTCACTCTGGATCACTCTGGATCACCCTGGATCACCCTGGGTCACTCTGGGTCACCCTGGATCACTCTGGATCACTCTGGGTCACTCTGGATCACCCTGGGTCACTCTGGGTCACTCTGGGTCACCCTGGGTCACTCTGGGTCACCCTGGGTCACCCTGGGTCACTCTGGATCACTCTGGGTCACCCTGGGTCACTCTGGGTCACCCTTGATCACTCTGGGTCACTCTGGATCACTCTTGGTCACTCTGGGTCACTCTGGGTCACTCTGAGTCACTCTGTATCACTCTGGGTCACTCTGGGTCACCCTGGATCACCCTGGGTCACTCTGGATCACCCTGGGTCACTCTGGGTTACCCTGGGTCACTCTGGATCACCCTGGATCACTCTGGGTCACCCTGGATCACCCTGGGTCACTCTGGGTCACCCTGGATCACCCTGAGTCACTCTGGGTTACCCTGGGTCACTCTGGATCACTCTGGATCACTCTGGGTCACCCTGGGTCACTCTGGGTCACTCTGGGTCACTCTGGATCACCCTGGATCACCCTGGGTCACCCTGGGTCACTCTGGATCACTCTGGATCATCCTGAGTCACTCTGGATCACTCTGGGTCACCCTGGATCACTCTGGGTCACCCTGGGTCACTCTGGGTCACCCTGGATCACCCTGGATCACTCTGGGTCACTCTGGGTCACCCTGGGTCACTCTGGGTCACCCTGGATCACTCTGGGTCACTCTGGGTCTGCGCACTCTTTTGGGAAATCTGATCTAAACAAATAAACGCGTTTTCTTCACGCGGCAGAGGTGTCCAGTGTCTCCCTCTGGCGGACAGCGGCGGAAGCGCACTGTTTTTCGTAAAGCTAAAGCTCATCTGTGCGGCTCTGCATAAACCCGCACAAACCCGAGGAAAACCCGAGGAAAACCCGCTCATCCGGACCGTTTCACACCCCCGGGACTCACGCGAAGGGACACGGCACCGGACCGACCGACGCGCGCGGGATTCACGCCCGTTTCACGCACTTTTCACGGTTTTTACTTCGGACACGCACTCGGGGGTTGTCGGTAAACTTCGGGCTGCTTCGGAAGGACACTTGTTGAGAGTCAAACGGGGCACTTTTTATTTTATAGCTTTAGTTTTACACGCACAGCCTCTTTTCCGTGTTTAAATATTCTGTTTAAATATATTGGCAACAGAATGAAGCATTAATTTGCAAATATCTAAAAGTCGAAGGTTAAGTGTGGGAGGTGAAGCTGATTTGGACACAACATTCAGACAAACTGAGTGTTTTTCGTGACATTTGTGTGTTTGGTCTATGTGTGTCTGTGTGTGTCTGTGTGTGTGTGGGGCCCTCTCTCCTGCAGAATCCGAAAAACACTAAAGCGAAATCAGGCTCTGAACCACAGCTAGCCTTTAGCATTTAGCCTTTAGCCTTTAGCATAAACAGCCTTGACAGCTGAACTTTTGAGACGTAAACAAACGATTAAAAATGAAATTAAACATCCACCGCCCGGGGACATAAGTAACGACGCAAATATAACGTAATTCTTATTTGGGGCAATGTTAAACGGGTGTAAAGAAACTCTGTGTTTGTATAAATGTTTTACATTTTAAGCTTTTAAAGATTCCCTTAACTTAGCATCGTTAGCTCGGGCTTGCTAACTATTTATATGTTTCCTGAGTTAAAGTTTTGAAGTGTGTGCGTTCAGGCTGTAAGGGACATGGGGACATGAAAAGACACTTTTATTTAAGTTTTAGTGGATAAATGCTTAAGGACAGGTCTCGGATCAAGAGTTGAAGCCCGTTAGCCGCGATAGCCGCGTTAGCTCCGGAGCTGTAGCCGCTCCGAGCCTGAGCTCAGCGGGGATCGTGAGGTTGTGTGTCCGCCTCTGATGGGCTCCGGGGCGGACTGTGAGCTGTGAACCTCCGGGCCCCCAGACTTCAACCCTCCCACGGCTGAAGAGCGACCCCCGGCCCCGGCACCATGTCGGGCCCGGGCTCCGGAGGCTCCAACCCGCGGAAGTTCAGCGAGAAGATCGCGCTGCACAACCAGAAGCAGGCGGAGGAGACACGGGCCTTCGAGCAGCTCATGACCGACCTGACCGTGTCCCGGGTACGGCTCCTGCCTTCACACTGTCCCCCGGGCTCCCCGAGCCTGGACCACATCTGTAGAACATCTGTAGAACATCTGAAGACTCGGGCTCTCTCACCTGGAGCTCACCTGGAGACCAGGGCCCAGACTGTTTAGTGTCTGTACTGTGAATGAAGGGTAAAGATTTAAGATTAAACCAGGTCTAAACCAGGCGTCATAGATTACCCAGAGCAGACCAAGACTAATATATGATCTAAACTCACCTGTCACCTGCAGCATCACCAAGGAGACCAAAGGAATACTTCTCACTTTGGTCTAACCCAGTATCTAAACCAGTTCAAACTCATACTTAACCTCCCTAAATGAAACTGACATGACATTACAGTAGTATTCTCAAACCCAAACCATGAAGTACCAAACCACTTGTGGTCAATGCTGCCTCACCCGAATGTTGTCTGTTAGATTCTCCCTCCTGCTGTTGTGTCCCTAGGCCAGGCACTTCCTCGTGTTAACTCCATCCCTTAAACACGGATCGCCTGTTTCTTAAACCTAATCCTGGTCCTTCTGTTTGGTGCAGGTGCAGTTTCAGAAAGTGCAGCAGCTGCGTCTGTCTCAGTCCAGAGGACAGTACTATGGAGGCTCCCTGCCCAACGTCAACCAGATCTGTAACACGGCAGCAGAAAACCAGGTAAGGCTACAGACACTCACGCTAACATGTGCTCTACCTGATCTGTAACATTAGTAGGTAGAATATTAAAAGAGTACGATGTGAGATCTCCAGTAGGTTTGGCCTCTGGCTCTGAATGTGCTGATGTTTGTAATGACTCCATTATGGACTCTGTTTTATATTCTCGTCTCTTCTCTCTTAAGGCAGCTTTCCCTCAGGCTCTGGACCCCCGGGGGACACGACATCACGGTTTGGTGGAACGCGTGCACAGACCCCGGATCAGCTCTCCGCACACTCACCGCCGCAGCGCAGACAAGCACAGACACATATCCTTCCTCTACAGAAAACAGGACGGAGTCAGAGCCGTGTCCAGGTTAAACTGAGCATGGTCAGGGACGGCAGGCTCAGGCCATAACGGAAAAATATAACATCTCTGTATTTTTTTATTTAATTGGATGGAGTGAAATATTTACCGGCTGATTTTGGTCTCATAATGTTTGAACGTTTCCTCACATGAAGCATTTCAGTGGTGACGTGAACGAGAAATAAGAGCTACGCTATGGGATCTGTGTTTTAAGGAAATAAGGGTCTTTTTCTGTCTCACTAGTGTCGCTTCACATATTGGCAGACGCTTAAAGTCAGAGTATTGATAACTTCTGTTGTTACTTCCTGTAGGCGTGGTCAGCTGTTGTTACTTCCTGTGGGCGTGGTCAGCTGTTGTTACTTCCTGTAGGTGTGGTCAGCTGTTGTTACTTCCTGTGGGCGTGGTCAGCTGTTGTTACTTCCTGTGGGCGTGGTCAGCTGTTGTTACTTCCTGTGGGCGTGGTCAGCTGTTGTTACTTCCTGTGGGCGTGGTCAGCCTGATGGACCTGGCAGGTCGCTCAGACTGACCACGCCTCCCGTCGCCTGGTGGTCTCTGGAGGAGGGTGTCCCAGGTGTGTGAAAGGAGGAACGCTCCGTTGTCTCGGTTAATTCTGTCCGTGCCTCATTTCCTGATTTCACTGTCCTCCCTGATCCAGAGTTTGAACTTGTTGTTCTCCGATCCAGTGACTCATGCCCCGTCCCAATCCATTGTTTTATTTATTTAAAACATGAACAGTACACAGAAAACATTACATTTTTAATTTTTAAATTTAACTACAAGCTCTTTTCCATCTGCAGTCCCTGGGCAGGTACAAGATACATTAAGGAAACTATTTTCATAATGTGGTTATTTCTTTTACGCTGGTCTGATATGGCGGATTTTAGGTTTTCCTGCTCTGCTTCTTCTTTTTATGTGTTTTGGTGAGTCTCCCTGATGTTTCCTTTTCGCGTTCCTTTCGGTGTTCCTTTTGGGGTTTTTTTCAAAGTATTGATATCTGTATCGGAACTGAAAAAACTGGACCGATACATCCCCAGTTTCAACAGCGCTGTTACAACTTTAACTTTAAGGCTTGTAACACATAGACTTATAATAATGCAGTGCTCTGTTATTGAAGTACTATTAGAAATACTTACATTTCCAGTTTAAAATACTGCTGCTAAAGATGCACTGTGTAACTTTCTGGCTGGGGGTCCATGCATCTTTAAATACTTGTAATTACAGATGATATCCTCAGTATTCTAATGGAGCACATCTTTAAAACAGAGATTGTGATAGAACTCTGATAATACTGATTATATCCCTGACCCGTACAGAGGCGCAGAACAGCAGCCACTCGCCTATGAGTCTGCCCCAGGCGAGTGCGACGTCTGTAAGAGGAGTGTCTGAGTGTGACGTCTCCACAGCGTTCAGCTCAGAGCCAATCAGGACTGAGGTGGTTAAATGTGCCTGCCCTCCTCACCGGAGAGCGGGAAGGGGGTTACTTAGCAACGAAACGTCCTAGCTGTCAATCAAATGGGAGGGGCCTCGGGGAATGAAGGTGTCTGATTGGTCCATTATTTATGTTCAGATCTGGATAAAATAGAGAAATGAAAAAACTCAGGATTCCGTGTGGCGGCTTCAGAAGAAAATTTAAGACCAAAACACCGAGGCCACAGCAGCAGGGACAGAGAAGAGCCACAAGATCCCAATGTGAGTCACTGGAGCCAGAGTTTGAAGAACTGGAAGAGCCGCCTGGAGCACTTCCTGTTTGGAACACGGCGGCTAGCACGTTAGCTACGTCCATTCATATTTATGGTCTGTAGGCGAGTGTGGCGCCACCGTGTGGAGACAGTGAACAGCAGTTTGAATCTGAGCTGCTCTTGTTTGATTTCTCTGAACTTTTGTCCCTTAACCTGGTTCCACTGCGACAACTCGTCTCCGTACGGTCAAGTCTACCTGTCCCCGCCCCCTGACCACACCTGGAGAAGGTAACCACTCCCCCAACACCTCAATAACATATGACATGGTTTAGTCCAAGTTTAGTCCTGGTTTAGTCCAAGTTTAGTCCTGGTTTAGTCTTAGTTTAGTCCTGGTTTAGTCCTGGTTTAGTCCTGGTTTAGTCCTGGTTTAGTTCTGATACAGTCTCTGGTATAGAGTCTGCTATAGAAGAGTTCCCTGTGGTCCAGATCAGTTCTCACGCCCCCTCAGACCTCCTCAGACCCCCTCAGACCCTTGGCTCTTCAGCTCTCACAAACTTTGGTCCATAAATGACTTCCTGAGTCTCTAGAGGCTGGTCTCAGTCTTCAGGGACAGAGGTTAAACTGGGTCTGTGCTAAAACTGTGTCTAAACAGACATTCGGACACAGCTCAGGCCAGATCTAAACCAGGACTAAACCAGGTCCTAACCAGGATTTGGCGTTAAAAATGCCAGTGTTCGGTCCATAATCTGATCCGTGAGCTCACTGAGCCGATGTTATTTTTTTTTAATCAAAACCAGACCCACAGAATTATCCAGCCTTATTAGAGACTTAATGCTTTAGTTTAAAGACAACATTTAATTATGTTTAAATATGAACTTCAGAGTGCTGCTTTTCCTTCACTGCAAAGTTCCAGTGTGTGGCTTTATTCTCTGGGTCTGAGTCTGTGGTCAGTCCAAGTCTGTGGTGCCCAGTCTCCAGATTTTAAACCTGTGACTGCCCCGAAACATGGCTCATGAGATTCAGACCTGTGACCTTCTGGTAACGTGGCTCATGAGATTCAGACCTGTGACCTTCTGGTAACGTGGCTCATGAGATTCAGACCTGTGACCTTCTGGTAACGTGGCTCATGAGATTCAGACCTGTGACCTTCTGGTAACATGGCGTGCTTCTCTGTGTTAAAGGGACCCCAGCTCTTCGTGGATGGACGACAAAAGACCCGGATTTAGATTAATGTCTCAGCTCAACAGGTGACCCCCTCAGCGACCTCTGACCTCTCTCTACGGCGGCACTTCCTGTGTGATCTCTGTGTGTCCACCAGGGGGCAGTCTGTGGGTCCAGCTCTGTTTGCAGTTTAAGACAGGCTAAAACAATCGCTGCAGATGCCAAAGTCCATCTGAGTCTGAAAGATCCCTGTGTCAGATGCCCTCCCTGTAGTTTAGGTTACAAACATGTTCTGGGGATTTCATGGAGGAGTTTGCGGCTCAGATCTCTGTCTCAGATGTTCTGGGGTGTTCCTGGAGGAGTTTGCGGCTCAGATCTCTGTCTCAGATGTTCTGGGGTGTTCCTGGAGGAGTTTGCGGCTCAGATCTCGGTCTCAGATGTTCTGGGGGGTTCCTGGAGGAGTTTGCGGCTCAGATCTCGGTCTCTGATGTTCTGGGGAGTTCCTGGAGGAGTTTGGGTCTCAGATCTCTGTCTCTGATGTTCTGGGGGGTTCCTGGAGGAGTTTGCGGCTCAGATCTCTGTCTCTGATGTTCTGAGGAGTTCCTGGAGGAGTTTGCGGCTCAGATCTCGGTCTCAGATGTTCTGGGGGGTTCCTAGAGGAGTTTGGGTCTCAGATCTCTGTCTCTGATGTTCTGGGGAGTTCCTGGAGGAGTTTGCAGCTCAGATCTCTGTCTCTGATGTTCTGGGGGGTTCCTGGAGGAGTGTGCGGCTCAGATCTCGGTCTCAGATGTTCTGGGGGGTTCCTGGAGGAGTTTGGGTCTCAGATCTCTGTCTCTGATGTTCTGGGGAGTTACTGGAGGAGTTTGCGGCTCAGATCTCTGTCTCTGATGTTCTGGGGGGTTCCTGGAGGAGTTTGCGGCTCAGATCTCGGTCTCAGATGTTCTGGGGGGTTCCTGGAGGAGTTTGGGTCTCAGATCTCGGTCTCTGATGTTCTGGGGGGTTCCTGGAGGAGTTTGGGTCTCAGATCTCTGTCTCTGATGTTCTGGGGAGTTCCTGGAGGAGTTTGCGGCTCAGATCTCTATCTCTGATGTTCTGGGGGGTTCCTGGAGGAGTGTGCGGCTCAGATCTCGGTCTCAGATGTTCTGGGGGGTTCCTGGAGGAGTTTGGGTCTCAGATCTCTGTCTCTGATGTTCTGGGGAGTTCCTGGAGGAGTTTGCGGCTCAGATCTCTGTCTCTGATGTTCTGGGGGGTTCCTGGAGGAGTTTGCGGCTCAGATCTCGGTCTCAGATGTTCTGGGGGGTTCCTGGAGGAGTTTGGGTCTCAGATCTCGGTCTCTGATGTTCTGGGGGGGTTCCTGGAGGAGTTTGGGTCTCAGATCTCTGTCTCTGATGTTCTGGGGAGTTCCTGGAGGAGTTTGCGGCTCAGATCTCTGTCTCTGATGTTCTGGGGGGTTCCTGGAGGAGTGTGCGGCTCAGATCTCGGTCTCAGATGTTCTGGGGGGTTCCTGGAGGAGTTTGGGTCTCAGATCTCTGTCTCTGATGTTCTGGGGAGTTCCTGGAGGAGTTTGCGGCTCAGATCTCTGTCTCTGATGTTCTGGGGGGTTCCTGGAGGAGTTTGCGGCTCAGATCTCGGTCTCAGATGTTCTGGGGGGTTCCTGGAGGAGTTTGAGTCTCAGATCTCTGTCTCTGATGTTCTGGGGGGTTCCTGGAGGAGTTTGGGTTTCAGATCTCTGTCTCTGATGTTCGGGGGGGTTCCTGGAGGAGTTTGGGTCTCAGATCTCTGTCTCTGATGTTCTGGGGGGTTCCTGGAGGAGTTTGCGGCTCAGATCTCTGTCTCAGATGTTCTGGGGGGTTCCTGGAGGAGTTTGGGTCTCAGATCTCTGTCTCTGATGTTCTGGGGGGTTCCTGGAGGAGTTTGCAGCTCAGATCTCTGTCTCTGATGTTCTGGGGGGTTCCTGGAGGAGTTTGCGGCTCAGATCTCGGTCTCTGATGTAGTTGTAGTTTAATCGTAATTGCTTGTCAGAAAAATCACATTTTGAAATTTTCCCTAAAGAAGCATGAAACTCCAGTGCAGAAGTTTGGAGGTGTTCAAACAGAGCTGGTTTCACTGGGTTTGAGTGACAGATGAGTTTTCTCTGTAAAAACTTGAACGTGCCTCTGACAGGTTAAGGGTCAGGGTTAGGGTTAGAGGTTAGAGGTCAGGTTTATGGTTAGACTCATTTCATTAAAACACAACAAGATCACTATAGTTAACATTTTTAATTTATTATTATTATTATTTTTTGCCAATTTGGCCATTTTTTAGGTTTAAAATGTTACTTCCTTGTTGGAAATCAGGACATCACACTGGGGGATTCCATCACTGTTACCATAGCAACCATGAGATTCTGATGTGACAAATACAAACGTAACTCGTAAGCAACTCGTAATGTAAGAAAACTCCTTTATTTTGTTGGAATCAGGTTTAAAGTATCGGAAAAATGTGTTTCTTGTGTAAATTGTGCCGAACGTTTGGACAGAATTCTCCCAGTGTGATAAAATAGAACAGTTCTAGACCTTTTCTTCACAAATTGCCTCGTGATTTGTGTAAAACTATAATTTTATCACATCAGATTCAGTCAAAATGAATCATCATCAGAACCTGCCAGAGGCACTTTTCTTCTTAAATCCTCTCTTCTGTTTTCTGTCAGTTGGGGGCGCTGTGGGCTGCACTAACACTTCCTCTTTCCTCCGTTTAATCAACAGGAAACAGTTGAAGACACTCCTGACGCCTCCACACTCATTTCTCTCATTTTGTGAATATTTCCAGGACGAACTCTGACTCTGCGCTCCACACCAGCGTCATGAACCCCCCGGACGCTTTTGGACCGAACCAGAACCAGACCAGGACCCAGAGCCGGGCCCCTCAGAGGAACAGTAAGAGCACAGCACACGGAGCTTAATTTAAATCAATTTCTTCAGTTTCTTCTCTGACCCTCTGAAGTTTAATTTGGACTCTTATTTTCAAGACGCCATTTTGTCGATCTCTAACCTTAACCCTAGTACACTCCCACTGTGACACGCCCACTGTGATGGACACTCCCACTGTGACACGCCCACTGTGATGGACACCCCCACTGTGACACGCCCACTGTGATGGACATGCCCACTGTGACACGCCCACTGTGATGGACATGCCCACTGTGACACGCCCACTGTGATGGACACTCCCACTGTGACACGCCCACTGTGATGGACACTCCCACTGTGACACGCCCACTGTGATGGACATGCCCACTGTGATGGACATGCCCACTGTGATGGACATGCCCACTGTGATGGACACCCCCACTGTGACACGCCCACTGTGATGGACACGCCCACTGTGACACGCCCACTGTGATGGACACTCCCACTGTGACACGCCCACTGTGATGGACACTCCCACTGTGACACGCCCACTGTGATGGACACTCCCACTGTGACACGCCCACTGTGATGGACACTCCCACTGTGACACGCCCACTGTGATGGACACTCCCACTGTGACACGCCCACTGTGATGGACACTCCCACTGTGACACGCCCACTGTGATGGACACGCCCACTGTGACACGCCCACTGTGATGGACACCCCCACTGTGACACGCCCACTGTGATGGACACGCCCACTGTGACACGCCCACTGTGATGGACACTCCCACTGTGGCACGCCCACTGTGATGGACACTCCCACTGTGGCACGCCCACTGTGATGGACACTCCCACTGTGGCACGCCCACTGTGATGGACACCCCCACTGTGACACGCCCACTGTGATGGACACCCCCACTGTGACACGCCCACTGTGATGGACACCCCCACTGTGACACGCCCACTGTGATGGACACCCCCACTGTGACACGCCCACTGTGATGGACACGCCCACTGTGACACGCCCACTGTGATGGACACCCCCACTGTGACACGCCCACTGTGATGGACACGCCCACTGTGACACGCCCACTGTGATGGACACGCCCACTGTGACACGCCCACTGTGATGGACACCCCCACTGTGACACGCCCACTGTGATGGACACGCCCACTGTGACATGCCCACTGTGACACCCCCACTGTGACACGCCCACTGTGACACGCCCACTGTGACACGCCCACTGTGACATGCCCACTGTGACACGCCCACTGTGACGTGCACATCCACTGTGTATCAGTGTTAATTTTGACAAGGAATTTTAATTTAGTTTTAGTCTTAGTCTTTTGACTAAAATTACTTTTAATTTTAGTCTAGTTTTAGTCATCAGATTTGTTTTAGTTTTAGTCTAGATTTAGTCGACTAAAATTACAATAGATTTAGTCGACTAAAAGCTTTTCACACGTATCAATTTTTCCTTTTACATTGAACATAAAACTATACTTTCTTGAAATTGGGATATTAATATGAAAACATTTCACACTTTATATTTAAACACAACTGTTTTTATTGAAAATGCGTTTCAATGTTTAAATGGAAAAGCAGTAGCAAACAAAGCACAAAGACAGTATAAATTATTGCTGTCTGTCTTTATGACACCAGTGTAAACCACATCAATAACTGTCAAAATGATAATTCACAGCTAAATCCAAAATATATGTAAAAAAAATTAAAGTGCAGGTGTCAAAGGCCCTTTTGCCCTATACAGTTTATTACTGCAGCTTATTAATGCATAACAAGTACTGTAACAACCTTTGAACTGTAAAACTCTAACCCTAACTCTTTTTCCCCTTGATTGACGCGCCACATGGTTTACACTCGTCTTATTCTCTTTGTTATCAAACGTGAAGTGAGACCACAGGTCAGACCGTCTTTTTCTCCCAATCCCAGTCGCCAACATCTTCTCTTAGCACTTGTTGCTCTTCTGTCCTCCTCATGTTTCTCGGCGGGGCGCGTTAGCTTTTCGGCACCGCGCAACAACGCGCGCTGTGATTGGCTCTTTAGCGCAGCGGCCGCTCGTTCCTCTCTCTCTTCTCCTGAGGAGTCCTGACACTTATTCGTCACCATGGATCTATTATTCGTCACAGGTTATATTTTCATTTCGTCTTTTATTTGTTGACGAAAATGTCCGTCTATTTCGTCATCGTTTTAGTCATTTAAAAGTAATTTTTATTTAGTTTTCGTCTCGTTTTCGTCCGCAAAAAACCTTCGTTGACGAAATAATTTCGTCATAGTTTTCGTCAACGAAATTAACACTGCTGTGTATGTGTGTGTATCAGAGACTGTGTGTGTGTGTGTGTGTGTGTGTGTGTGTGTGTGTAACTCCTGATGATTTTTGTGTTGCAGCGAGTTTGAACGAAGCGGAAGACGGTGCCGCAGACGGTGAGTTTAACTGTCCCACATGAGACTGTTAATATTTAACTCTACAGTGTTATATTCTGTATAACTCTATAGTGTTATATGTGTAACTCTATAGTGTTGCTTGTATATAGTGTTGTCGTTTGCGTAACTCTATAGTTTAACCTCTCGTCTGTTGTGCTTCAGTGTTCTCGTTTCCTCCGCTCTCTGAGGACGCCATGATGGGGACCCGGCCGCTGCCCAAACAGCTGTGGGACGCTAAGGTGATTTCTGACCATCACTGTTTTTACATTTCACACAAATATTTGAATAAAACTGCACTCGTAACGTCCACACGTCACATCAGAATCTCTGGGACTTTAGAGGAGTTTGATGTCATGATTTCCAACTATATATAAATATATATACACACACACACACACACACACACATATATACATATATATATATATATACAACACAACGTTTTATGTTGTTTTTCAGGTGCAGTCTTTGAGCTCGAGACCCAAATCCTGTGAAGTGCCTGGGATCAAGTAAGGCCTGGTCTCATAACACACTTTAATACACTTTAACACGCTTTATTATGCTTTAACACACTTCAATACATCCCCAGTCGAGGCCAACAGCTCTCCAACCACTGTGTAAACAGTGTTGGAGAAGCACTGCTTCCCCCTCCTGAGGTGTCGGGATGGTTTGACAGAATTTCTTTGAGGCCATCCCATAGTTCTCCTCCATGACCTCTCCGAACTCCTCCCAACCCCGAGTTTTTGCCTCTGCGACCGCCCGGGCTGCAGCACGCTTGGCCCACCGGTATCTGTCAGCTGCCTCAGAAGTCCCAAGAGCAAAGCAAACAAGGCCTGATAGGACTCCTTCTTCAGCCTGACGGCTTCCCTTACTTCCGGTGTCCACCACCAGGTTCGGGGATTGCTCTCCCAGATTCTGGGTGAGAAGCTCTCCCAGATTCCTTGGGATTTCTGGTTCTGCCAGATGTTCCCAACAGACCTTCATTATACGCTTGGGTCTGCCAGGTCTTTCCAGCTTCCCCCTCCGCCAGCGGACCCAACTCACCACCAGGTGGTGATCGGTTGACAGCTCTGCCCCTCTCTGCCACGTGCACTGATGGACACTCTTGTGCTAGAACATGGTGTCCGTTATAGACAAACCGTGGCTAGCACAGAAGTCCAATGACAGAACACTGCTCAGGTTCAGATCAGGGAGGCCGTTCCTCCTGATTATCCCTCTCCAGGTGTCACTGTCATTTGCCCACGTGGGCGTTGAAGGCCCCCAATAGAACAACAGGGGATATTGTCAGATGGCGAAAAAAAAGGATGGGTAATGCAGAGGATAATTTCCCTACAGGGATAAATACAGGATTAAAAAAAAAAAAAAAAAGCGGAGGCGGACTCGTCTATCACCCTGGCTGAAGTCACTGAGGTGGTTGGCAAGCTCCTCGGTGGCAAGGTTCCGGGGATGGATGAGATCCATTCTGAGTATTTTAAGTCTCTGGATGTTGTGGGGCTGTCTTGGCTGACACGTTTCTTTTTTTTGCAACATCGCGGGGCGGTCAGGGACAGTACCTCTGGACTGGCAGACCACCCCGGTGGTCCCTCTGTTTAAGAAGGGGGGGCTGGAGGGTGTGTTCCAACTACTGGGGAATCACACTCCTCAGCCTCCCCGGTAAGGTCTATTCCAGGGTACTGGAGAGGAGAATCCGACCGAGGGTCGAACCTCGGATTCAGAAGGAGCGGTGTGGTTTTCGTCCCGGCCGTGGAACACTGGACCAGCTCTATACTCTCCATCGGGTGCTCGAGGGTTCATGGGAGTTTGCCCAACCAGTCCACATGTGCTTTGTGGATCTGGAGAAGGCATTCGACCGTGTCCCTTATGGGGTCCTGTGGGGGGCGCTCTGGGAGTATGGGGTCCGGGGCTCTTTGTTAAGGGCTGTCCAGTCCCTGTATGACCGGAGCAGGAGCTGTGTTCGCATTGCCAGTAGTAAGTTGGACCGGTTTCCGGTGCATGTTGGACTTCGCCAGGGCTGCCCCTGTCACCGGTTCTGTTCATTGTTTTAGTCAGAGGCCGGAGGGGATCCGGTTTGGGGACCACAGGATCTCATCTCTGCTGTTTGCAGATGATGTTCTCCTGATGGCTTCATTGGACCGGGATCTCCAACGTGCACTGGGGCGGTTTGCAGCCAAGTGTGAAGTGGCTGGATGAGGATCAGCTCCTCCAAATCCGAGGTCATGGAGTGTGAGATTGACAGGTGGATCGGTGCAGCGTCGGCAGTGATGTGGTCGCTGTATTGGACTGTTGTGGTGAAGAGGAGCTGAGCCGAAAGGCAAAGCTCTGGATTTACCGTCAGTCTACGTTCCTCCCCTCACCTATGGTCATGAGCTTTGGGTAATGACCGAAAGGACAAGATCGCGGATACAAGTGGCCGAAATGAGTTTCCTCTGCAGAGTAGCTGGGCACTCCCTTAGAGACAGGGTGAGGAGCTCAGTCACACGGGAGGAGCTCGGAGTAGAGCCGCTGCTCTGTCATGTCGAGAGGAGCAGCTGAGGCTCGGGCATCTGTTCCGGATGCCTCCTGGACGTCTCTCTCGGGAGGTGTTCCGGGCATGTCCCACCGGTAGGAGGCTCAGGGGAAGACCCTGGACACGCTGGAGGGACTATGGGGTCCCCCTTGAGGAGCTGGAGGAAGTGTCCGGGGTGAAGGAAGTCTGGGAGTCCCTGCTTAGACTGTTGCCCCTGTGACCCGACCCCGGATGAGCGGAAGAAGATGGATGGGTGGATGGATGGACACTTTAATACACTTTAACACTCTTTATTACACTTTAACACACTTTAATACATTTTAACACGCTTTAACACACTGTAATACACAACCTGTGAGATGGAATGTCTCATAATCCTCTGCTCTGTTCTAATGTCGTTTCCTCGTCACAAACACCTGGAGTTGTGTTTTGTTTCATTCACATGTTTAACACACAAACCTGCAGATTTAACACTAGTTCTTCTCTCAAACTGAAAACTTGATCAGTCACTTGAAAACTACCACTTGATGACATCATCAGGTGGAACAGAGCATTTGGAGCTTTGGAGATGTAGACAGACTAATAATAAATGGTTAGTTAAAATTTGGTGAGGAACAGGGGTCAGATGGTGTAATTGTAGATGCTCCAAACCTCACAGCCCTTTGGTCTTTCAGAACAGTTTTTCTCCTGTTCATGTCCTGTTATTAAAAAATGCGCATATATAATGAGCTGGTTTGTTGATATAACTTACATATGCGCATATGTAAATCTAAACAATTTAGCAGTTTTGAAGTGCAGATGTTTGAAATAAAGCTGCCAGTCCCTGCGCTGTGCGCTCTCGTTTATCGCCCCCCCAAAGTTAATAAGGATTTTATTTGTGACTTCTTAGAGTTTGTGGCTGGTGTAGCCCTTATTTCAGACCATTTTTTAATTATTGGCGACCTAAATATCCACGTTTGCTGCATTTCTAAACAAATGGTCAAGGAATTTTTAGACGTTTTAGACTCGTTTAATCTCACGCAGTCAGTGGCTGGTCCAACACACGAGAAGGGCCACACCTTAGATCTGGTCTTGTCTTATGGATTAAATGTTGCTATCACGGAAATCTGCACGTCCTTTTTATCGGATCACTTCCCTATTTTGTTCGTTACTTTGCCGTGCTCTCACGTGAAGCAGAACATTCCACTGCGTCAAAGACGCTGCTTAAACTCACTGACTTCAGATAAATTTTCTTCTGCCTTTGATGTCTGTGAGATACAAAAAGAGAGGGACTGTGTAACCCTAAGTGTGGATGAACTGTCCAACGCCTTTGATCTCACCTGTACTGAGATCCTTGATTCCATCGCCCCTCTTAAAGCTAGGCAGCCTAAGTTAGCTGGAGAGCCATGGCTAAATGACACTACCGGTGCTCTACGGCGTAAGTGCCGTCAAGCTGAGAGGAGGTGGCAAAAAGACAATCTGCAGGTCTCTTTTGGGATTTTTAAAGACTCACTTTCTGATTACCAAAGGGCTGTCAAGCAATCTAAATCAGAATACATGTGTAGTCTTGTGTCTAACAACAGCCATAGACCTCAGGTCCTATTTAATGTGTTAAATAGGTTGGTAAATCCTGTTGCAGCCACTAGCATAGCTCCCAGTGTGTCTTTATGTGACAAATTTTGTTCCTTTTTTATTGACAAAATTTCTTGTATAAGGTCTTTAAATGTTGTCCAAACTGTTACAGACGCTGATGTCTTCACATGTTCAGCTGTTTTCAGTCACTTTGAGCCTGTAACTCTAAAGGAATTAGCTGAAGTGGTCCAAAGCTTAAAACCTTCTGACTGCCCTCTTGACATTGTCCCTCCTAAACTCTTAAAAAGTGTGTTTGAGTCTGTTGGGCCTTTTATTTTGAAGTTGATAAATTTGTCCCTGAGCTCCGGTGTTGTTCCCATTGGCTTTAAACAGGCTGTGGTTCAGCCTCTCTTAAAGAAGAACAATTTAGATCCCTCAGTCCTGTCTAACTATAGGCCTATATCTAAGTTGCCTTTTCTGTCAAAAGTATTAGAAAAAGTTGTCTCTTTCCAACTAAAATCATATTTGCTTCTAAATAATATATCTGAGAAATTTCAATCTGGTTTTAAATAGTGCCATAGCACAGAAACTGCACTTTTAAAAATTATTAATGATTTGTTTTTAACAACAGATTCTGGTCAACCAGCTGTGTTGGTGCTTTTAGATCTTACGGCGGCCTTTGACACGGTCGATCATGAGATTTTACTTGAACGGTTGGAAACGTGCTGGAATCAAAGGTGTAGTTTTAGATTGGTTTCGTTCCTACCTCACAGGAAGGAACTTTACTGTGAACCTTGGCCCTTTCTCGTCTAAGAAAGCCCCCCTCACGTGTGGAGTGCCACAGGGCTCAATCTTGGGTCCTCTTTTGTTTTCTCTTTATATGTTGCCATTAGGTTCTATTTTTAGAAAACACCAGATTCCTTTTCACTGCTTTGCAGATGATGTCCAAATTTATATGCCTCTTAAGCCTGAAAGTGACTCATGTCTTTCGCTCCAGAGTTGTCTTCGAGAAATCAAAGACTGGTTGAAATCAAACTTTCTCAATTTAAATGAAAGTAAAACCAAAGTTATTGTGTTTGGTGAAATAATCCAGACTGATATCAGTCACTCTCTTGGCCTTCCATCTTCTAATAGATGCCCCTATGTGAAAAATCTTGGTGTTATAATTGACAGCTTTTTTAAGTTTGACCGGCAAATCAGTTCAGTGGTCAAAACAAGCTTTTTCCAGCTCAGACTCATAGCAAAGGTAAAGTCGTACTTGTCCTCAAGTCATTTAGAAAGATTAGTTCATATGTTTATTACTTCACGACTGGATTATTGTAACTTCTTGTATGTTGGTCTTGACGCCTCCTCCATCCGTCGCCTGCAGCTGGTGCAGAACGCTGCTGTGCGCCTTTTGTCAGGCAAAAGACGTTCTGAACACATAACTCCAGTGCTACAGGGTCTTCACTGGCTTCTGGTGTCCTTCAGAATCCATTTCAAAATCTTATTGCTTGCGTTAAATGGTCTGGCACCTGTATATTTGTCTGAAGTGTTGTCTGTGTATGCTCCTGCGAGAGCCCTGAGGTCATGTGACCAACTGCTCCTAAACTGTCCCCGCTCAAGACTGAAAACTCGGGGGGGACAGAGCCTTTGCTGTGGCTGGTCCCAAACTGTGGAACAGCCTCCCTCTAAGGATTCGGTCTGTGTCTGACATTAACAGTTTTAAGTCTCTTAAGACTTTAGAGTTATTGTTGTATTATTATATTTTGTATACTTGTTTAGTTGCCTGTATTTTATGCTTTATATTGTACAGCACTTTGGGCAGTGGTAACTGTATTTTAAATGTGCTTTATAAATAAACTTGACCTTGACCCTTGATATGTAATGAACACAAGATTCTTTTGTTTTTCTTCAGTATTTTCCCGTCTCCGGACCAGAACGTGGGTGTCCCTCATTACCAGCCCTGTCAGAACTCCTCTCTGGGGTCTGGTCTGGGGCCTGGACCTGGGTCTGGACTCGGGCCTGGACCTGGGTCTGGACTCGGGTCTGGTCTGAACACTGGAGGCTCTCTCCCAGACCTGACTAACCTGCAGTTTCCTCCTCCGCTCTCCACTCCCATCGACTCAGACGAGAACTACACCAATCACCTGCCCCACGCCATGATGCAGATGGGTAAGAACCGGAACTGGACTGGGACTGGGCTGGGACTGGGCTGGGACTGGGCCGGGACTGGACCAGAGCTAAACCAGATTCCTTGTGTTCGCAGGTTTGTCATCATCCCTCAGTAACCCCTCCCTTTGCTCATCTCCACGGCGACGCCCCACCCCCATCAGCCCTTTGACACTGTCACCGGAGCAACAGAGAGGAGTCCCTCCCCTTTCCCAGGTAACCCCGCCCCTTTTGCCGAAAAAGTGAGCCAGCTCCAGGTCACCTCGGTAACCATCTAATCCAGCTTCAGAGTCCAGGAATCTAGGCTAAACCAGGACTAGACCAGGACTGAACCAGGACTAAACCAGGACTGGACCAGGATTGGACCAGGACTGGACCAGGGCTAAACCAGGACTGGACCAGGACTAAACTCCTAAATTCCTCCTAACCTCCTAATCCTGTTTCAGGTCTACACCAGGTCTAACTCAGGTCTGTATCACGTTGGGTTCTGGTTCTGGTTCTGATTGTGTTTGTTCTTTTTCAGGGTGTTCCTCTGGACCCCTCCCTCCCCCGAGAGCCCCCTCCCCCCTACCCCCATTACCCACAACCCCACAGTGCACCTAGACAGCAGCAGTCTCCACTGAACAGCCCTCTCCAGCAGGGGGCGACACTGCAGAGCCCCTCTGCCCAGAACCTCCAGAACCTCCAGGCCCAGCACCACCAGAACCAGACCCAGATCCAGGGCCAGGGTCGGTCTCACCTGGACTACGGCCCCGCTCAGGTGTGCTGCGGTCACAGGTCACAGGTCACAGTAGATGCACTGATCCGATACCGGTATTGATAGGGCTGAACGATCTATCGTTTTAGACCGAAAATCGCGATCTCAGACAACACGATTTTGGGATCGTTAAAGCCACGGTTTTTTGCAGCGCTCCTGACTGACCCAGGTTTTGTTTCGTCAACTATTTCACACATGTACGTCGCCGCGCTGCTGAGCTCACCAATCAGAAGCGGCAGCACAGGTCACGTGTTCTCGACTCCAGCTCACCAATCAGAAGTGGCAGCACAGGTCATGTGTTCTCGACTCCAGTCAGTGTAGCTGGTCATCAGTTTCAGAAATGGCAGAGGCTGGGGTTTTGAACCCAAAGAAAAACAACACGTCGGTCATTTTTCAGTATTTCGGGTTTGAGGCAGACGAACATCAGAAACAGGTGCTGTGCAAAACACGTCGTGCTAAAGTTGCCACATCCAGTGGAAACACGACCAGTTTATACCGCCATACGCGCATTCGCATGACGAGTGCACGGCGAGAAAGTCCAGTGAAACGTCTAGTGCAGGGGTCGGCAACCTTAAATACTCAAAGAGCCATTTGGAGCGTCTCCCACAGAAAAGAAAACACCCGGAACCACAAAACCCTTTTGACTCTAAACCAGTGCTAACCAGAGGAACTACAGGCAAAACTACAACTCCCAGAAAACGGACAACAACAAGCACCATCCTCCACTACAGCTCATAAGAGCGAGTCTTAAGAGAATTATTTACACCTTTCAGTCTTTTCATTACAACAGTAGCAACATAAATAAAGTGAGTGAAATAAAGAACTGCGCTGCACACGTACGACCTGCACACGTATAATCTCTGAAAAGTTTAACATGAACCATCTCCAACACGATAGAAGCACAGAACAGACTCACCATAGGCAGAACATCCCTCAGTCACAGAAAGAACACGCATATTCCACTGAGTCCTGCCCTTTAGTCCGACAGAAGCTGACGCATCAGCGGCACAAGGAGCAGCTGTTTTTTCAGCGCTTCTAGTTTATGCAAATGAGCCATGTGGTTTTAAGTTTCGCTTCTGTATAACGTAAACAAATGTGCGCAAAGCTGCATTAAACACATTATTATTTGAGTCCTCCTCGTAGGAAATAAAAATCCAAACTTAAATGATCCACTGTCGCGTGTACCGCGTGTACCAGTCTCATCAGCCGCGAAAGCAAATGAATCTGCCCACGTAGCATTAAGCGTTCTGTTTTCTTCAGAAACTTTTCTTTTCTTGGATTTATCATCATTGGGCTGAAAATCATCCTGCTGATGTAGGTGCGGTAAGTCCGGGCTGCCAGTGTGTGCGGGTGGCGCACATCGGCGGCTTTGACGCATGTTTTGAGCGACAAAAATATTAAAAACGTTTTATTTAAATGTTACAAGATTACCATTATCTACAATTTTAGATTTACATTTAAAAACAAACAAACTAAAATAAAAATACAATGTAATTAAATACTCATCATTATTTTCCAAAGTCACAGGGAGCCACGACAGAACGATGAAAGAGCCACATGCGGCTCTGGAGCCGCGGGTTGCCGACCCCTGGTCTAGTGAAAGTGAAACTCGGGCCAAACAGACAATTACAGCTTCTTTGGCCAGTGTAACTCTGTATGAAGAAGTTGCCGAACACACCGGGAGATAACGACTGCCGTAACACACCGGGAGATGACGACCGCCGTAACACACCGGGAGATGACGACCGCCGTAACACACCGGGAGATGACGACCGCCGTAACACACCGGGAGATAACGACCGCCGTAACACACCGGGAGATGACGACCGCCGTAACACACCGGGAGATGACGACCGCCGTAACACACCGGGAGATGACGACCGCCGTAACACACCGGGAGATGACGACCGCCGTAACACACCGGGAGATAACGACCGCCGTAACACACCGGGAGATAACGACCGCCGTAACACACTACACTGCCAAGGAAATGGTGCCTGTAAACACGGTGACCAAAGAGTCGTTTAAAAGTTTCCTCCGCACGATGGATAAGAGGCATATGCTTCCCTCTCCCACATGCTTCAGTCAGGTGCCCTCCCACAGCTGTACGCAGAATGTAAAGAAAAGGTGGTGAAAGAGCTGGAAAATGTGGAGTTTTATGCCACAACTACTGATCGGTGGTCAAGCAGAACGACTGAACGGCTCTTTTGGTTCTTCAGTTGTAAAAACTGCTGTTGCTCAAGCACTCAGTGTACCCTGTTATAGCATGTTTCTTTTTAATAAATAGGCCATTTGAAATAAATTCTTGACTTTAGTTTTCATTCTTGCGAATGTTCATGTGCATTGAAAAAAATTGTGAATGAAATCAAAATCACCATATCTGCCAGAAAAATCACAATTAAATTTTTTCTTAAAATCGTTCAGCCCTAGGTATTGGATATCGACTACAAATATCGATTCAGTCGATCTCCTGAGTGGATTTAAATCAATGTAAATTTAAATTAATATAACCTTTATTTAACCAGCACCTCAGAGACAGACCTCAGAGACGAACCTCAGAGACAGACGGACCTCAGAGACGGACAGACCTCAGAGACAGACCTCAGAGACGGACAGACCTCAGAGACGGACAGACCTCAGAGACAGACGGACCTCAGAGACGGACAGACCTCAGAGACAGACGGACCTCAGAGACAGACCTCAGAGACAGACGGACCTCAGAGACGGATCTCGAGGACAACTCCTGTAAAGATCACATAATAGAATCATGAGATCATGAGAGATGTCCAATGTGTGTGTGTCTCTGTGTGTGTGTGTCAGAGGTCACAGGTCAGTTGTGTGGTTGTGTGTTCCAGAACGTGTCTCTGTTCGGTTCTGACCCTTTCGTGGAGCCACAGTTTGGACCCAGTAAAAGTTTCCAGGTGAGACTCGAGTTTCGGTCAAACTATTTTAGTCCAGAATCATTTTAGCTTCAAGAAACGTTTACGACACGAAACACCGCTACACGTGGTCATGTTTTTAGTCCTGGTTCAGTTCTGGTTCAGTCCTGGTTCAGTCCTGGTTTAGTCCTGGTTTAGTCCTGGTTCAGTCCTGGTTTAGTCCTGGTTCAGTCCTGGTTCAGTCCTGGTTTAGACCTGGTCTTCTTCTGTGTTTCAGGAGAGCTTTGGTTTTCTCGATGGCGTTGGGGGAAACTCTTCATTCGATCCTTCGTCGTCATCGTCTCTGTTCTATAGTCCCGCCCCCACACACGGTCTCCAAGGAAACGCCTCCTCTATGCAAATGAGCCAGGGCCCCTCCTCCAGACCCCCCATGCTGTTCCCCCAGGCGGCCCTGCCAAACATCATCCTGACAGGTACACACCTGTCAAACATCATGGTGGCTACAGGAGAGTGTGAGACACACGCACACACGCGCACACACACACACACACACTCTGGTAGGTCATCTCTCTCACAGTTCTGATGTTCTTGTTCTTCAGATGATTCTGTGGGATTTTCTCTGGAGGACGAGCTCAGGATCGAGCCTCTGACTCTGGACGGACTGAGCATGCTCAGTGACCCCGAGCTGGTGCTGCCCGACCCCACCGTGGAGGAGTCTTTCCGCAGCGACCGCCTCTGAACTACACCCACAGAAGAAGAACACGGACTACAGAGTGTGGACTACAGCCACAGAAGAAGAACACGGACTACAGAGTGTGGACTACAGCCACAGAAGAAGAACACGGACTACAGAGTGTGGACTACAACCACAGAAGAAGAACACCACTACAGAGTGTGGACTACAACCACAGAAGAAGAACACGGACTACAGAGTGTGGACTACAACCACAGAAGAAGAACACGACTACAGAGTGTGGACTACAACCACAGAAGAAGAACACGGACTACAGAGTGTGGACTACAACCACAGAAGAAGAACACGACTACAGAGTGTGGACTACAACCACAGAAGAAGAACACGGACTACAGAGTGTGGACTACAACCACAGAAGAAGAACACAGACTACAGAGTGTGGACTACAACCACAGAAGAAGAACACAGACTACAGAGTGTGGACTACAACCACAGAAGAAGAACACGGACTACAGACTCAGGCTATAATTTTCCTTGTGGATCAATAAAGTCTAAGGACTACAACAGGAGAAGAAGAGGAGCCTCTGGACTATAGCCACAGACAGTCCACAGGACTGGACACACGCCCGCGGACACGCCTATGGACACATACCTGTGGACGCTCCTGTGGACACACTCCTGTGGACACACTCCTGTGGACACTCCTGTGGACACTCCTGTGAACGTCCTGTGGACGGGCCTGTGGACACGCCTGTGGACACACCTGTGGACGCTCCTGTGGACACACTCCTGTAGACACACACCTGTGGGCGCTCCTGTGGACACACACCTGTGGGGACACACCTGTGGACACACACCTGTGGACACACACCTGTGGACACACACCTGTGGACGCTCCTGTGGACACACCTGTGGACGCTCCTGTGGGGACACACCTGTGGACACACACCTGTGGACGCTCCTGTGGGGACGCTCCTGTGGGGACACACCTGTGGACACACACCTGTGGACGCTCCTGTGGACGCTCCTGTGGACACACACTTGTGGACACACCCGTGGACACACCTGTGGACACACCTGTGGACGCTCCTGTGGGGACACACCTGTGGACACACCTGTGGACGCTCCTGTGGGGACACACCTGTGGGGACACACCTGTGGACACACCTGTGGACGCTCCTGTGGACACACGTGTGTTTCTTCGTCTCGTCTGAAGTCGTTTGTGGATTCGATGTTTTTACTGTTTCTGTTTTTGGTCCAAATATTTACTGAAAAATGAACTGTGTTTTTGTATGAATCTAAAATCCTGTGTAAAGTTTTGATATTTTCTGGTATTTTCTGATTTGTAAAAAATTTAATTATTTCATGTGAAAGCGTCTGTGAAAAAGACTTTTCAGACACTTCGCTTTTAAACATTTTTACGTTTGTGAAAAAAGGGCTCAAGTTTGTTTGCACTAATTTAGAATTTAGTCACCAAAACTAAACCAGGACTGAACCAGGACTAAACCAGGACTGAACAGGCACTGAACCAGGACTACCTGAGTACTAAACCAGGACTAACCCAGGTCTAAAGCAGCACTCTTATTTGTAGATTTGACGCGTAATGAACAAAAGATCTGACCACAGTAACACGTTGTATTTTTATAATTGTCTAATATTTAAATAATGAATAACCTTCTGTTTCCTGTTGGACTACATTTCCCATGATGCACCTCTGTACAGCCTCCTGCTCTCTGTATTTAGAGCTCGTCTTTTATAATAAACTTTATTCTTCTGAAGCAACTCCAGTGTTTCTCAAATATCATGAACTTCAAGAGGATAAACTGTTTGGATCTTCCACTCATGTTCTGACATTCTTCCATGTTTGAGTCATCTAGTGATCTCTCCCAGACCCTATTCAGACCCTCCGCCCACAAGTCTACGTCCCCCATGCTCCCACAGTACGAGGCTCCGCCCACAAGTCTACATCCCCATGCTCCCACAGTACGAGTCTGTACGAGGCTCCGCCCACAAGTCTACGTCCCCCAGGCTCCACACGACAATTCTCCATAAATACACAAAAACATGAGACAAAACTGAACACAACAACTGGACAAACCTGATGTGATGCAGGAGTTTAATTAGTGCGACGCACACTGAAGCCGTGTCTCATTTCGGGGTCTGCATCCTCAAAGGCCGGTGCCTCGAAGGCTGTGAAGGCTGCAGCCTGCGAACCAGCCTCTGAGGACCGCATGGCCGTTGGCGAAATGGGCCAGGCCCAGCCCACGGAGCCGCTCCCGTCGCCCAGCAACCAAGACACGCTGCTAACGCTAACGCTAACGCTAACGCTAATGCTAATGCTAACGCTAATGCTAACGCTAATGCTAACGCTAATGCTAATGCTAACAACACGCACCACGCAGATTACGCACACGGATCAATAACAAAGATTACGCGTGGGTAATTGAACTATCGGATTTTGAGACCAAGTTATTCTAATAATTCTCATCCAAATCTTGTGGCTGAAACGAAAACGTATGTTTAACTTTTGCAAAACAAAACTTATATTTCTGGGATAGATCTGAAATAGGCTAAATTACCTTAAAGTTTCAAATACAGTGATGAGATATGCATTATTCATTATTATCATTATTAAATATTTTTATATTGACCAAGGATTACATTTATACAGGGAATGCATTTAAATCAGTTTATAAAGAAAGATATCCCTCCTTTGAGAAAAGATGGTTTATTAAACATTCAAAGGAACTTCTGGAAATACTTTATCTTGATGTGAAAAGTCAAACATTGAACCCATTACACACACACAATGCAATAATAGGTGAGTAAAAACAGCTGTATGTCAGTGAACTCTCAAATTCTGTTCCCTTGTTGCTGAAGCAGGTGACAGTCCAAAATGAACAAATTATCTTTGTAAAATATGATCAGGTGGATTACCACTGCTTAACTGCAGTACAATAGTACATTCTTATAGTACATGTAATTAATTACTATCAAAAGAGACATCAAATAAGTGGCACATTTCACCGTGATTCAAATGTCAGTATAGAGTGAAAAACATTCAAATAAACATATGAGCAAATGATGTTTTCAGTTTTGTCTCACACACTTGTTAAGGTCATATAAGGCCACATTTATCATGGGACACTTCCTCAGTGATTAAGATGTTTAGGTGCTCCTCTGCTAAGATGCAAAGAAACTACCATTTGACTATTTTACTTGTGCAGGAAATTAGAAGTTAAACCTAAACATCACTATTAGGACACATTAGGGTCAGCAGCAGCACGTGCAGGAGGGAGGCCTGATGCAACCAGAGACCCCACAGGTCTTCTACAGTCAGCATGGACAGTGGAGACATGACCCAGTGCACTTGGACCACTCAGTGTGATGTATCCCTTGTCTTCTGGAGGAGGAAGAGCAGAATGGGCCTTATGTCTGATTGATCAAAGTCCTGTCCTGCAGAGTGAAAACCTGTAATGACACACACATTAAGAAAACTACAAAACTATTACAGGAACATTTGGTTCAGTGTATATACATTCAGATCCAAAGGCCGTTTAGATAAAACGAAACATCTTAATAGAGGAATCCCACACATATTTTCACAATTTAGATTTCAATATGAGCAGGATTAATTTGCAGCCCTTATTATTGCAGGCCTAACTTCTCCAGTATTGTCCTGAGTCAAACAGAACATAAACATCATCTGTGGAGGAGGTGGGTGAGAGGAGGGTGCTGGCCAAACTCACATCCATCATGGCCGACACCTCTCACCCTCTGCACCGGACTGTAGAGGAACTGAGCAGCACCTTCAGCGGCCGACTGAGGCACCCTCAGTGTAAGAAGGAACGCTACCGCAGGTCCTTCATCCCCACTGCTGTCAGACTGTACAACTCCACTGTGTAACACATGCAATAACCTGTGCAATAACCTGTGCAATAACCTGTGCAATAACCTGTGCAATAACCTGTGCAATAACCTGTAACCATGTCACCTCGTCAGTAACCGCCTCCACTGTCCTCAGATTATATATTTATATATTTGTATATTTGTATTCTTTTACATATATATATATTATATAAGAGATATGTTTTATTATATATTTACATTTCTTTCACTCCCTCTACATAAGAGCTACCTGATGTTGTAAATATGTTAATATTTATTGTGATTTTTATTTTTTATTTACTTATTGTTCTGAGTGTTTGCACAATTTTTTCACAACTTTTTGCACTATACTGTCCCCTGACTGTGAGCTTCTGTCACAAGTGAATTTCTCCTCTGTGAGATCAATAAAGTCTTATCTTATCTTATCTTATCTTATCTTATCTTATCTTATCTTATCTTAAACATTCACATTTACATAATAATAAATACAGTACATTTATAATTATATTATATATAATATGAAATGTGTTACAGATCTCCTAGTGTTACTGCAAACATTTGTTCAATAACCGTGCAGCACACGCTATCCTTTCATTTATGTAGTTAATTATGTCTTTTTAATTACAGTTTTCAAGATGCTTTTGTAAGGGAGATATAATGGATAATAACACTTAATAAGTCCAGCTTATTTGTGAACAACTGTCTACTGACAAATATGTAGGTTTAGTTCTCCACTGTGATATTACTACATTACTACACATGATAGTACTACATTGTGTAGTATACTTTTCAGATCACCAGCTTCCCGGCCATCATTTAGTAATCACAGAAGTACAGGCTGTGGATAACATAGGAAATAAATGGGGAAACCACAGGTTAATTCACAACTACTCACATATGTACAAATGAAAAAGGTTTTCAAATGGCAGTAATGCCAGCGCTGATATAGTTTTCATGGCTGATGTTATATTATCTAACAGGAGCATATAGCACTGTTTTAATACTCACCTCCAAGCCATGTTCACGGAGAATTTAGCCCCGGTGAACAGGTGGTCGTTCTGCCTCAGCTCGATCAGTCGGGTGGTCTGCTCCTTGTTCCCTGAAGACAAGAATATTCTTACATACTGGAGAATATCCAACATTACAACAGCTAAGCTAATAAACAAGTGTAAGGGATAACGCTACTAACCGCTAATACAACAATATCCGTAAACTAAGCCATAACATCTACCTTCATACATATGTTTAACTTAACATCTTAAGTTCAACTTAAGTGAACTTGTTTATGAACAGTTTCATGTAGCGAGTCACTTAGAATTAATTGTAGGCGAGGTAAACCAGGACTTACATTTAAAAGTAAAATTGCAGCTGGTAGGGGACGCAGCCGCGGACCCCATTTTTTACCGTAGAAGAAGTAGCGTGCGGTGCATGCTGGGGAATATAAGGCCGCGAAGGATACATTTTCACGTCCTTCGTTCACGGCCTGATCTCCATGGAAACGAGGCCGGTTTTCAGGCTGCATCCTCAGAGGCTGCATGAAATGGGACAGGCCTTGTCGCGCCGGAAGTGGCGTATGCGGCCTGATAACCGGCCTCGGAGGATGCAGACCCTGAAATGAGACACGACCACTGTGTCCTACAGCGCCCTCCTGTGTCCACACTGTGTCCTACAGCGCCCTCCTGTGTCCACACTGTGTCCCACAGCGCCCCCTGTGTCCACACTGTGTCCTACAGCGCCCTCCTGTGTCCACACTGTGTCCTACAGCGCCCCCTGTGTCCACACTGTGTCCTACAGCGCCCTCCTGTGTCCACATTGTGTCCTACAGCGCCCCCTGTGTCCACACTGTGTCCTACAGCGCCCTCCTGTGTCCACACTGTGTCCTACAGCGCCCTCCTGTGTCCACACTGTGTCCTACAGCGCCTCCTGTGTCCACACTGTGTCCTACAGCGCCCCCTGTGTCCACACTGTGTCCTACAGCGCCCTCCTGTGTCCACACTGTGTCCTACAGCGCCCTCCTGTGTCCACATTGTGTCCTACAGCGCCCCCTGTGTCCACACTGTGTCCTACAGCGCCCTCCTGTGTCCACACTGTGTCCTACAGCGCCCTCCTGTGTCCACACTGTGTCCCACAGCGCCCCCTGTGTCCACACTGTGTCCTACAGAGGAACAAAGGACAGTTACAGCTGTAAGCGGGGATAAAGGCCCCGCAGGACCCGCTTCAGAGCGAAGCATGTGACCCGGATCAAATGCCTGTGTCACCCGGAGCTAAAGATCTGTGTTAACACCTGCAGGGGGCAGGTGACACCTGTCCTTAGGTGATAAGTCCCCCTCATGTCCGGCTCAGAGTTTCTTTTGAACTCTTCAGATTTACCAAAGCTCCACACGAGAGACGTCGAGAACATTTAACCAAAGTCACGGTCACAAGAAGGCTGCTCCTGCCTGCTCCTGTCACATGTGAATGTCACACTGAAACATAAAAGATGATTCTGCGCTGTGATTGGTTTACTCCTCAGAAAAACACAGACCTGCTCTGGGAATCAAACCAGCAACCTGCTCCGTCTGAGGGCAAACACTCTGAACCAACATGACTCTGCGACGCTGCCCAACCCCACGAGTTTCACCATGAAGAACATCCAACTGGAGAAGTAAGTGACGTCACAGTGGGCGTGTCACAGTGGGCGTGTCACAGTGTCATAGTGGGTGTGTACCGGTGGAGCTGAAACGGGGGGAGATCAACAAAATGGAGATTAAAGATTCTTAAACATGAATCAGTCCAAATCCAACTTCAGAAGAAACGACTAGAACATGGAGAAACATCTGAGGAGAACAGTTTGGAGAAACATCTGAGGAGAACCGTTTGGAGAAACATCTGAGGAGAACAGTTTGGAGAAACATCTAAGGAGAACAGTTTGGAGAAACATCTGAGGAGAACAGTTTGGAGAAACATCTGAGGAGAACAGTTTGGAGAAACATCTGAGGAGAACAGTTTGGAGAAACATCTGAGGAGAACAGTTTGGAGAAACATCTAAGGAGAACAGTTTGGAGAAACATCTGAGGAGAACAGTTTGGAGAAACATCTGAGGAGAACAGTTTGGCGAAACATCTGAGGAGAACAGTTTGGAGAACAGATCTGAGTAAAATGTGAGACTGAACTTTTCTCAGCTCAAAACAGAGGAGTTTTAGTAAACAAAAAAGTACATGAAGAAGCTTTAGTGTTATGGTCCATAGTAACAGCCCATAGCGACGGCCCCTGTGTGGTTTGTGAGCTGAAACTGCGTCACAGATAATTACAGGCTCTTATTTTGAAAAGAACGTCACTGTCAACTTTAATAGCAGAGTGAATATGTGCAGCTTCCCCCGACCCGACGCACTGTAAACGCCTCATCACATCATGTACACAGGCCGGGGGGCAGGGGCAGGCAGGAGGAGGCAGGGGCAGGCAGGAGCAGGAGACAGGCGGTGAGGGGGTGACCACCGTAATGTGTGTGATAAATGAGCCTCATCAGAGAAAGTCAATAGGATTTAATCAACTCTCCCTGATTACAACAGCCCCAGAGACACAGCCGGCAGGAGCGGCAGGTGCAGCAGGTGCGGCAGGTGCTCAGGCAGACTCTGGACTCTGAGGGACAGGCGATGTATTGCGGTATTTTGTGGCGGTTCATTTAGAAACGGTGAAACAGAGACAGGATGCTACAGCTCAGGGCCACAGAACACCTGATGACATCACCAGGTGTAACAGAGTGTTGTGAACTGTGCAGAGGCTGTTTGTGAGGAGGACACTACAGTAGAACAGGTTAAAGCCTCACTGCGGGACATTTCCTCACAGAACAGACTCCTGACACTTCTGAGGGGGCGTGTCTGAGTGATTTGATTGACAGACGATAAACAAATCATGCCTCTGTGCTGTGATTGGCCGAGCCCGGAGCTGCTGCGCTGTGATTGGCCGAGCCTGGAGCTGCTGCGCTGTGACTGACACACACACACACACACACACACACACACACACACACACACACACACTTATGTTTCTGCTTTATTTACATGGTTAGATAGTTACATTGTTCACACTGTAGGTGGTTCACACTGTAGGTTGTTCACACTGTAGGTGGTTCACACTGAAGGTTGTTCACACTGTAGGTGGTTCACACTGAAGGTTGTTCACACTGTAGGTGGTTCACACTGTAGGTTGTTCACACTGTAGGTGGTTCACACTGAAGGTTGTTCACACTGTAGGTGGTTCACACTGTAGGTTGTTCACACTGTAGGTGGTTCACACTGTAGGTTGTTCACACTGTAGGTGGTTCACACTGTAGGTGGTTCACACTGAAGGTTGTTCACACTGTAGGTGGTTCACACTGTAGGTTGTTCACACTGTAGGTGGTTCATACTGTAGATTGTTCACACTGTAGGTTGTTCACACTGTAGGTTGTTCACACTGTAGGTGGTTCACATTGTAGATTGTTCACACTGTAGGTTGTTCACACTGTAGGTGGTTCACACTGTAGATTGTTCACACTGTAGGTGGTTCACACTGAAGGTTGTTCACACTGTAGGTGGTTCACACTGTAGATTGTTCACACTGTAGGTGGTTCACACTGTAGGTGGTTCACACTGTAGATTGTTCACACTGTAGGTGGTTCACACTGTAGATTGTTCACACTGTAGGTGGTTCACACTGTAGATTCTCACTCCAAAGGAGTTGGTTTAAAGGAGGTCTGAGGAGCTGGTGGTTCCTCTCAGATGTGGATTAAACATGATATCCAGAACTTTCTACTGTTCTCCTCGCCCTCCTCGTCCTCCTCATTCTTGTCATCATCATCATCATCTCTCTCTCTTCACTCCTCCTCTTCCTCCTCCTCCTCCTCTTCCTCCTCTCTCTCTGTGACGCAGCAGACCCTGGATATAACTCTCTCTGCCCCCTCTGTTCTCTCATTCTGATTTACTGTACTACTACTACTGTCGCTGCTAATACTACTACTACTACAAGTACCACTACTACTACTGCAAATACTACAAAACTACTGCAAATACTTGTTCTACTCCTTGGTTCTCTCCTGTCACCTCTGGGTCGTTCTTTGAGCTGTGGCACGATGCCTCTGAGCCGCTGGTCCATCTTCACGTGCACGCTTCTGGCTCTGCTTGTGCACGTGGGTCTAAGTCTGGACTCGGACCTGGATCCTGAACTGGAGTCTGGACTCTGGCCCCGGGCCCTGAAGGGACTCTCCAAGAGCACGAAGATGAGGGCCCAGAGGCAGCTGGTGAGTGCACGTGAGAGCGCACGTGAGAGTGCATGTGAGAGTGCATGTGAGAGTGCACGTGAGAGTGCATGTGAAAGTGCACATGAGAGTGCACGTGAGAGTGCATGTGAAAGTGCACGTCAGAATGCATGTGAGAGTGCACGTGAGAGTGCACTAGAATCATTTGGATCATTTCAGTCCTGGAATTGCCGATCTCGACTGAACTAAAGGTAAAAGGAGCTGTTCACTTGAAAACTACCACTTGATGACATCACAAGGTGGAACAGAGCGTTTGGAGCTTTGGAGATGTAGACAGACTAATAATAAAGAGTTCCTCAAACATGTGAATGAAACAAACACAACTCCAGGTGTGTTTTTCAGGAGGAACATTAGGACATGGATTAAAGATCAGAGTTTGTGTAAAACAGGAATCTGTCTCTGTCCATCTGAGGGAAAATCATGTTTAACTGATCTGAGAAACACGAACGTCTGTGGATCAGGAGAGTCTCCGAGAGGACAGAAGACAGTGTGTCTCCTGTTGTGTGTCTCCTGTTGTGTCTCCTGTTGTGTGTCTCCTGATGTGTGTCTCCTGATGTGTGTCTCCTGTTGTGTGTCTCCTGTTGTGTGTCTCCTGTTGTGTCTCCTGTTGTGTGTCTCCTGTTGTGTGTCTCCTGTTGTGTCTCCTGTTGTGTCTCCTGTTGTGTGTCTCCTGTTGTGTCTCCTGTTGTGTCTCCTGTTGTGTGTCTCCTGATGTGTGTCTCCTGATGTGTGTCTCCTGTTGTGTGTCTCCTGTTGTGTCTCCTGTTGTGTCTCCTGTTGTGTGTCTCCTGTTGTGTCTCCTGTTGTGTCTCCTGTTGTGTGTCTCCTGATGTGTGTCTCCTGATGTGTGTCTCCTGTTGTGTGTCTCCTGTTGTGTCTCCTGTTGTGTCTCCTGTTGTGTGTCTCCTGATGTGTGTCTCCTGATGTGTGTCTCCTGATGTGTGTCTCCTATTGTGTGTCTCCTGTTGTGTGTCTCACATTGTGTGTCAGGTTGTGTGTCTCACATTGTGTCTCCTGTTGTGTGTCTCCTGTTGTGTCTCCTGTTGTGTGTCTCCTGATGTGTGTCTCCTGATGTGTGTCTCCTGTTGTGTGTCTCCTGATGTGTGTCTCCTATTGTGTGTCTCCTGTTGTGTGTCTCCTGTTGTGTGTCAGGTTGTGTGTCTCCTGTTGTGTGTCTCCTGTTGTGTTTCCTGTTGTGTGTCTCCTATTGTGTGTCAGGTTGTGTGTCTCCTATTGTGTGTCTCCTGTTGTGTTTCCTGTTGTGTGTCTCCTGTTGTGTGTCTCCTGTTGTGTGTCTCCTGTTGTGTTTCCTGTTGTGTGTCTCCTGTTGTGTGTCTCCTGTTGTGTGTCTCCTGTTGTGTGTCTCCTGTTGTGTTTCCTGTTGTGTGTCTCCTGTTGTGTGTCTCCTGATGTGTGTCTCCTGATGTGTGTCTCCTATTGTGTGTCTCCTGTTGTGTGTCTCCTGATGTGTGTCTCCTGATGTGTGTCTCCTGTTGTGTGTCTCCTATTGTGTGTCTCCTGTTGTGTGTCTCCTGATGTGTGTCTCCCGATGTGTGTCTCCTGTTGTGTGTCTCCTGATGTGTGTCTCCTATTGTGTGTCTCCTGTTGTGTGTCTCCTGTTGTGTGTCAGGTTGTGTGTCTCCTGTTGTGTGTCTCCTGTTGTGTTTCCTGTTGTGTGTCTCCTGTTGTGTGTCAGGTTGTGTGTCTCCTATTGTGTGTCTCCTGTTGTGTTTCCTGTTGTGTGTCTCCTGTTGTGTGTCTCCTGTTGTGTGTCTCCTGTTGTGTTTCCTGTTGTGTGTCTCCTGTTGTGTGTCTCCTGTTGTGTGTCTCCTGTTGTGTTTCCTGTTGTGTGTCTCCTGTTGTGTGTCTCCTGTTGTGTGTATCACATTGTGTGTCAGGTTGTGTGTCTCACATTGTGTCTCCTGTTGTGTGTCTCATGTTGTGTGTCTCCTGTTGTGTGTCTCCTGTTGTGTGTCTCACATTGTGTGTCAGGTTGTGTGTCTCACGTTGTGTCTCCTGTTGTGTGTCTCCTGTTGTGTTTCCTGTTGTGTGTCTCCTGTTGTGTGTCTCCTGTTGTGTGTCAGGTTGTGTGTCTCCTATTGTGTGTTTTCTGTTGTGTTTCCTGTTGTGTGTCTCCTGTTGTGTGTCAGGTTGTGTGTCTCACATTGTGTGTCAGGTTGTGTGTCTCACGTTGTGTCTCCTGTTGTGTGTCTCCTGTTGTGTTTCCTGTTGTGTGTCTCCTGTTGTGTGTCTCCTGTTGTGTCTCCTGTTGTGTCTCCTGTTGTGTGTCTCCTGATGTGTGTCTCCTGATGTGTGTCTCACATTGTGTGTCAGGTTGTGTGTCTCACATTGTGTCTCCTGTTGTGTGTCTCCTGTTGTGTGTCTCCTGTTGTGTCTCCTGTTGTGTCTCCTGATGTGTGTCTCCTGATGTGTGTCTCCTATTGTGTGTCTCCTGTTGTGTGTCTCACATTGTGTGTCAGGTTGTGTGTCTCACATTGTGTCTCCTGTTGTGTGTCTCCTGTTGTGTGTCTCCTGTTGTGTCTCCTGTTGTGTGTCTCCTGATGTGTGTCTCCTGATGTGTGTCTCCTATTGTGTGTCTCCTGTTGTGTGTCTCCTGATGTGTGTCTCCTGATGTGTGTCTCCTGTTGTGTGTCTCCTATTGTGTGTCTCCTGTTGTGTGTCTCCTGTTGTGTGTCTCCTGATGTGTGTCTCCTATTGTGTGTCTCCTGTTGTGTGTCTCCTGTTGTGTTTCCTGTTGTGTGTCTCCTGTTGTGTGTCAGGTTGTGTGTCTCCTATTGTGTGTCTCCTGTTGTGTTTCCTGTTGTGTGTCTCCTGTTGTGTGTCTCCTGTTGTGTGTCTCCTGTTGTGTTTCCTGTTGTGTGTCTCCTGTTGTGTGTCTCCTGTTGTGTGTCTCCTGTTGTGTTTCCTGTTGTGTGTCTCCTGTTGTGTGTCTCCTGATGTGTGTCTCCTGATGTGTGTCTCCTATTGTGTGTCTCCTGTTGTGTGTCTCCTGATGTGTGTCTCCTGATGTGTGTCTCCTGTTGTGTGTCTCCTATTGTGTGTCTCCTGTTGTGTGTCTCCTGATGTGTGTCTCCCGATGTGTGTCTCCTGTTGTGTGTCTCCTGATGTGTGTCTCCTATTGTGTGTCTCCTGTTGTGTGTCTCCTGTTGTGTGTCAGGTTGTGTGTCTCCTGTTGTGTGTCTCCTGTTGTGTTTCCTGTTGTGTGTCTCCTGTTGTGTGTCAGGTTGTGTGTCTCCTATTGTGTGTCTCCTGTTGTGTTTCCTGTTGTGTGTCTCCTGTTGTGTGTCTCCTGTTGTGTGTCTCCTGTTGTGTTTCCTGTTGTGTGTCTCCTGTTGTGTGTCTCCTGTTGTGTGTCTCCTGTTGTGTGTCTCACATTGTGTGTCAGGTTGTGTGTCTCACATTGTGTCTCCTGTTGTGTGTCTCATGTTGTGTGTCTCCTGTTGTGTGTCTCCTGTTGTGTGTCTCACATTGTGTGTCAGGTTGTGTGTCTCACGTTGTGTCTCCTGTTGTGTGTCTCCTGTTGTGTTTCCTGTTGTGTGTCTCCTGTTGTGTGTCTCACGTTGTGTCTCCTGTTGTGTGTCTCCTGTTGTGTGTCAGGTTGTGTGTCTCCTGTTGTGTGTTTTCTGTTGTGTTTCCTGTTGTGTGTCTCCTGTTGTGTGTCAGGTTGTGTGTCTCCTGTTGTGTGTCTCCTGTTGTGTTTCCTGTTGTGTGTCTCCTGTTGTGTGTCTCCTGTTCTGTGTCTCCTGTTGTGTTTCCTGTTGTGTGTCTCCTGTTGTGTGTCTCCTGTTCTGTGTCTCCTGTTGTGTGTCTCCTGTTGTGTGTCTCACATTGTGTGTCACGTTGTGTGTCTCCTGTTGTGTCTCCTGTTGTGTGTCTCCTGTTGTGTGTCTCCTGTTGTGTGTCTCACATTGTGTCTCCTGTTGTGTGTCTCCTGTTGTGTTTCCTGTTGTGTGTCTCCTATTGTGTGTCTCCTGTTGTGTCTCACGTTGTGTTTCCTGTTGTGTGTCTCCTGTTGTATGTCTCCTGTTGTGTTTCCTGTTGTGTGTCTCCTGTTGTGTGTCTCCTGTTGTGTGTCTCCTGTTGTGTTTCCTGTTGTGTGTCTCCTGTTGTGTGTCTCCTGTTCTGTGTCTCCTGTTGTGTCTCCTATTGTGTGTCTCCTGTTGTGTGTCAGGTTGTGTCTCTCCTGTTGTGTGTCTCCTGTTGTGTCTCCTGTTGTGTGTCAGGTTGTGTGTCTCCTGTTGTGTGTCTCCTGATGTGTGTCTCCTATTGTGTGTCTCCTGTTGTGTGTCTCCTGATGTGTGTCTCCTGTTGTGTGTCTCCTGTTGTGTGTCTCCTATTGTGTGTCTCCTGTTGTGTGTCTCCTGATGTGTGTCTCCTGATGTGTGTCTCCTGTTGTGTGTCTCCTGTTGTGTGTTTCCTGATGTGTGTCTCCTGATGTGTGTCTCCTATTGTGTGTCTCCTGTTGTGTGTCTCCTGATGTGTGTCTCCTGATGTGTGTCTCCTATTGTGTGTCTCCTGTTGTGTGTCTCCTGATGTGTGTCTCCTGATGTGTGTCTCCTATTGTGTGTCTCCTGTTGTGTGTCTCCTGATGTGTGTCTCCTGATGTGTGTCTCCTGTTGTGTGTCTCACATTGTGTGTCAGGTTGTGTGTCTCACGTTGTGTCTCCTGTTGTGTGTCTCCTGATGTGTGTCTCCTGATGTGTGTCTCCTGTTGTGTGTCTCCTGTTGTGTGTCTCCTGATGTGTGTCTCCTATTGTGTGTCTCCTGTTGTGTGTCTCCTGTTGTGTGTCTCCTGATGTGTGTCTCCTATTGTGTGTCTCCTGTTGTGTGTCTCCTGATGTGTGTCTCCTGTTGTGTGTCTCCTGATGTGTGTCTCCTGATGTGTGTCTCCTGTTGTGTGTCTCACATTGTGTGTCAGGTTGTGTGTCTCACGTTGTGTCTCCTGATGTGTGTCTCCTGATGTGTGTCTCCTGTTGTGTGTCTCCTGTTGTGTGTCTCCTGATGTGTGTCTCCTGATGTGTGTCTCCTGTTGTGTGTCTCACATTGTGTGTCAGGTTGTGTGTCTCACATTGTGTCTCCTGTTGTGTGTCTCCTGTTGTGTGTCTCCTGTTGTGTCTCCTGTTGTGTGTCTCCTGTTGTGTGTCTCCTGATGTGTGTCTCCTGATGTGTGTCTCCTGATGTGTGTCTCAGGTTGTGTGTCTCACATTGTGTGTCAGGTTGTATGTCTCACGTTGTGTCTCCTGTTGTGTGTCTCCTGTTGTGTGTCTCACATTGTGTGTCAGGTTGTGTGTCTCACGTTGTGTCTCCTGTTGTGTGTCTCCTGTTGTGTTTCCTGTTGTGTGTCTCCTGTTGTGTGTCTCCTGTTGTGTCTCCTGTTGTGTGTCTCCTGTTGTGTGTCAGGTTGTGTGTCTCCTGTTGTGTGTCTCCTGTTGTTTGTCAGGTTGTGTGTCTCCTGTTGTGTGTCTGCTGTTGTGTTTCCTGTTGTGTGTCTCCTGTTGTGTGTCTCCTGTTGTGTGTCTCACGTTGTGTCTCCTGTTGTGTTTCCTGTTGTGTGTCTCCTGTTGTGTGTCTCCTGTTGTGTGTCTCACGTTGTCTCTCCTGTTGTGTCTCCTGTTGTGTCTCCTGTTGTGTGTCTCACGTTGTGTCTCCTGTTGTGTGTCTCCTGTTGTGTGTCTCACGTTGTGTGTCTCACGTTGTGTGTCTCCTGTTGTGTGTCTCACGTTGTGTCTCCTGTTGTGTGTCTCCTGTTGTGTGTCTCACGTTGTGTCTCCTGTTGTGTGTCTCCTGTGTTTGTCTCCTGTTGTGTCTCCTGTTGTGTGTCTCACGTTGTGTCTCCTGTTGTGTTTCCTGTTGTGTGTCTCCTGTTGTGTGTCTCCTGTTGTGTCTCCTGTTGTCTGTCTCCTGTTGTGTGTCAGGTTGTGTGTCTCCTGTTGTGTGTCTCCTGTTCTGTTTCCTATTTTGTGTCTCCTGTTGTGTGTCTCCTGTTCTGTGTCTCCTGTTGTGTTTCCTGTTGTGTGTCTCCTGTTGTGTGTCTCCTGTTGTGTGTCAGGTTGTGTCTCTCCTGTTGTGTGTCTCCTGTTGTGTGTCAGGTTGTGTGTCTCCCGTTGTGTGTCTCAGATTGTGTCTCCTGTTGTGTGTCTCCTGTTGTGTGTCTCCTGTTGTGTGTCTCACATTGTGTGTCAGGTTGTGTGTCTCACATTGTGTGTCAGGTTGTGTGTCTCACGTTGTGTCTCCTGTTGTGTGTCTCCTGTTGTGTGTCTCCTGTTGTGTGTCTCACATTGTGTGTCAGGTTGTGTGTCTCACGTTGTGTCTCCTGTTGTGTGTCTCCTGTTGTGTTTCCTGTTGTGTGTCTCCTGTTGTGTGTCTCCTGTTGTGTCTCCTGTTGTGTGTCTCCTGTTGTGTGTCTCCTGATGTGTGTCTCCTATTGTGTGTCTCCTATTGTGTGTCTCCTGTTGTGTGTCTCCTGATGTGTGTCTCCTATTGTGTGTCTCCTGTTGTGTGTCTCCTGATGTGTGTCTCCTGTTGTGTGTCTCCTGATGTGTGTCTCCTGATGTGTGTCTCCTGTTGTGTGTCTCACATTGTGTGTCAGGTTGTGTGTCTCACGTTGTGTCTCCTGTTGTGTGTCTCCTGATGTGTGTCTCCTGATGTGTGTCTCCTGTTGTGTGTCTCCTGTTGTGTGTCTCCTGATGTGTGTCTCCTGATGTGTGTCTCCTGTTGTGTGTCTCACATTGTGTGTCAGGTTGTGTGTCTCACATTGTGTCTCCTGTTGTGTGTCTCCTGTTTTGTGTCTCCTGTTGTGTCTCCTGTTGTGTGTCTCCTGTTGTGTGTCTCCTGATGTGTGTCTCCTGATGTGTGTCTCCTGATGTGTGTCTCAGGTTGTGTGTCTCACATTGTGTGTCAGGTTGTATGTCTCACGTTGTGTCTCCTGTTGTGTGTCTCCTGTTGTGTGTCTCCTGTTGTGTGTCTCACATTGTGTGTCAGGTTGTGTGTCTCACGTTGTGTCTCCTGTTGTGTGTCTCCTGTTGTGTTTCCTGTTGTGTGTCTCCTGTTGTGTGTCTCCTGTTGTGTCTCCTGTTGTGTGTCTCCTGTTGTGTGTCAGGTTGTGTGTCTCCTGTTGTGTGTCTCCTGTTGTGTGTCAGGTTGTGTGTCTCCTGTTGTGTGTCTCCTGTTGTGTTTCCTGTTGTGTGTCTCCTGTTGTGTGTCCCCTGTTGTGTCTCCTGTTGTGTGTCTCCTGTTGTGTGTCTCCTGATGTGTGTCTCCTGTTGTGTGTCTCACATTGTGTGTCAGGTTGTGTGTCTCACGTTGTGTCTCCTGTTGTGTGTCTCCTGTTGTGTGTCTCCTGTTGTGTGTCTCACATTGTCTGTCAGGTTGTGTGTCTCACGTTGTGTCTCCTGTTGTGTGTCTCCTGTTGTGTTTCCTGTTGTGTGTCTCACGTTGTGTCTCCTGTTGTGTGTCTCCTGTTGTGTATCAGGTTGTGTGTCACCTGTTGTGTGTCTCCTGTTGTGTTTCCTGTTCTGTGTCTCCTGTTGTGTGTCTCCTGTTGTGTGTCTCACATTGTGTGTCAGGTTGTGTGTCTCCTTTTGTGTCTCCTGTTGTGTGTCTCCTGTTGTGTGTCTCACATTGTGTCTCCTGTTGTGTGTCTCCTGTTGTGTTTCCTGTTGTGTGTCTCCTGTTGTGTGTCTCCTGTTGTGTCTCCTGTTGTGTGTCTCACGTTGTGTTTCCTGTTGTGTGTCTCCTGTTGTATGTCTCCTGTTGTGTTTCCTGTTGTGTGTCTCCTGTTGTGTGTCTCCTGTTGTGTTTCCTGTTGTGTGTCTCCTGTTGTGTGTCTCCTGTTCTGTGTCTCCTGTTGTGTCTCCTGTTGTGTGTCTCCTGTTGTGTGTCAGGTTGTGTCTCTCCTGTTGTATGTCTCCTGTTGTGTCTCCTGTTGTGTGTCAGGTTGTGTGTCTCCTGTTGTGTGTCTCACATTGTGTGTCAGGTTGTGTGTCTCCCGTTGTGTGTCTCAGATTGTGTCTCCTGTTGTGTGTCTCACGTTGTGTCTCCTGTTGTGTGTCAGGTTGTGTGTCTCCTGTTGTGTGTCTCCTGTTGTGTGTCTCCTGTTGTGTGTCTCACGCTGTGTCTCCTGTTCTGTGTCTCACGTTGTGTGTCTCACGTTGTGTGTCCTGTTGTGTGTCTCCTGTTGTGTGTCTCACGCTGTGTCTCCTGTTGTGTGTCTCCTGTTGTGTGTCTCACGTTGTGTGTCTCACGTTATATCTCCTGTTGTGTGTCTCCTGTTGTGTGTCTCACGTTGTGTGTCTCACGTTATATCTCCTGTTGTGTGTCTCCTGTTGTGTGTCTCACATTGTGTGTCAGGTTGTGTGTCTCACGTTGTGTGTCTCCTGTTGTGTGTCTCAGGTTGTGTGTCTCCTGTAGTGTGTCAGGTTGTGTGTCTCACGTTGTGTCTCCTGTTGTGTGTCTCCTGTTGTGTGTCTCCTGTTGTGTCTCCTGTTGTGTGTCTCCTGTTGTGTTTCCTGTTGTGTGTCTCCTGTTGGGTGTCAGGTTGTGTGTCTCATGTTGTGTGTCTCACATTGTGTGTCAGGTTGTGTGTCTCCTGTTGTGTGTCTCAGATTGTGTCTCCTGTTGTGTGTCTCAGGTTGTGTGTCTCACGTTCTGTCTCCTGTTGTGTGTCTCACGTTGTGTCTCCTGTTGTGTGTCTCCTGTTGTGTGTCTCCTGTTGTGTGTCTCACGTTGTGTCTCCTGTTGTGTTTCCTGTTGTGTGTCTCCTGTTGTGTGTCTCACGTTGTCTCTCCTGTTGTGTCTCCTGTTGTGTCTCCTGTTGTGTGTCTCACGTTGTGTCTCCTGTTGTGTGTCTCCTGTTGTGTGTCTCACGTTGTGTGTCTCACGTTGTGTGTCTCCTGTTGTGTGTCTCACGTTGTGTCTCCTGTTGTGTGTCTCCTGTTGTGTGTCTCACGTTGTGTCTCCTGTTGTGTGTCTCCTGTGTTTGTCTCCTGTTGTGTCTCCTGTTGTGTGTCTCACATTGTGTCTCCTGTTGTGTTTCCTGTTGTGTGTCTCCTGTTGTGTGTCTCCTGTTGTGTCTCCTGTTGTCTGTCTCCTGTTGTGTGTCAGGTTGTGTGTCTCCTGTTGTGTGTCTCCTGTTCTGTTTCCTATTTTGTGTCTCCTGTTGTGTGTCTCCTGTTCTGTGTCTCCTGTTGTGTTTCCTGTTGTGTGTCTCCTGTTGTGTGTCTCCTGTTGTGTGTCAGGTTGTGTCTCTCCTGTTGTGTGTCTCCTGTTGTGTGTCAGGTTGTGTGTCTCCCGTTGTGTGTCTCAGATTGTGTCTCCTGTTGTGTGTCTCCTGTTGTGTGTCTCCTGTTGTGTGTCTCACATTGTGTGTCAGGTTGTGTGTCTCACATTGTGTGTCAGGTTGTGTGTCTCACGTTGTGTCTCCTGTTGTGTGTCTCCTGTTGTGTGTCTCCTGTTGTGTGTCTCACATTGTGTGTCAGGTTGTGTGTCTCACGTTGTGTCTCCTGTTGTGTGTCTCCTGTTGTGTTTCCTGTTGTGTGTCTCCTGTTGTGTGTCTCCTGTTGTGTCTCCTGTTGTGTGTCTCCTGTTGTGTGTCAGTTTGTGTGTCTCCTGTTGTGTGTCTCCTGTTGTGTTTCCTGTTGTGTGTCTCCTGTTGTGTGTCTCCTGTTGTGTTTCCTGTTGTGTGTCTCCTGTTGTGTGTCAGGTTGTGTGTCTCCTGTTGTGTGTCTGCTGTTGTGTTTCCTGTTGTGTGTCTCCTGTTCTGTGTCTCCTGTTGTGTTTCCTGTTGTGTGTCTCCTGTTGTGTGTCTCCTGTTCTGTGTCTCCTGTTGTGTGTCTCCTGTTGTGTGTCTCACATTGTGTGTCAGGTTGTGTGTCTCACATTGTGTCTCCTGTTGTGTGTCTCATGTTGTGTGTCTCCTGTTGTGTGTCTCCTGTTGTGTGTCTCACATTGTGTCTCCTGTTGTGTGTCTTCTGTTGTGTTTCCTGTTGTGTGTCTCCTGTTGTGTCTCCTGTTGTGTGTCTCCTGTTGTGTGTCTCCTGATGTGTGTCTCCTGTTGTGTGTCTCACATTGTGTGTCAGGTTGTATGTCTCACGTTGTGTCTCCTGTTGTGTGTCTCCTGTTGTGTGTCTCCTGTTGTGTGTCTCCTGTTGTGTGTCTCACATTGTCTATCAGGTTGTGTGTCTCACGTTGTGTCTCCTGTTGTGTGTCTCCTGTTGTGTGTCTCACATTGTGTCTCCTGTTGTGTGTCTTCTGTTGTGTTTCCTGTTGTGTGTCTCCTGTTGTGTCTCCTGTTGTGTGTCTCCTGTTGTGTGTCTCCTGATGTGTGTCTCCTGTTGTGTGTCTCACATTGTGTGTCAGGTTGTATGTCTCACGTTGTGTCTCCTGTTGTGTGTCTCCTGTTGTGTGTCTCCTGTTGTGTGTCTCCTGTTGTGTGTCTCACATTGTCTATCAGGTTGTGTGTCTCACGTTGTGTCTCCTGTTGTGTGTCTCCTGTTGTGTTTCCTGTTGTGTGTCTCCTGTTGTGTCTCCTGTTGTGTGTCTCCTGTTCTGTGTCTCCTGTTGTGTTTCCTGTTGTGTGTCTCCTGTTGTGTGTCTCCTGTTCTGTGTCTCCTGTTGTGTGTCTCCTGTTGTGTGTCTCACATTGTGTGTCAGGTTGTGTGTCTCACGTTGTGTCTCCTGTTGTGTGTCTCCTGTTGTGTTTCCTGTTGTGTGTCTCCTGTTGTGTCTCCTGTTGTGTGTCTCCTGTTCTGTGTCTCCTGTTGTGTTTCCTGTTGTGTGTCTCCTGTTGTGTGTCTCATGTTGTGTGTCTCCTGTTGTGTGTCTCCTGTTGTGTGTCTCACATTGTGTCTCCTGTTGTGTGTCTTCTGTTGTGTTTCCTGTTGTGTGTCTCCTGTTGTGTGTCTCCTGTTGTGTCTCCTGTTGTGTGTCTCCTGTTGTGTGTCTCCTGATGTGTGTCTCCTGTTGTGTCTCACATTGTGTGTCAGGTTGTATGTCTCACGTTGTGTCTCCTGTTGTGTGTCTCCTGTTGTGTGTCTCCTGTTGTGTGTCTCCTGTTGTGTGTCTCACATTGTCTGTCAGGTTGTGTGTCTCACGTTGTGTCTCCTGTTGTGTGTCTCCTGTTGTGTCTCCTGTTGTGTGTCTCCTGTTGTGTGTCAGGTTGTGTGTCTCCTGTTGTGTGTCTCCTGTTGTGTTTCCTGTTGTGTGTCTCCTGTTGTGTGTCAGGTTGTGTGTCTCCTGTTGTGTGTCTCCTGTTGTGTTTCCTGTTGTGTGTCTCCTGTTGTGTGTCTCCTGTTCTGTGTCTCCTGTTGTGTTTCCTGTTGTGCGTCTCCTGTTGTGTGTCTCCTGTTCTGTGTCTCCTGTTGTGTGTCTCCTGTTGTGTGTCTCACATTGTGTGTCAGGTTGTGTGTCTCCTGTTGTGTCTCCTGTTGTGTGTCTCCTGTTGTGTGTCTCACATTGTGTCTCCTGTTGTGTGTCTCCTGTTGTGTTTCCTGTTGTGTGTCTCCTGTTATGTGTCTCCTGTTGTGTCTCCTGTTGTGTGTCTCACGTTGTGTTTCCTGTTGTGTGTCTCCTGTTGTGTGTCTCCTGTTGTATGTCTCCTGTTGTGTTTCCTGTTGTGTGTCTCCTGTTGTGTTTCCTGTTGTGTGTCTCCTGTTGTGTGTCAGGTTGTGTCTCTCCTGTTGTATGTCTCCTGTTGTGTCTCCTGTTGTGTGTCTCCTGTTGTGTGTCTCCTGTTGTGTCTCCTGTTGTGTGTCTCCTGTTGTGTGTCAGGTTGTGTGTCTCCTGTTGTGTGTCTCACATTGTGTGTCAGGTTGTGTGTCTCAGGTTGTGTGTCTCACGTTGTGTCTCCTGTTGTGTGTCTCAGGTTGTGTGTCTCACGTTGTGTCTCCTGTTGTGTGTCTCAGTTTGTGTGTCTCAGGTTGTGTGTCTCACGTTGTGTCTCCTGTTGTGTGTCTCAGATTGTGTGTCTCAGGTTGTGTGTCTCACGTTGTGTCTCCTGTTGTGTGTCTCAGGTTGTGTGTCTCACGTTGTGTCTACTGTTGTGTGTCTCCTGTTGTGTGTCTCAGATTGTGTGTCTCAGGTTGTGTGTCTCAGATTGTGTGTCTCAGGTTGTGTGTCTCACGTTGTGTCTCCTGTTGTGTGTCTCAGATTGTGTGTCTCAGGTTGTGTGTCTCACGTTGTGTCTCCTGTTTTGTGTCTCAGATTGTGTGTCTCAGGTTGTGTGTCTCACGTTGTGTCTCCTGTTGTGTGTCTCAGATTGTGTGTCTCCTGTTGTGTGTCTCAGATTGTGTGTCTCAGGTTGTGTGTCTCACGTTGTGTCTCCTGTTTTGTGTCTCAGATTGTGTGTCTCAGGTTGTGTGTCTCACGTTGTGTCTCCTGTTGTGTGTCTCAGATTGTGTGTCTCAGGTTGTGTGTCTCACGTTGTGTCTCCTGTTTTGTGTCTCAGATTGTGTGTCTCAGGTTGTGTGTCTCACGTTGTGTCTCCTGTTGTGTGTCTCAGGTTGTGTGTCTCACGTTGTGTCTCCTGTTGTGTGTCTCAGATTGTGTGTCTCAGGTTGTGTGTCTCACGTTGTGTCTCCTGTTGTGTGTCTCACGTTGTGTCTCCTGTTGTGTGTCTCAGGTTGTGTGTCTCACGTTGTGTCTCCTGTTGTGTGTCTCAGATTGTGTGTCTCAGGTTGTGTGTCTCACGTTGTGTCTCCTGTTGTGTGTCTCAGATTGTGTGTCTCAGGTTGTGTGTCTCACGTTGTGTCATATCTCTGTGTGTCCAGCTGGGGGAGCTGCAGGAGGTTCTGGAGAAGCTTCAAGCCAAACGTCTGCCGCACTGGGAGAAGAAGTACGGACAGGTGCCAACGGTGAGACCCCGCCCCTGACCCCTGACCCCTGACCCCATCTTGACTCCGCCCCCTGACACCTGCTCCCTATTAAAGCTGGTGTGTGTGTGTGTGTGTGTGTGTGTGTGTGTGTGTGTGTGTGTGTGTGTGTGTATTTGCAGTGTGACCTGGGACAGTTGTGTGCTGTGAGGAAAGGCGCGCGCATCGGCAAACTGTGCGACTGTCCACAGGGGGCGCTCTGCAACTTCTTCCTACTCAAGTGTCTGTAACCACGGCGACCCCGGACCTCACATCCGTTACCACGGCAACAGAACTACAGCAGCACAACAGTCACAAGGACCATTACAGAACCAACACATGTTCAGACCCGGTTCAGACCCGGTTCAGACCCGGTTCAGACCCGAACTCCATGTAGAATTGACTGGAGGAGTTACAGAACATTGAAACTTCGTGTCAGACCTGTGTCTGTTGTAAATAAAGTTCTGATGATTGTAAAAAGTGTGACTTTGGTGAAAAATGTAAAATAACATGTCATTTTGTAAAGTGTGTGCAGGGGGATGTGTCATTTCACATGTTCAGCATCACACAGATCAAACAGTTTTGGTCTTAAATGTTTGACGTTCTACTTGATCCTGGGGCTTTGGTTTCAACATTTTGTCCATAAATCAGTTCTTGTTCCTCAGACGCGTCTCCAGATGAGCCTCTGTACCTGCTGACCTCCATTTGGAGACATCACACTCAGAACACGTCTGTTTCAGTCTGGTCAGTCAACTGTCCGACACCTGCGCTCTCATCACCAACCTGTATTTACTGTCAGGAGTTCACCTGTCATCTTGCCAGTGTGTGATATTTTTTTAATTATCCTGTATTTATACCTGGAGGGAAATCACCGTCTGCATCACCCGTCCTTTTTCAGGAGCTGGAGGATTTTATGGAGCAGGTTTTTGGGTTGATGGAGGAAACCCACCCAGACACGGGAAGAACATGCAAACTCCACACAGAAAGGCCCGGGCGACCCAGGGATCGAACCCAGAACCTGCTTGCTGTGAGGCATGAGTGCAAACCACTCAGTCACCGTGCCTTCAAAATACTTTCCATAAGAGCCGGTTCTGTCTCATCTGTTCTTCAGGAGCAGAACCCAGAGTCAAACTTTAGGAAAATATTAAGATTAAAAAAAAATAATCACTTCAAGTGGGACGGTCCTCGTTTAGTCCAATTATCAGAATCACAGAAGTAAAACAGGGACAGAGTGGGGACAAACATGAAACAAAATCATCTGAAACTAAAACTGGAGCGCTGAAGCAGAGAGACCGGACGTGTGCTCAGTGCCCTGCTCCTGTCACCATGACAACCATCCCATAAACACAGGGACAGACAGGGACACTTGACCTGGTTCGAGGCGATGAATCGCATTTCGACGGGGGCTGATACTTCTTAAGTACAGCCACTTAAGTACAGCCACTGAAGTACAGCCACTGAAGTACAGCCACTGAAGTACAGCCACTGAAGTACAGCCACTGAAGTACAGCCACTGAAGTACAGCCACTGAAGTACAGCCACTGAAGTACAAAAACACTAAACATTTAAAATGATCCAAAGAACGAACGACTCAAACGAGCTTTAAATGAGAAACTGAAGAGCCGGACCACAGTTTGAGAAACACCAAGTGATTTTAAATAAACTGAACCTTAAAATCCAATAAAAACTAGACCCAAGAACGTTTTAGTTTTGCTTTATTAAAAAAGTGCTTTGTCTTGTTGCAGCTGCAGAGGCTCAGGACTCCTGCCCAGCCTGGCAGGGGCACCAGCACATCCTCTGCCCCGCCGTGGTGCCCGCTCCCGCCGTGGTGCCCGCCCCCTGCAGAGACAAAAGTGAATCCAGTTGTGCAAACACTGAGGTCATTTGCAAAAAAGGGAAAGTGCCATTTCACAGTCCAAGAATAAAATCCACCATCATCGGGGACGAAATCATTTAGATTGGCAGACGGTACTAGAATTTTTCCAAAAAAGGGATCCGTTTTTAAAAATTATCACAACTTTTATCCAGTTTAATGTTGCGCCATAAACACCAAAGAAAATTCCCTGGAAATAAAACTGCTCGGCTAAAGCTCAAATCTGTCGTTCACGGAGCTGCACTTTAGGTTCACTCGTGTTGACGTCAGAAAAAGTCTGGAACGGCGTCACACTAAACTACGGCAGTCACACACGCACACACACACACACACACACACTAAGGCCGGCAGTCACACACGCACACACACACACACACACACACACACACTAAGGCCGGCAGTCACACACACAATAAACACTAAGGCCGGCAGTCACACACGCACACACACACACACAATAAACACTAAGGCCGGCAGTCACACACGCACACACACACACACACACTAAGGCCGGCAGTCACACACGCACACACACACACACACACTAAGGCCGGCAGTCACACACGCACACACACTAAGGCCGGCAGTCACACACGCACACACACGCACACACACACACACACACACACTAAGGCCGGCAGTCACACACGCACACACACACACACACACACACTAAGGCCGGCAGTCACACACGCACACACACACACGCACACACACTAAGGCCGGCAGTCACACACGCACACACACTAAGGCCGGCAGTCACACACTACACACACTAAGGCCGGCAGTCACACACTACACACACTAAGGCCGGCAGTCACACACTACACACACTAAGGCCGGCAGTCACACACTACACACACTAAGGCCGGCAGTCACACACTACACACACTAAGGCCGGCAGTCACACACTACACACACTAAGGCCGGCAGTCACACACTACACACACTAAGGCCGGCAGTCACACACTACACACACTAAGGCCGGCAGTCACACACTACACACACTAAGGCCGGCAGTCACACACTAAACACACTAAGGCCGGCAGTCACACACTAAACACTAAGGCCGGCAGTCACACACTAAACACTAAGGCCGGCAGTCACACACGCACACACACACACACACACACACACTAAGGCCGGCAGTCACACACGCACACACACACACACACACACACACACTAAGGCCGGCAGTCACACACACAATAAACACTAAGGCCGGCAGTCACACACGCACACACACACACACAATAAACACTAAGGCCGGCAGTCACACACGCACACACACACACACACACTAAGGCCGGCAGTCACACACGCACACACACACACACACACTAAGGCCGGCAGTCACACACGCACACACACTAAGGCCGGCAGTCACACACGCACACACACGCACACACACACACACACACACACTAAGGCCGGCAGTCACACACGCACACACACACACGCACACACACTAAGGCCGGCAGTCACACACGCACACACACACACGCACACACACTAAGGCCGGCAGTCACACACGCACACACACTAAGGCCGGCAGTCACACACGCACACACACTAAGGCCGGCAGTCACACACGCACACACACTAAGGCCGGCAGTCACACACTACACACACTAAGGCCGGCAGTCACACACTACACACACTAAGGCCGGCAGTCACACACTACACACACTAAGGCCGGCAGTCACACACTACACACACTAAGGCCGGCAGTCACACACTACACACACTAAGGCCGGCAGTCACACACTACACACACTAAGGCCGGCAGTCACACACTACACACACTAAGGCCGGCAGTCACACACGCACACACACTAAGGCCGGCAGTCACACACGCACACACACGCACACACACACACACACACACACACTAAGGCCGGCAGTCACACACGCACACACACACACGCACACACACTAAGGCCGGCAGTCACACACGCACACACACACACGCACACACACTAAGGCCGGCAGTCACACACGCACACACACTAAGGCCGGCAGTCACACACGCACACACACTAAGGCCGGCAGTCACACACGCACACACACTAAGGCCGGCAGTCACACACTACACACACTAAGGCCGGCAGTCATACACTACACACACTAAGGCCGGCAGTCACACACTACACACACTAAGGCCGGCAGTCACACACTACACACACTAAGGCCGGCAGTCACACACTACACACACTAAGGCCGGCAGTCACACACTACACACACTAAGGCCGGCAGTCACACACTACACACACTAAGGCCGGCAGTCACACACTACACACACTAAGGCCGGCAGTCACACACTAAACACTAAGGCCGGCAGTCACACACTAAACACTAAGGCCGGCAGTCACACACTAAACTACGGCGTACTCACATAGGAGCAGTCTGGAGTCTGGGTCAGGTTTCCAGAGGGGTCAAGGGTCACACACGAGGCCCGAGTGGTGCCACAGGCGGCGGCTGTGGTGATGGCGTCTGTTACCACGGTGATGGCGGTGGAGGCGGGGTCCGTTTTAAACACAGTGCTGCTCCGAGCGCTGGTCCTGAAGGAGAGACAGAAACAACCTCTGACCTCATGTTCTCAGGTGGTTTCCTCAGACCTGGAGTCAAGTTTTGTTCAGTTTAACGCGTTAAAGTAACGAGTTACAGTAAGGAAAATTTTGGATAAAAATGGTGCAAATACTGAAAATTTGGTAACAAAACGTAGTTTTAATTCGGCCCAACGTTACTTTTCTGTGTACGGGCTGGTCCCCGCCCTGCGCAGGGGACACTGATCCCACGGCCCTGGAAGCTGTAAAGCACGCAGCCGGCTGGACCCAGACCCAAGGAAGGGTGCTCTGCACAGGCCAGCGACACCTGGGGAGAGGTCCTTCAAGGGGATCCGCCCGCACCGAGCAGTCGTCCCTTGCCCGCCGAGTTGAATCCCTGGGCAGACCCCACCGGTTTACCCCTTTAACGCCTTCACGTCCTCTTGAACTCTTCAAAGTTCTTTTCAACTTTCCCTTACTGCATTTTACCATCAATGCCAGTTTTTAGCCTTAGATGGAGTTCACCAGAAAGTTTCCAAAGTAACAGAAAGTTACTTTCCATAGAGGGTCTCCAAGTAAAGAGAGAGATTACTTTTTAAAAATGAGTATCTTCCCAACACGGGTTTCATTTCACACGTTTAACACAAACCCTGCAGATTTAGGCCGAGTTCTTCTCTCAAACTGAAAATCTGGAGCACTTCCTGTATCATGACATCACAAGGAACAGTTTTTAAACTACACCTTTACTAGTACATTTCAGTCCTGGAATTGCTGATCTCTACTGAACTAAAGGTAAAAGGAGCTGTTCACAAGGTGGAACAGAGCGTTTGTCATTAGTCCGTTTACATCTCCAAAGCTCTAAAGGGTTCCTCAAACGTGTGAATGAAACAACACAACTCCAGCTCTGTTTTTGAGGGAGTCATAACAAAGTTCACAAGAGTCAATTCTGAAACAGTCTGACCTGGTGGTTCTTTTGGTGGTTCTTCTGGTGGTTTTGGCAGGACGGCAGGTGGAGCTCAGGTGTGGGCGGGTTCTCCTGGAGGTGGTAGAGCCAGTGACTTTTGTTCCTGGGGGAAGAAATAAAACACTTTAGACAACACAGCAAAACCAAATTCTCCAGGAGTCTGCTGCAGTCACATATCCAGATCTTCTGGATGTTTTTTTTAAGGTCCAGAAAATCTAGATCTGATGTGACCAGACGGTCCACAATCTGAACACTCAAATTTAGTGGCTGCAGTTACAAGATTAAAATGCAAATTCTTTACCGTCTGGAGATTTCTGGAGTTATATTTGCACTTTGTTACTCACTTGGAGATCTGCTGGAGGTCAGAGCTGAGCTGGTGGACCCTGGGGCGCCTGTGGAGAACAGGGACTCAGTGACAAGAGGTGGTCCTATTGGAAAAATGCAGTTTCAACATGGAGTTTTAGAAATGTTATGGCTATTTTAGCATTACCACTGGTGGAGGCTGCAGTGGGGCAGGGGGTGGTGGAATCAGAGGAGACTGTTGTTGCTACAGGTTGGGTGGAGGTGGTGTCTGGAGTGTCAGTCAAGTCACCAGTGAACACAGGCAGAGAGACTGTGATGGGGTTCAAGGTTTTGGTCAGAGCCAGTTGAGAGACTGTGGTTAAGGGACTTTGGTTTGTGGAGGAAGGTGGGCCACATGTTGTGGAGCTTAAGCTGGTGGAGACACAGGCGCTTGCTGGTTTAGGTTTTGTAGTAGAACGCGTCAGTCTAGACGTTTTGGATTCAGATGTGGTTGTGAAGGAGCTGGTGCCTGTGGTTTGGTCTGTTGTAGTTTCAGTCGCTGCACAGGGGACGTGTGCATTGAAGGCTGTTGTGGTCAGCTCCATTTCACACGGAGGCAAAGAACTAGAGCCAGGAGTCGGATCAGGTGTAGGTCCTCCATGATGGTGATGGTGTCCTCCATGATGGTGATGTCCATGATGGTGATGGTGTCCTCCATGATGGTGATCTCCATGATGGTGATCTCCATGATGGTGATCTCCATGATGGTGATCTCCATGATGGTGATCTCCATGATGGTGATCTCCATGATGGTGATCTCCATGATGGTGATCTCCATGATGGTGATCTCCATGATGGTGTCCTCCATGATGGTGATGGTGTCCTCCATGATGGTGATGGTGTCCCCCATGATGGTGATGGTGTCCCCCATGATGGTGATGTCCACTATCCTTGTGTCCATGACAGTGATCCCCATGATGTCCACTGCTGTGTCCTTCACCAGGACCCGTCTGCTCTGAGGTGGGTCTGGTCACAGAACAAGGTAAATTTGACCCATGGGTGGTGGTCTTTGAGGCACATGGAGGCAGAGTGCTCCTCACAGTTGATGGGTCAGGAGTGGTGCCTCTGGTGGTGCAAACGGAGCCTGTGGTAAAAGAATCAATCAGTTTTGCGCCGATCTGATCCTGGCATCCAATACTGAATTTCAGGCATCAGTTCAGTCGATATCCGGCTTTGGCATATTGAAATAAGACTAGACAGCTTGAATAAAAGTTCAAACTACAGAAGACATTTGGATCTGATAGTATCTTATTTTCATTTAAAAGAAACCAAACCTTTATAGTATCAGAATCCAAACAAAAAAAAAGTTGGATCTGTGAATCAAACAGGAAAGTGGCAGTGTTCTTGTGCAATATGAGAGTGCATTAAAGGTTAAATTGACAGGGAAGTTTCTGTAGATCTTTTACCTTCAGTAGATCCAGCAGAGCTTGGATGAGATGGTCCTTCAGTTGTGGAGGCTGTTGCGTTTGTAGAACTAGAATCATTCAGAGTTGATGCACCTCCAGAACCAAACACACGGGTGCTGGTCTGAGTGCCTCCTCCTGGTGTTGTTATGATGGTAGTCCTGACAGTTGTGGGCTCATGGGTTACATCTGGAGAAGTTCCATCTGAATCACACTCCTTAGTCACGCCTTCACTCAGGGCAGAGGTGGAGTGGCTTAAACCACCAGTAGAGAACTCTGAAGCAGTGAGAGCCAGAGAGGAGGGACTGGAGGTCTCAGGACTCTGGGTGGTGGTCTGGAGGTCTCTGTGGGTGGTTGAAGCAGTTGTAGTCTCTGAGCTCAACTTTGTGATAGAGCTGGTGGTTCTTAAAGTTGTGGACTCACTCACGGCTGGAGATGTTCCATCATATCCAGAGTCAGAGGTGGACTGGGTCAAACAAAGTGTAGTTTTTGATTGTGTGGAGCCTACTGGGGTGGTTTCAGTGAGAGAAGTCTGGGAGGTGTCCGGACTTTTGACGGTGATCAGGGTGCTGGTCTCAGAGCGGGTGGAGAGCATGGAGGTGGTCTTGTAGCAGGGCACCCCAGTGACTGTGGCACAGATCGGCACAGCCCTGGTGGTACTCTGGGTCATAGTACTGGTTGTTTGGGTGTAACACGGGGGAACAGTAGTGGTGGGTTTCGCAGTGCTGCTCATGTGACAGGGCAGGACCACAGGGGGTGGGGTCCGGCTGCAGTCACATGGTCTGCTTGTTGTGGTGGAAACCAGAGAACATGGGCACATGGCGGGGGCAGTGCGTGAGAAGGTCGTCTGGACAGAAGAGGGCGCTGTGAGGGTGGAGGTAGCACTGGTCAAGAGGGAAAGAAGCCTCGTGGTCAGAAGAGGGACCCGTGTCGTGTCCTTGTCGTCCTTGTCGTCCTTGTCCTTGTCCTTGTCGTCCTTGTCCTTGTCCTTGTCGTCCTTGTCGTCCTTGTCCTTGTCCTTGTCGTCCTTGTCCTTGTCCTTGTCGTCCTTGTCCTTGTCCTTGTCGTCCTTGTCCTTGTCCTTGTCGTCCTTGTCCTCGTCCTTGTCCTTATCCTTGTCGTCCTTGTCCTTATCCTTGTCGTCCTTGTCCTTATCCTTGTCGTCCTTGTCCTTATCCTTGTCGTCCTTGTCCTTATCCTTGTCATCCTTGTCCTTATCCTTGTCCTTATCCTTGTCGTCCTTGTCCTTATCGTCCTTGTCCTTATCCTTGTCGTCCTTGTCCTTATCCTTGTCGTCCTTGTCCTTATCCTTGTCGTCCTTGTCCTTATCCTTGTCGTCCTTGTCCTTATCCTTGTCGTCCTTGTCCTTATCCTTGTCGTCCTTGTCCTTATCCTTGTCGTCCTTGTCCTTATCCTTGTCGTCCTTGTCCTTATCCTTGTCGTCCTTGTCCTTATCCTTGTCGTCCTTGTCCTTGTCGTCCTTGTCCTTGTCCTTATCCTTGTCGTCCTTGTCCTTATCCTTGTCCTTCTTGTCGTCCTTGTCCTTATCCTTGTCGTCCTTGTCCTTGTCGTCCTTGTCCTTCTTGTCGTCCTTGTCCTTGTCCTTATCCTTGTCGTCCTTGTCCTTGTCCTTGTCGTCCTTGTCCTTCTTGTCGTCCTTGTCCTTGTCCTTATCCTTGTCGTCCTTGTCCTTGTCCTTGTCGTCCTTGTCCTTATCCTTGTCGTCCTTGTCCTTGTCGTCCTTGTCCTTGTCCTTATCCTTGTCGTCCTTGTCCTTATCCTTGTCCTTCTTGTCGTCCTTGTCCTTATCCTTGTCGTCCTTATCCTTGTCGTCCTTGTCCTTGTCGTCCTTGTCCTTATCCTTGTCGTCCTTGTCCTTGTCCTTGTCGTCCTTGTCCTTCTTGTCGTCCTTGTCCTTGTCCTTATCCTTGTCCTTCTTGTCGTCCTTGTCCTTATCCTTGTCCTTCTTGTCGTCCTTGTCCTTATCCTTGTCGTCCTTGTCCTTATCCTTGTCCTTCTTGTCGTCCTTGTCCTTATCCTTGTCGTCCTTGTCCTTATCCTTGTCGTCCTTGTCCTTCTTGTCGTCCTTGTCCTTGTCCTTATCCTTGTCGTCCTTGTCCTTCTTGTCGTCCTTGTCCTTGTCATCCTTGTCATCCTTGTCCTTGTCATCCTTGTCCTTGTCATCCTTGTCCTTGTCATCCTTGTCCTTGTCATCCTTGTCCTTGTCATCCTTGTCCTTGTCATCCTTGTCCTTGTCGTCCTTGTCCTTATCCTTGTCCTTATCCTTGTCCTTATCCTTGTCCTTGTCCTTCTTGTCCTTCTTGTCGTCCTTGTCCTTGTCCTTATCCTTGTCCTTGTCGTCCTTGTCCTTGTCCTTGTCGTCCTTGTCCTTATCCTTGTCCTTGTCGTCCTTGTCCTTGTCCTTGTCGTCCTTGTCCTTATCCTTGTCCTTGTCGTCCTTGTCCTTATCCTTGTCCTTATCCTTATCCTTGTCCTTGTCCTTGTCCTTGTCGTCCTTGTCCTTGTCCTTGTCCTTGTCGTCCTTGTCCTTATCGTCCTTGTCCTTGTCCTTGTCCTTGTCGTCCTTGTCCTTATCCTTGTCCTTGTCGTCCTTGTCCTTATCCTTGTCCTTGTCGTCCTTGTCCTTATCCTTGTCCTTGTCGTCCTTGTCCTTATCCTTGTCGTCCTTGTCCTTGTCCTTGTCGTCCTTGTCCTTGTCCTTGTCGTCCTTGTCCTTGTCCTTGTCGTCCTTGTCCTTGTCCTTGTCGTCCTTGTCCTTGTCCTTGTCGTCCTTGTCCTTGTCCTTGTCGTCCTTGTCGTCCTTGTCGTCCTCGTCGTCCTCGTCGTCCTCGTCGTCCTCGTCGTCCTCGTCGTCCTCGTCGTCCTCGTCGTCCTCGTCGTCCTCGTCGTCCTCGTCGTCCTCCTCCTTGTCCTCCTTGTCCTCGTCCTTGTCCTCCTTGTCGTCCTTATCCTTCTCGTCCTTATCCTTCTTATCCTTGTCTTCCTTATCGTCCTTATCCTTCTCATCCTTATCGTCGTCCTCATCCTTCTCCTCCTTAGCCGCAGATGTTTTGTGGGACAAGGTGCTGGTGGAGTCCAGAGGGGGATGGTCACCATTGTGAACATCCCCAGGGCCTTTGGAGCCATCTTTTCCAGGTTTCCCACTGTGACCTGCGGTTCAGACAGACCGTCAAACGAAGCACAGCCTAAACCCGAGCTTCATTTGACCAAGTTGTGAAACTAAAGCTCATCTGTCATTTATGCCTCACCTGGATGTTCATCTCCATCAGAATCTTTAGGACCTTTGTCATCACCATCTCCAGGAGGTTTGGACTCATCTTTTCCAGGTTTTCCATGACCTTAGGTTCAGACACTTTTTAGTGCCCATGACAGGTTGGACCACACAATTCAGGTTTAAAATTTTACTTTCTGGTTGGAAATGACCCCATGTTAGAATATACCTTAACTTATCTGGCAACCATGTTCTACACTGAGACACTCAGTCACAGAAATCACTCAAAATTGTTTTTGTACATTTAAGGTATAAGAAATGCATGTACATTTTGCAAAACCTGTACAAGATTCTCCCTGTGTGGAACTACTTCCTGTAATTCAACTGTTACAACTAAAATTTGTGAACAGATTTTTATCCCAGATAAGTTTTAATTCTGTCATTTTGACTCTTCACTCTGAGCTCATTCAGGTGGTACTTTATTTGAAAAGATCCGACTCAGGTCAAGTTATTCATGTCACACCTTTTGCGCCATCGTCATGACCATGATGTCCATCTCCAGATTCATCTTTTCCATGTCCGTTACCTGAGAGTTCAGAAACAAAAGCTGGTTTAGTTCCACTTTCAGCTCTGGTTTCAGGAGCATCATCTGCCATTCCCATTTTGGCAATTTAACAAAACAGGTCTGACACAAAGCAGCATTTTACCACTGCAATTTCAAGTACATCATGCAGTTATATTTTAAGTGTGGATTAGAGCATTAGATCATGCAGTTCCTCATACAGCACCACAACCTCCCCTTTAGTCCTCCAGGGGGTGAAGGTCTGTCACATTTATGTCTCACCTGGATGTCCAGCTCCTTCAGAATCTTTAGGGCCTTGGCTGTCATGGTGGCCATCTCCAGGAGGTTTGGAACTGTCTTTTCCAGGTTTTCCATGACCTCTGTGACCTAAGATTGAGGAAAAAGTTGAATATTCAGGCTCTGGAGTATCCATTTGGCCTAAAGTCCATTCATGAGACGGTTATAATAGAGAAAACATCAAAAATGTGTCACCTGAACCGTCAGCTCCTTCAGAATCTCCAGGATGCTTGGAATCACGTTTTCCTCCATGACCTAAGAGAAAGGCTCAGTTTACGCTCTGGCTGTGCTTCAGTGGCCAAAGTAGAGTCTGGTCAATTTAAGGCTCATTTGTTTCAGTTCATGCCTCACCTGAATGTTCAGCTCCATCTCCAGGAGGTTTGGACTCTTTTCCAGGTTTTCCATGTCCACTGTGACTTCCTTGACCTGAGTTAGAGACAGTTATTTGGCGCTGTATTTCATTAGGGAATCAGACTACAGGACATGTTAAGGACACTGTTCATTGGCCTTATTTGGCCCCACCCACATTTAAAACAGGTACTCTACTCATGTCAATGGCAAAGGAGAAAAGTTTCACATCTAAAGTGTCACACTTTTAAAGCCTCCAGAGAATCGGTGCAAAGAGTACAACTGACGGCCATGGCTGTGCCCACGGACACTTCCATGAGGTGAAGAGAAGCTGGACTCACCTGGTCGTTCAGGGCCATCATCATTGTCACCAGGACCTTTAGACTCGTCTTTTCCAGGTTTTCCATCTCCGCTGTGACCTGAGATCAAGAGACAATTGTGTGCCGAGTTTAGTTCAACTTTTTGGCCTTCAAATGCAATTTTAAATGTGGTTGTGGGTGAAGTCCAGTCCCACTTTAAGCTCCTGCAGCATTTCATTTGACGTGAAGGCGTCCCAATGCCAAGCTGCGCTTTTAAACTACTGAGGATAAACTAGTGTTGGTCTAAAGTTTAGACTCTAACGTGCCGAGGCACCAATAAACGCATCATGCGCTGAAAGTGATGCCTCAGCTGAGCTCATGGAGCCTCCATGAAAGAGAAAATATTCTTCCGTGTGGGATCATTTTGACCTCATAACACCTGATAAGGTCATTTGTATTCCATGACAGACAAACTATTTTTATGACCCACAGGTGAAATTGTCATTGGTGCTCAACGGAGTCCTATGAACCCGGAAACACGTCAACGCTACGGCATTATAGAGCTCGCCATGAAAGAAAAATACACTAGGAATGAACACTGGTGGATTAGTATTTTGTCATCAGTCACTAATTATGGAGGCCAACAGTAATCTAAAGCAAACCCATTTCCTTTTCACTTCAAGCTTCTAGAAGAGGCCCTGAATCAATGCATTATCCATCCATCCATTTTCTTCCGCTTATCCGGGGCCGGGTCGCGGGGGCAACAGTCTAAGCAGGGACTCCCAGACTTCCTTCACCCCGGACACTTCCTCCAACTCCTCCGGGGGGACCCCAAGGCGTTCCCAGGCCAGCCGGGAGACATAGTCCCTCCAGCGTGTCCTGGGTCTTCCCCGGGGCCTCCTCCCGGTGGGACATGCCTGAAACACCTGCCGAGGGAGGCGTCCAGGAGGCATCCGGAACAGATGCCCGAGCCACCTCAGCTGGCTCCTCTCGACGTGGAGGAGCAGCGGCTCTACTCCGAGCCCCTCCCGAGTGACTGAGCTCCTCACCCCATCTCTAAGGGTGCGCCCAGCCACTCTACGGAGGAAACTCATTTCGGCCGCTTGTATCCGCGATCTTGTCCTTTCGGTCATTACCCAAAGCTCATGACCATAGGTGAGGGTAGGAACGTAGATTGACCGGTAAATTGAGAGCTTTGCTTTTTGGCTCAGCATTATAAAAAAAAAATAAAGATTGCCAACCTACCCACACTTGTTCAAACTATCCCGAAAATATTTGTGTACTTCTGCCTCAGTTCCTTGTGAATGAATTCTCTAAAGCTGGAGAAATTGTATCCAAGAGGAGAAATAGTTTGAGCCAAAACATGCTTCAAAAATGTTTGAATCCTCCCCCCCCAAAAAAGTGACACTCCGTACGAGTTTCATTAATCACAAGAATATTCACTTTCACAGATTATTGAACATTGGCCCAATTGTCATGTTCACATATGGAAAGTCGTATCTTGCACTTCATTACACGTTGTAATGAGTTGCAAACTCATTACGACACAGCGTGATACAGTGTGATACAGTGTTGACACAAGGGGAAAGTGATATACCGAGGCATCACCTGCCCATCACTAGGAGGAGCTAGACTCACCTGAACCCTTGGCGCCCTTGTCGTCACGGCCGCCGTCTCCGGAACCCTTGGCGCCCTTGTCGTCACGGCCGCCGTCTCCGGAACCCTTGGCGCCCTTGTCGTCACGGCCGCCGTCTCCGGAACCCTTGGCGCCCTTGTCGTCACGGCCGCCGTCTCCGGAACCCTTGGCGCCCTTGTCGTCACGGCCGCCGTCTCCGGAACCCTTGGCGCCCTTGTCGTCACGGCCGCCGTCTCCGGAACCCTTGGCGCCCTTGTCGTCACGGCCGCCGTCTCCGGAACCCTTGGCGCCCTTGTCGTCACGGCCGCCGTCTCCGGAACCCTTGGCGCCCTTGTCGTCACGGCCGCCGTCTCCGGAACCCTTGGCGCCCTTGTCGTCACGGCCGCCGTCTCCGGAACCCTTGGCGCCCTTGTCGTCACGGCCGCCGTCTCCGGAACCCTTGGCGCCCTTGTCGTCACGGCCGCCGTCTCCAGGTTTGGACTCTTGAGCGACAGGCTCAGGTCTTCTCCCGCGCTCACGGCTGAACAGGCTCTTTAGCACCTCCAGGCTCCTCCTGTGGCGCTGGGGGCCGGAGTCTCGCTCCACCTCACAGATGATCACCGCTTTAATGTCTGTTCTGAGCAGTTTGTCAAAATAGATGACACACACAGAACAGCCCATGGAGTCCACCTGAAACAGATTAGACATCAAACACGAGAAATGAAAGTACTGGATTTAAGTTAAAACTATAGTGTGCAACTTTCTGGAGGTTACCCGCATGAGAAATAGAAAGTCAAAATAACACTCAGGAAAATTTTGCAAAGAAGTCACTTAAGCCGTATAGTGGATTAACCAAAGGAACAACAGTTCCATGGAAACGAGCAGGAGAAGGGTCAACTCCAGGCCATGCAAGTCGGGTTTGTAGAGAGGCAAGTCCACTCACAGTAAGGACAGGTTTTTCTGTGCAATAAAAAGGCTTTCACTCTAGTCCATTTTTGGATAAGGTTATGAACATCTTCAATTTTAATACATAAACTTTTAGCCAATATGAGTGGTCTTCTGATCATGGCTCCTCTGGAGGACTGATGTTTGACCCGAGATGTGAGAACACAACATTTCTTACAGCGCAATCACTTTATGCCAAAGTTTTTCATAAACAATGATTCAACTTTAAAAACGTTGTCCCAAGTCACTTTACACATACCACCCATTTCAGAAATTAAGACGAGAACTCACAGGATTCTCCAGGTCTCACCTGAACCTGTGCAGAACATCCAGGAGAAACCATCAGCACCATCCAGAAGCCTCTCCTGACCACACCACAGCCAGAAGAACCAGGAGGACCAGAGGGAACTTCAGACCCATCTGAAAACAGATGAAACTAATGACTCTGCACCTCTGCAACACTTGTCAGTTTGTTAGAGTGAAGACCACTCCCCAAACTGCACCCCGCGTTCACCACATGGCAAAAGTTTGGGGTCAGGCAAGTGATGAGACGCTCCGTAGTCGAGGCTTCGACTCGTGTGCCGAGTGGGGGTGAGGGCGTTTACGTGATGCGTGTATCAAGGCTTCGTTTAGGGGAGGAGCTGAAAATGACGTCCGAAGCCTCGTGGCCCGGCTGTACCACGCGATTCAGGAAGTGCTTCAGATTTTGCCGCAGGTTTTAACAGCGATACAAACCCCTCAGGCTCGTGTCAAACTGTGGGCGTTTGGAGAGCTGTGGTCAGTGAGTTTGGAGAGAAGTTGGGATAATGTGGAGATTTAGGAGAGTGAGGAGAAAGCGACAGGACAGAACGGAGTCGCCAGAGGAGGAGGTCCCCTATGTGGGAACATTTTGATCTCATTTCTCCCCACGTACAGTAACACTGCTACCGCAGGAGCAGGTGAAGCAGAATGTGCTTCCATCAGGGCCTCCACCTCCAATAAACTGTTGAGGAAGTTTCCCAAAGTACAATTGTTATTCCATTTGAGTTTTATTTATATGAACTGTTAAACTCAAAAAAAACCCTTTTATTTCTTAGGCAATAACCTGCGGCGTCTCCTGGACGACAGTGTCAGACAAACAAAACGTGACAGACCAAATATTGAGGTTCAACTCTACGTGATGGAGCCAAATACTGGAGGAGCCTGAGGGACAAACCTCCATCCCCATTTTTACAAGTCAGCGCCCGGCCTCGCCGCCCCGGTGCGCGGCCCGGCCTCGCCGCCCCGTGCGCCGGTGTTTTCCAAAAAAAAGAAATTGCCCAAGACCTGCCGCAGTGAAGAAACTGTCGTTTTTAAATAAAAACCAATGACGTGTCCCTAAACCGGAACCACCGGCCACACCGCAACGTTAGAGGTGTGCACATGAGTTTATAAAACACGCATCACTAAAAGTCACGCGGTTTGCAGACTTTATTTTGCCGACAGGTTTGTTCGCAGGTTTTCTGCCGCACACTTCATATTCCCGCAGACTGACACTGTTGCGTCCAGTAAATGTTTTATTGGAGCAAATGAAGCTTCCAGAAGCTTCGCGCTGGAGTGAAGCAGCTGGACGAAAGGCTCATGAAGCTTCATCTGCCCATCACCATGTCAGGCGGGTACGGGGCGGCGGCGGGGGTACGGGGCGGGTACAGTGTGTTAGAGTTTCATACCTGAGAGTCTGAGGTGGGAGAATTGTTCCGAGGACAGCCACACCTTCAGGGAGCCGTTGGAGCAGCTGCAGCGCGTGTTCAGATCCACAGCTCCAGGACGCCCAGACACTGCAACAAAAATCACAAAATCTGCAGCAGGAGTTCAGATCTGAGCCCCGGTCTGAGTCTGCAGAGCTCAGAAGTGCATCTGTTTGAGGCACTTCGAGTCAGAACTCAGCGACATTAAACCTGGAGCCGTGTGGGGAGAGCCGATTCTGCGCCAAAACTCAAACTCCACCAAGTGAGTCACGTTTAAAATACGAGAACTAAAATGGCTCCCCGGCTCTGTGAGGAACCGAGTCTGAGCTCACAGAACTCCGAACCCCCTCCACGGCGCGTGCACAGAACTCCCTCCCCACGGCGCGTGCACAGAACTCCCTCCCCACGGCGCGTGCACAGAACTCCCTCCCCACGGCGCGTGCACAGAACCCTCTTACCTGAGCGCAGAGTCCGGCCGGAACCCGGAGAGACCGGGTCTTGGTCCTGGTCCGGAGGCCCAAACGGCGCCTCGGGTCCCGCTCCGCGTGCGCCGGGGATCAGGACTAGACCCAAAAAAAGCCAAATCCCGAACCAAAACTGTGGCCGACCCGAGCCGTGCCAAACCGGGGGTACCGGGCCCACGCTAGCGCTACACCTGGCCGCGCGCATGTTGCCACCGAACCAGAACCAGAACCAGAACCAATCACAAACGGAGTCCGCGGCGCGAGCCCTAAATACAGCGGCTCATCAAAGACAGGTGTGTCCACCACGTGACCAGCATGACAGGCACGAGAACACACCTGTGCAGCGCGGGAAAAACTCACAGACACGTGAGCGCGCTCAGACTACACGAGGGCGCGCAGAGGTATTACTCCTGTCAGAGTAACTTACTCCTGTCAGAGTATTACACCTGTCAGAGTATTACACCTGTCAGAGTATTACACCTGTCAGAGTAACTTACTCCTGTCAGAGTAACTTACTCCTGTCAGAGTATTACACCTGTCAGAGTAACTTACTCCTGTCAGAGTATTACACCTGTCAGAGTAACTTACTCCTGTCAGAGTATTACACCTGTCAGAGTATTACACCTGTCAGAGTATTACTCCTATCAGAGTATTACACCTGTCAGAGTAACTTACTCCTGTCAGAGTATTACACCTGTCAGAGTAACTTACTCCTGTCAGAGTATTACACCTGTCAGAGTATTACACCTGTCAGAGTATTACTCCTATCAGAGTAACTTACACCTGTCAGAGTATTACACCTGTCAGAGTATTACACCTGTCAGAGTAACCATCCAGCCACTGCTCCTGAGGGACAAACTGGAGACCGCCGGTGTGGACTGTGACCTGGCAGACTGGATCCTGGACTACCTCACAAACCGGCCCCAGTTTGTGAGAGCCAAGAACTGCGTGTCTGACCTACTGACCTGCAGTGTGGGGGCGCCCCAGGGCACTGTCCTCGCGCCCTTTCTTTTCACACTTTACACGGCAGACTTCAGACACAACACGGACAGCTGCGTCCTGCAGAAGTTCTCTGATGACTCTGCCATCATTGGCTTCATCAAGGATGACGACGATGTGGAGTACAGAGGACTAGCGCAGGACTTTGTGGACTGGTGTCAGCAGAACCACCTCATCATCAATGCAGGGAAGACCAAGGAGATGGTGGTGGACTTCCGCAGACGCCACTCTACTGTCACCTCAGTGAACATCCAGGGAAGAGACACTGACAGAGACACTGACAGAGTGGACTTTTTTTTTTTAATTATATTTTTATTAGTTTTCAAGACAAGATTCATCTTATGTGCCATATACAATTACTAGAGCAGTAACCTTCAAACAAAGACCACCATGGCAATACAGTTTCAAGACAATACTTTTTTTTTTCATATATAAATAAGAAAACGTTTGAACATGCAGAGAATGAACATCAAATGTAGCATTGTACAATATCAAAATTTAAAAGTAAAAAATAATTTCAATGTAAAAATAAGAATATATATATTCATATATATATATATATATATATATATATATAGGTCTGCGTCAGGTGCTGGGGAACCAGAGCACCTTGATGAAAAATGGGCTACTGGAACAATGAGGCGGAAATGGGCGAGATGCGATAACCAGAGGTGGAAAGTAACGAATTACATTTACTCACGTTACTGTAATTGAGTAGTTTTTATGAGTACTTTGTAATTTTCTGAGTAGTTTTTGAAACAGGTAATTTTACTTTTACTCGAGTACATTTTAAGCCAAGTATTTTACTTCGCTACATTGAAAGCCGCCCACGTTACTGAGTAAAATAACATCGATAGGGGCAAAAAATAAAATGCGGGGGAAAAAAATCTGCCGGAACTGAAAGGAAACTGCATTGCGCGGGTTTGCGTGCGGCAGTTCCATTGGTTCTTGGCCAAACCTCGATGACCTTGTTGTGAGATGTGTATCTGACTCATGTGTGCATGGAGTAGTGTGTGTAGCGTGAGCGTGAGTGAGTGACTGCGTGCGCGCCCCCGTGGCACGCGCGTTTTTGAATGAGCCTGCGGCGCATGCGGTGCTGCCCGGGTGTATGTAGCGAAGAGAGAGGTGGCGACCGGGAATCAAGTACTCTATGTTCGGTGCACATAAGTTAATAAACGGGGGTTTTGAGAGACAGTCTTAAGTGTTTGTCCTGACTCACAAACTCACGACTACGGCAAGGTTCGGACAGGGAGTTGCACCCCGGGGGGGAACAACCGAAGGCGTACGACCCTCCGGCCCTGGAGAGAAGAGCGGCTCTCCCCTGCGTCCTCTGACCACGGCCCGATGGCTGAAGCAGGAAAGGTTTAGCAACAACCTATTCGCGTTTAAACGCAAAAAAGGCAGCAACATAATCCTGCAATGTAAAATGTGTCTGCCCCGCCGAACCTCAACATGAATCTATGAAAGCACGTGGTGGTAAGCAGGCTACAAATATAGGCCTATATGTTTGGCCTGTTATACCCAAACGGTATATTTATTGTTGTTTGGCTTCATGATTTCAATTATTTTCCATCCTGATCACTAACTTAAGAGAATTATTTACACCTTTCAGTCTTTTCATCACAACAGTAGCAACATAAATAAAGTGCATGAGTGAAATAAAGAACTGCGCTGCACACATACGACCTGCACACGTATAATCTCTGAAAAGTTTAACATGAACATCTCCAACACGATAGAAGCGCAGAACAGACTCACCATAGGCAGAACATCCCTCAGTCACAGAAAGAACACGCATATTCCACTGAGTCCTGCCCTTTAGTCCGACAGAAGCTGACCGCATCAGCGGCACAAGGAGCAGCTGTTTTTTCAGCGCTTCTAGTTTATGCAAATGAGCCATGTGGTTTTAAGTTTCACTTCTGTAAAACGTAAACAAATGTGCGCAAAGCTGCATTAAACACATTATTATTTGAGTCCTCCTCGTAGGAAGTAAAAATCCAAACTTAAATTATCCACCCGCAGCGAACCAAAAATGCGTCTGCTTCTGTGTTCCATCATCATTTTATCGCGTGTACCGCGTGTACCGCGTGTACCAGTCTCATCAGCCGTGAAAGCAAATGAATCTGCCCACGTAGCATTAAGCGTTCTGTTTTCTTCAGAAACTTTTCTTTTCTTGGATTTATCATCATTGGGCTGAAAATCATCCTGCTGATGTAGGTGCCGGTAAGTCCGGGCTCCAGTGTGTGCGGGTGACGCACATCGGCGGCTTTGACGCATGTTTTGAGCGACAAAAATATTAAAAACGTTTTATTTAAATGTTACAAGATTACCATTATCTACAATTTTAGATTCACATTTAAAAACGAACAAACTAAAATAAAAATACAATGTAATTAAATACTCATTATTATTTTCCAAAGTCACAGGGAGCCACGACAGAACGATGAAAGAGCCACATGCGGCTCTGGAGCCGCGGGTTGCCGACCCCTGTGTTAGATTCATTATCCCATATATCTTCAGCTCCTAGAGGAATTAAATGGTAGTGCGTCACATTTAGTTTACCGCAGTTTATGTCTATTTAAGACTGCATTTATGTGCAGCAACATTATGAAAAAAAAATGTATTTTTACTGTAGTTTTTTTTTTATTTAATTGAAAGTAACTAAGTAACTTTTACTCAAAGTACATTTGAAATGAAGTAATTTTTTACTTTTACTCGAGTACATTTTCAGACGGATACTTTTACTTTTACTTGAGTAGGATTTAAGCAAAGTAAAGATACTTTTACTTAATTACAATTTTTCAGTACTTTTTCCACCTCTGGCGATAACAAGGCTCTGTTGGAATGCTACTACTCCAGTAACCCTAGTCAGAGGGGTTACATGAACAGGATGTGGGAGAAATGGTTACTTCGAAACCCACAGTCCAAGCTAACGGCCAAACAACTAGTAGCTCAGTGTTCCAACATCCACAAACGGCAACTGCTATCACAACTAGAGATTGACGAGGTACAACACAAATGCTACAGCAAGGGGGAGCCAGGACACCAGGTCAGAGGGGAGTTAACACCAACTCCCCAACCAGAGATTGGGTACGAAGCCCCAATAAGTATCACGCTGAACGAAGCAGCGACTGACCTGAAAGATAAGATCATGGCCCGAATGAACACAAGGCAACCCTGACGCCAGTTACAGAGGCTAAGTGAAGTACCATCTGAAAGTCTCCTAGAAGATGTGAATGCAGCACTGAGAGCGATCCCTACCACAAGCATCACTGAAACCAATGAGCTGATATACACTTCAGCAGCAGTGATCCTAGAGGTGCTGGGCTATAAGAGCAACCATGGGAGCCATGAGAGACAATACCCACCATGGAAAAGAAGGTTAGAGGGCAAAATCAAGGAGGCGCAGAGAGAAGTGAGCCAATTGTCAGAGGCCAAGAAAGGTGCAATGAAAAAACAAGTACCCAGGAGGTACAGCCAGATGCCCTACCTGAAGCACTCAAAACTGCCAAGCAAAGGCTGCAAGCCTTAGCCAGCCGCCTAAAGAGGTACACGCGCGAAAATGAAGCCAGACGAATAAACCGCCTCTTCGCAACACAACCTGCGAAAGTGTACGCTCAATGGCAGGGGAATAACACCAGAGCAGACCCCCCAAGGCTGGAGACTGAAAGGTACTGGAAGGGCATATGGGAGAGGGAGGCATCATATAACATGGATACCGACTCAGAAACGGGGCCACCATCAGCCACCTCCTCTACATGGATGACATCAAGCTGTACGCTAAGAGTGAGCGGGACATCGACTCACTGATCCACACCACCAGGATCTACAGCACAGACATTGGAATGTCATTCGGGCTCGAGAAATGTAGTAGGATGGTGACAAAGAGAGGGAAGGTAGTCCACACAGAGGGGGTCTCACTCCCAGAGGGAACAATAGCAGACATTGAGGACAGTTACAAGTACCTTGGTATCCCACAAGCAAATGGCAACCTTGAAGAGGCAACAAGGAAAGCGGCTACGGCCAAATACCTGCAACGAGTAAGGCAAGTCCTAAGAAGCCAGCTCAATGGCAAGAACAAGGCACAGGCAATAAACAGCTACGCCCTGCCAGTGATCAGATACCCTGCAGGAATCATAAGCTGGCCAAAGGAGGAGATACAGACCACAGACGTTAAGACACGAAAGCTCCTGACCTGCATGGAGGGTTCCATCCCAAATCCAGCACCCTGAGACTGTATGCGAGCCGGAAGGAAGGAGGCCGGGGACTAGTGAGTGTGGGAACCACTGTCCAGGATGAAACAGTCAAAATCCATAAGTACATCAAGGATAAGGCCCAAACAGATGATGTGCTCAGGGAATGCCTCAGACAGTGGAGGTCAGAGGAAGAGGTGCTGGAGGGACCATCATGGCAGGACAAGCCCCTACATGGGGAGCACCACCGAAACATAACTGAAGTGGCTGATATCAAGAAATCCTACCAATGGGTGGAGAGGGCTGGTCTGAAGGACAGCACGGAGGCCCTCATCCTGGAGTCCCGCAGAGTCCGGCCGGAACCCGGAGAGACCGGGTCTTGGTCCTGGTCCGGAGGCCCAAACGGCGCCTCGGGTCCCGCTCCGCATGCGCCGGGGATCAGGACTAGACCCAAAAAAAGCCAAATCCCGAACCAAAACTGTGGCCGACCCGAGCCGTGCCAAACCGGGGGTACCGGGCCCACGCTAGCGCTACACCTGGCCGCGCGCATGTTGCCACCGAACCAGAACCAGAACCAGAACCAATCACAAACGGAGTCCGCGGCGCGAGCCCTAAATACAGCGGCTCATCAAAGACAGGTGTGTCCACCACGTGACCAGCATGACAGGCACGAGAACACACCTGTGCAGCGCGGGAAAAACTCACAGACACGTGAGCGCGCTCAGACTACACGAGGGCGCGCAGAGGTATTACTCCTGTCAGAGTAACTTACTCCTGTCAGAGTATTACACCTGTCAGAGTAACTTACTCCTGTCAGAGTATTACACCTGTCAGAGTAACTTACTCCTGTCAGAGTAACTTACTCCTGTCAGAGTATTACACCTGTCAGAGTATTACACCTGTCAGAGTAACTTACTCCTGTCAGAGTAACTTACTCCTGTCAGAGTATTACACCTGTCAGAGTAACTTACTCCTGTCAGAGTATTACACCTGTCAGAGTAACTTACTCCTGTCAGAGTATTACACCTGTCAGAGTATTACACCTGTCAGAGTATTACTCCTATCAGAGTATTACACCTGTCAGAGTAACTTACTCCTGTCAGAGTATTACACCTGTCAGAGTAACTTACTCCTGTCAGAGTATTACACCTGTCAGAGTATTACACCTGTCAGAGTATTACTCCTATCAGAGTAACTTACACCTGTCAGAGTATTACACCTGTCAGAGTATTACACCTGTCAGAGTAACCATCCAGCCACTGCTCCTGAGGGACAAACTGGAGACCGCCGGTGTGGACTGTGACCTGGCAGACTGGATCCTGGACTACCTCACAAACCGGCCCCAGTTTGTGAGAGCCAAGAACTGCGTGTCTGACCTACTGACCTGCAGTGTGGGGGCGCCCCAGGGCACTGTCCTCGCGCCCTTTCTTTTCACACTTTACACTGCAGACTTCAGACACAACACGGACAGCTGCGTCCTGCAGAAGTTCTCTGATGACTCTGCCATCATTGGCTTCATCAAGGATGACGACGATGTGGAGTACAGAGGACTAGCGCAGGACTTTGTGGACTGGTGTCAGCAGAACCACCTCATCATCAATGCAGGGAAGACCAAGGAGATGGTGGTGGACTTCCGCAGACGCCACTCTACTGTCACCTCAGTGAACATCCAGGGAAGAGACACTGACAGAGACACTGACAGAGTGGACTTTTTTTTTTTAATTATATTTTTATTAGTTTTCAAGACAAGATTCATCTTATGTGCCATATACAATTACTAGAGCAGTAACCTTCAAACAAAGACCACCATGGCAATACAGTTTCAAGACAATACTTTTTTTTTTCATATATAAATAAGAAAACGTTTGAACATGCAGAGAATGAACATCAAATGTAGCATTGTACAATATCAAAATTTAAAAGTAAAAAATAATTTCAATGTAAAAATAAGAATATATATATTCATATATATATATATATATATATATATATATAGGTCTGCGTCAGGTGCTGGGGAACCAGAGCACCTTGATGAAAAATGGGCTACTGGAACAATGAGGCGGAAATGGGCGAGATGCGATAACCAGAGGTGGAAAGTAACGAATTACATTTACTCACGTTACTGTAATTGAGTAGTTTTTATGAGTACTTTGTAATTTTCTGAGTAGTTTTTGAAACAGGTAATTTTACTTTTACTCGAGTACATTTTAAGCCAAGTATTTTACTTCGCTACATTGAAAGCCGCCCACGTTACTGAGTAAAATAACATCGATAGGGGCAAAAAATAAAATGCGGGGGAAAAAAATCTGCCGGAACTGAAAGGAAACTGCATTGCGCGGGTTTGCGTGCGGCAGTTCCATTGGTTCTTGGCCAAACCTCGATGACCTTGTTGTGAGATGTGTATCTGACTCATGTGTGCATGGAGTAGTGTGTGTAGCGTGAGCGTGAGTGAGTGACTGCGTGCGCGCCCCCGTGGCACGCGCGTTTTTGAATGAGCCTGCGGCGCATGCGGTGCTGCCCGGGTGTATGTAGCGAAGAGAGAGGTGGCGACCGGGAATCAAGTACTCTATGTTCGGTGCACATAAGTTAATAAACGGGGGTTTTGAGAGACAGTCTTAAGTGTTTGTCCTGACTCACAAACTCACGACTACGGCAAGGTTCGGACAGGGAGTTGCACCCCGGGGGGGAACAACCGAAGGCGTACGACCCTCCGGCCCTGGAGAGAAGAGCGGCTCTCCCCTGCGTCCTCTGACCACGGCCCGATGGCTGAAGCAGGAAAGGTTTAGCAACAACCTATTCGCGTTTAAACGCAAAAAAGGCAGCAACATAATCCTGCAATGTAAAATGTGTCTGCCCCGCCGAACCTCAACATGAATCTATGAAAGCACGTGGTGGTAAGCAGGCTACAAATATAGGCCTATATGTTTGGCCTGTTATACCCAAACGGTATATTTATTGTTGTTTGGCTTCATGATTTCAATTATTTTCCATCCTGATCACTAACTTAAGAGAATTATTTACACCTTTCAGTCTTTTCATCACAACAGTAGCAACATAAATAAAGTGCATGAGTGAAATAAAGAACTGCGCTGCACACGTACGACCTGCACACGTATAATCTCTGAAAAGTTTAACATGAACATCTCCAACACGATAGAAGCGCAGAACAGACTCACCATAGGCAGAACATCCCTCAGTCACAGAAAGAACACGCATATTCCACTGAGTCCTGCCCTTTAGTCCGACAGAAGCTGACCGCATCAGCGGCACAAGGAGCAGCTGTTTTTTCAGCGCTTCTAGTTTATGCAAATGAGCCATGTGGTTTTAAGTTTCACTTCTGTAAAACGTAAACAAATGTGCGCAAAGCTGCATTAAACACATTATTATTTGAGTCCTCCTCGTAGGAAGTAAAAATCCAAACTTAAATTATCCACCCGCAGCGAACCAAAAATGCATCTGCTTCTGTGTTCCATCATCATTTTATCGCGTGTACCGCGTGTACCGCGTGTACCGCGTGTACCAGTCTCATCAGCCGTGAAAGCAAATGAATCTGCCCACGTAGCATTAAGCGTTCTGTTTTCTTCAGAAACTTTTCTTTTCTTGGATTTATCATCATTGGGCTGAAAATCATCCTGCTGATGTAGGTGCCGGTAAGTCCGGGCTCCAGTGTGTGCGGGTGACGCACATCGGCGGCTTTGACGCATGTTTTGAGCGACAAAAATATTAAAAACGTTTTATTTAAATGTTACAAGATTACCATTATCTACAATTTTAGATTCACATTTAAAAACGAACAAACTAAAATAAAAATACAATGTAATTAAATACTCATTATTATTTTCCAAAGTCACAGGGAGCCACGACAGAACGATGAAAGAGCCACATGCGGCTCTGGAGCCGCGGGTTGCCGACCCCTGTGTTAGATTCATTATCCCATATATCTTCAGCTCCTAGAGGAATTAAATGGTAGTGCGTCACATTTAGTTTACCGCAGTTTATGTCTATTTAAGACTGCATTTACAGTCCCTGACAAAAGTCTTGTCGCTTATCCATTTTGTAGAAACAAAAGCTTATAACCTGACTTTAAATTAATCCATTGGTTTTAGAAATGTCTCATACGAAAGCTAAAACCCTCCCAAATTATGCTCAATATACTAAAATAAATTTGCTTCACTGAAGAAAGATTGATCATTTAATGAACACAGAAAGGTCAGATTTTGGCAAGACAAAAGTCTTGTCGCCTACAGAAAATTGAACAAATTATTTACTTCAAATACAAAAATATGTTGCATAACGTCAGTGAATTAAGTAGTGGTGCTGTGAGATCCATATTTAATATCTTGTATGACTTCCATGAGCTTGAAGGACTGCATCCATGCGGTTCGACAATGATTCATACAATTTGTTGATGAAGTCATCAGGAATAGCAAAGAAAGCAGTCTTACATGCCTCCCAGAGTTCATCAAGATTCTTTGGTTTTGCCTTCCATGCTTCCTCTTTCATTCTACCCCAGACATGCTCAATGATGTTCATGTCTGGTGACTGGGCTGGCCAGTCCTGGAGCACCTTGATCTTCTTCGCCTTGAGGAACTTTGATGTAGAGATAGAAGTATGCGATGGAGCACCATCCTGCTGCAAAATTTGACCCCTTTTATGGTTGGGAATGTAAGAGGTAGCTAATACGTCTTGATATTTTAGGCTATTGATATTGCCTTCCACCCTGCAAATGTCTCGCACACCCCCATACTGGATGTAACCCCAGACCATGATTTTTCCGCCACCAAACTTAACTGTTTTCTGGGTGAATCTTGGATCCATGCGGGCTCCAGTAGGTCTCCTGCAATATTTGCGGCGGCTGTGATCTAATTCAACCGAGGATTCATCTGAGAAATCCACCTTCTGCCACTTTTCCAGTGTCCATCCTTTTAGCAGGCTGTGGGCCTTGGCAAATGCCACACGGTTTTTTAATTGCCTTTTGTTTAGTGCTGGTTTCTGTGCACTGATTCGACCATGGAGGCCATTTCGAGACAGAATTCTACAAACTGTTCTGGTTGACACAGGGACTTGAGGTGACCAGGCCTGGTGGAGCTCTGCTGCAGTGGAAAAGGGGCTGGCCTTGGATTTTCGAATCAACAAACGGTCCTCCCGAGCAGTTGTTTTGCGGGGTCTGCTGGACCTGGGCTTGTCAAAAACATCTCCAGTCTTTTCAGATCTTTTTCTTATTCTTTGTACTTGACGCTGAGACACATTGAAGGTGTCAGCCACCTCAGCAGTGGATCTGGTCTTCAGCCTCTTGATAATTAACGCTTTGGTCTCAGGGTGGATCTTAGGCATGTTGTCAGAGGTCAAGTTGCAGTTGATGTGAAGGTCTGGTGTGCTGGGGTTCTTTTTATACACATCCACTAATTGATTGATCAGTAACTGATCAGAGGTGAAGCTGTAATCTAGGATTGGGTGCATCATATGACAAGGCGACAAGACTTTTGTCTTGCCAAAATCTGACCTTTCTGTGTTCATTAAATGATCAATCTTTCTTCAGTGAAGCAAATTTATTTTAGTATATTGAGCATAATTTGGGAGGGTTTTAGCTTTCATATGAGACATTTCTAAAACCAATGGATTAATTTAAAGTCAGGTTATAAGCTTTTGTTTCTACAAAATGGATAAGCGACAAGACTTTTGTCAGGGACTGTATGTGCAGCAACATTATGAAAAAAAAATGTATTTTTACTGTAGTTTTTTTTTTATTTAATTGAAAGTAACTAAGTAACTTTTACTCAAAGTACATTTGAAATGAAGTAATTTTTTACTTTTACTCGAGTACATTTTCAGACGGATACTTTTACTTTTACTTGAGTAGGATTTAAGCAAAGTAAAGATACTTTTACTTAATTACAATTTTTCAGTACTTTTTCCACCTCTGGCGATAACAAGGCTCTGTTGGAATGCTACTACTCCAGTAACCCTAGTCAGAGGGGTTACATGAACAGGATGTGGGAGAAATGGTTACTTCGAAACCCACAGTCCAAGCTAACGGCCAAACAACTAGTAGCTCAGTGTTCCAACATCCACAAACGGCAACTGCTATCACAACTAGAGATTGACGAGGTACAACACAAATGCTACAGCAAGGGGGAGCCAGGACACCAGGTCAGAGGGGAGTTAACACCAACTCCCCAACCAGAGATTGGGTACGAAGCCCCAATAAGTATCACGCTGAACGAAGCAGCGACTGACCTGAAAGATAAGATCATGGCCCGAATGAACACAAGGCAACCCTGACGCCAGTTACAGAGGCTAAGTGAAGTACCATCTGAAAGTCTCCTAGAAGATGTGAATGCAGCACTGAGAGCGATCCCTACCACAAGCATCACTGAAACCAATGAGCTGATATACACTTCAGCAGCAGTGATCCTAGAGGTGCTGGGCTATAAGAGCAACCATGGGAGCCATGAGAGACAATACCCACCATGGAAAAGAAGGTTAGAGGGCAAAATCAAGGAGGCGCAGAGAGAAGTGAGCCAATTGTCAGAGGCCAAGAAAGGTGCAATGAAAAAACAAGTACCCAGGAGGTACAGCCAGATGCCCTACCTGAAGCACTCAAAACTGCCAAGCAAAGGCTGCAAGCCTTAGCCAGCCGCCTAAAGAGGTACACGCGCGAAAATGAAGCCAGACGAATAAACCGCCTCTTCGCAACACAACCTGCGAAAGTGTACGCTCAATGGCAGGGGAATAACACCAGAGCAGACCCCCCAAGGCTGGAGACTGAAAGGTACTGGAAGGGCATATGGGAGAGGGAGGCATCATATAACATGGATACCGACTCAGAAACGGGGCCACCATCAGCCACCTCCTCTACATGGATGACATCAAGCTGTACGCTAAGAGTGAGCGGGACATCGACTCACTGATCCACACCACCAGGATCTACAGCACAGACATTGGAATGTCATTCGGGCTCGAGAAATGTAGTAGGATGGTGACAAAGAGAGGGAAGGTAGTCCACACAGAGGGGGTCTCACTCCCAGAGGGAACAATAGCAGACACTGAGGACAGTTACAAGTACCTTGGTATCCCACAAGCAAATGGCAACCTTAAAGAGGCAACAAGGAAAGCGGCTACGGCCAAATACCTGCAACGAGTAAGGCAAGTCCTAAGAAGCCAGCTCAATGGCAAGAACAAGGCACAGGCAATAAACAGCTACGCCCTGCCAGTGATCAGATACCCTGCAGGAATCATAAGCTGGCCAAAGGAGGAGATACAGACCACAGACGTTAAGACACGAAAGCTCCTGACCTGCATGGAGGGTTCCATCCCAAATCCAGCACCCTGAGACTGTATGCGAGCCGGAAGGAAGGAGGCCGGGGACTAGTGAGTGTGGGAACCACTGTCCAGGATGAAACAGTCAAAATCCATAAGTACATCAAGGATAAGGCCCAAACAGATGATGTGCTCAGGGAATGCCTCAGACAGTGGAGGTCAGAGGAAGAGGTGCTGGAGGGACCATCATGGCAGGACAAGCCCCTACATGGGGCATACCACCGAAACATAACTGAAGTGGCTGATATCAAGAAATCCTACCAATGGGTGGAGAGGGCTGGTCTGAAGGACAGCACGGAGGCCCTCATCCTGCTGCACAGGAGCAGGCCTTGAGCACCCGAGCAATAGAGGCCCAGATCTACCACACCAGACAAGACTTAAGGTGTAGGTTGTGCAAAGAGGCTCCTGAGACAGTCCAGCACATAACTGCAGGGTGTAAGATGCTGCAGGGAAAGCATCACATGGAGCGACACAACCAAGTGGTGGGCATAGTGTACAGAAACATCTGTGCAGAGTACGGGCTGGAGACCCCAAGGTCAAGGTGGGGAACTCCCCCAAAGGTTGTGGAGAATGAGTGTGCCAAGGTCCTGTGGGACTTCCAGATACAGACTGACAGATGGTGATGGACCAACCAGACATAGTGGTGGTGGATAAACAACAGAACAAAGCCGTGGTGGTGGACATCGCAATACCAAGTGATGGTAATATCAGGAAAAAGGAACACGAGAAACTAGAGAAATACCAGGGGCTCAAGGAAGAGCTGGAGAAGGCCTGGAAGGTGAAGGCATCAGTGGTGCCCGTGGTAATCGGAGCACTCGGGGCTGTAACCCCCAAACTGGAAGAGTGGCTAAAGCAGATACCCGGAAAAACATCAGACATCTCAGTCCAGAAAAGTGCAGTATTAGAACAGCAAAGATACTGGGCAGAACTCTCAAGCTCCCAGGACTCTGGTAGAGGACCCGAGCTGGATGAGGGTGAGAGACCAACCACCGTGGAAGGTGAAGAACACATTTTTTATTTATATATATATATATATATATATATATATATATATATATATATATATATATATATATATATATACATCTTTTGTATTTATGAAAATTATGTAAAAATATTCTACACAAGATCAGGCATATACAGTTTGCCATATTTTTCCCATATTTTCCAGTGTTTTAATCTCCATCTTTAAATTCACTATAAAAGTAATTTTCTCCATTTTGTAAATATCTGTTATTATTTGAGCCCATTCCTGAACAGTTGGTTCGTTACCATCCACTTTTTTGTAATTGCTTTTTTCCAGCAGCCAACAGTAAACTCAGAAGATATCCATCTATTGTTTGCATTATTGAAGTTTTACAACCCAGGAACATTGTTTTAAAATCGAGTGGGATGTATATTTGAAAAATCTGTTTTATAGCACTATTAATATCATGCCAATATTTTTGAAGATTCGGGCATTCCCAAAATACATGATAATGATGTGCTGTTTGGCAACCACAATGTCTCCAACATTGACTGTTTCCCTGTGAAAAATGTGCACTTTAGTGTGTCACACTTTTCCAACAAAATTCTTTCCAAACATGCGATTGTACATCTCCACTGAGATGCACATATGTATTCCCATTCTTCATCTGTTATAACCAGTCCTGTTTCCTTTTCCCATTTGTTTTTAACATATTTTGTTGAGTGAATATTAAGATTATTGAGACACTTGTATAATTTTGATATTATCCCTCTTGTTATTTCTGATTTATGCTTTTATAAAAAGTTCGATTAGTGGATTATATTGTTCTGTAACTTGCTTGATCTCCTTATTATAATAATTTCTTATTTGTAAGTACCTATAATTTTTTTTTTTTTCCTCCAGATTAAATTTGCGTTGTAATGTGTCAAAGCTTTCCAGATGATTATTCTTTACAACTTGGAAAAAAGTCTTTATGCCTTTTGTTATCCAGATCTTAAATCTGGAGTCATTACGATTTGGTATGAAATTTTGATCATAAGCTAACAAACCCAACACTTGAATTTCTTTATGTAATTTCTTTGTTTTTATCAGCTCTTTCCAAGTTGCAAAGGTAGATTTTATCCATGCATTTTCCAAATTATCAATTGATTCGAGTCGCTTATTGTCTGCTAGTACTGCTTCTGGAGGAACTTCTGTAATCGAATTGCATTCTATATCCTTCCATTTGGCTCCATATTCTGGATCACACCAGTAGAGCAAAGCTCTAATCTGAGCTGAAATGAAATAGTTTTTAAGGCAGGGAAGGCCCCAGCCTCCTTTCTCTTTTGACAATTGTAGTGTTTTATAACGAATACGGGGTTTGTGTCCTTGCCATATAAACCTGGAGATTGTTTTGTTCCATTCAAAAGATGATTTGGGATTGATATTGGAAGAGTTTGAAATAAGTAAAGGAATCTGGGTAAGACATTCATTTTTATAGTTTCAATCCTTGCTGTTAGACTAAGATATGGGATAAGATTCCACTTTTCAAGATCTTTCTTCACCTTTGAGTAAAGGGGGTTATAATTTATCTCCAAAATCTTTGACAAATTCCTATGAAGGTTTACCCCTAAATATCTGAGACTGTCTGTTTGCCATTTGAATGGATATTTCTTTTTAAAATCCTCAGTAGGGTGCCAATAGGAAATTATTTCTGTTTTATCAATATTTAATTTATAACCAGACAATGGGCCAATATTGTCCAAGAAAATCATTAATTCTGGTACTGATTTTTCAGGGTTGGTTAAAAATAAAATTATATCATCAGCATAACGTGCAATTTTATGCTCCATTTTGTCAATTGTGATACCACTGATTGTTTTTGATTGTCTAATATGTTGGGCCAGTGGCAAAGAGAAGCGGTGACCAAACACATCCCTGTCTTACACCTCTTTCCAGTATTAATGGGTCTGTCAAATAACCATTTATTTTTATTCTTGATGTTGGTTTACTATAAAGGGCCTTGATATTGTTTATTATCAAATCACTTATTTGAAATTTTTTCAAAACTTTGAACAAATAAAACCAGTCAAGTGAATCAAACGCCTTTTTAGCATCTAAACTAATAATCATGGCTTTCTGTTTATTTTTTTGTATACAACTCATTATATGTAGTGTACGTCTTATCCCTGACAACATGACGACGTCATGCCAATGACGTCGTCATGTGGACGTCATTGGCATGACGTATGTGTGGACGTTGGGCCAACGTTGGGCCAATGTATGTGTGGACGTTGGGCCAACGTATGTGTGGACGTTGGGCCAACGTCATTTTGCTCATTGGCAAGTGGTTGGGCCAACGTCATCAAAAGACGGTTGGCTAGATGTCGGCCCAACGTCTTGCCAACATTTAATAGGTGAGTAATTGGTCAGTTTCAGACGTTGGCCCAACGTCTAACCAACTATTAATTAGGCTTTTTATATACTGTATATATTGTACTACTAAATTGCATACTTTATGGAAAGTAATCACAGGTGAACAGTGCATGTAGGTTTTGTTGCAGTATTGCAACATTTATTGATAATACTTGAATTCATGTACACACATATTATCAAAATATAATGTTCAAGGGTGGTTCTTAATTACAATGTACAAAAAATGTTACCAAAATATATTGCTGAAGGCTGATTTACAACAGAACTACATTTCAAATGCATTAAAATGCACTACAAGTTTCTGTGTACCTATATAAGTAGATGGAAATAAATGTAATGAGATCAACTTCTGAATGTAAAAATAAAATACTAACAACATGTCAAAACATACCTGAACAATCATGAGAAATCATAGCACCAAAACATAGCATATTTTCATACTTTTATCAACTAAACACACCCTAACTATGCATACACCGTGCGTGTGCCAGCACTGGATGGAATTACTAACAAAATAACAACCAAAATTACGAACCCAAATCTTAGACAATATATCTAAAGTGAATTTCAAATACAAGCCGATAAACCACGTGGGACAAAATCCAGTCAGAAAATGGATAATTAGTCAATATTCAGTGAGTAATCAAGCATACAAATGAGTATAATTGATAAAGATAATACCAAAATCAACTGTACAGCGTTGTTGACCTATTCTTTCTTGTCTGTATGAGTATATCATCAGAACATTGGTGAATTCAAAAAGTGTGCTTGCGAGAAAGATGTCAAGAATGCATCCACGGGAAATAGCAAATTGAAACGCAGCGCATAAAGGCTGCATTTATGAATATTCTATGAAATAATATCATTGTAAACTTAATTAAATTATATTGATGCATTGGCATTTAAAATGGTGTATATTTCATGCATAATATGACATTATTTTTAAAGTTTTGAAGTATTGTGCTCCTTTTGAGTTTGTTTTAAATAAACTTTGCAAAAAGTTTAATGTTTTTTTATTTTTTTATTTTTTAAAATGACTATACTCTGTACAACATATGTAAATCAAATTTTAATCAACTGTAACACAAAATTAAAATGCTGCAGAGGTGGACGGAGTTGTAGAGGATGCCTGGTACACACAAAAAAGAAAACAAACATACATAAACATATATAGTTGTTCTGGTACCTACAAATATTATAGAATGTAATATACCTTATATTTTATTTTCAAATTCTCCCACTTTTTTGAAGCTTGTTGGGCTGACACAACTCCAACAAGTCCAGCCTCCTACAAGAAATTTCTAAACAAAATACAAATGTGATTAATAACATGTCATTTTTAATATAAATAGAGGATAATTTACAAGGCGAAACGAAACAATAATATTTTAGGCCATGCATGTTCGTAATACTTTACACATTATTTTTTTTTGTAACTTAAATTTTATTCAGTTTTATAACATTCAAACAAACAAACAAGCAACAGCACATATCTGGGTCCCACATCACTTTACATTATTTAGCTTATATAATACCCATTTTTCCCACTTTCTGTCCATTTGTGGCTCCTGTAGTCTTAATCTATGTGTTAGTTTTTCCATTTTGAATACGTCCTCTATCGTCATTATCCATTGGTCTTCCGATGGTGCAATCTTCTGTCCCCATTTCCTTGTTATACATTTTTTAGCAGTTAATAACATCACCTTTACAAGATATTTATCACATTCCAAAATTTTCCCGTCCCAAGAATGACATAAATAGAGGATTTCTGGGTTCAATGGGATTGTGTATCTTAATACTTTACATATGACTTTCCAAACATTTTTCCAAAATTCTGAAATTTTTTTGCATTTCCAAAATATATGTGAATGGTCAACATCCCTTTCACCGCATTCTCTCCAACACTCCTGAGGTATGCGTAATTGTTTACTTTTTACCAGGGGTCTAATAAAAAATCGTATTAAATTTTTCCAGGCAAACTCCCTCCACATTCGAGAGCCAGTACTTGTATGATGAATTTTCCACATGTTTATCCAGTCCATTTCCCCAATTTCTACGTTAAATTCTTTTTCCCATTTTATTTTTGTTTTATGGGTTGTATGTTTATCATCACTTAGTAGAGCTTTATATATTTCTGAGATTATCCTAATATTGCTATCTTTGTAAGCTTTAGTCATTATTTGAACAACACTGCTCTCTTCCGTGGAGGGACCCCCCCGGATTTCCTTCTTATAGTAGTCTCTCATTTGAAGATATCGAAAAAAATCATGTTTTCCTAATTTATATTTTTGTGTCAGTTTTTGGAAACTCTCCAGCTTACCATTATTCTCCAGAACACACCAAGCTGTTGCTCCTTTCATTGTCCAGTATTTAAAATTTTGATCAAGCTGGTGGAAATTTGTCGTCATATGCAATCCATTTTAATTTTTTTGCTTGTTCTTTAATTTTACCTATCCGAAGATATCTAAACCAGACATCCAATGTGTGTTTAGTTATTAAATCTAAATTACTTTTATTTTTTTCATAAGTGTCTTTATCTCCAAGAAAGTGCTGAATAGGCTGTAGCTGGTTTCCAGTTTCAATATCTTTCCATTTCCCACTGTAACATGGATTGCACCAACAATAAATGTATTTTAATTGAGCTGCCTGATAATATTCCTTCAACTTTGGTAATGCCATGCCTCCTTTCTCTTTGGGAAGCTGGAGAGTTCTATACTTCACCCTAGGTCTCCTACTCTCCCAAATAAATCTGGATATTATTCTGCCCCATGCTGTGAATTGAGTTTGGGTGACCTCTACTGGTAGCGCTTGAAATAAAAACAAGAATCTTGGTAGGATGTTCATTTTTACTATTTCAATCCTGGAACTGAAATCTAGGGGTAAGGTGGCCCATCTTTCTATATCTCTTTGTACGTTTTCTTGGACTAGCATATAATTTTTACTATTAATGTTGCCAATCTCTCTTGTTAGCTCCACCCCCAGATATTTTATTGATTCCATTTTCCAATTAAATGCATATGATTTTTTCATATCTTGTGAGGGTATATAGTTTAATTTTAGAAGTTGTGTTTTTGAGATATTTGTTTTGTATCCAGATACATATTCAAATATTTCTAAAAGGTTCATAAATTCTGGTAGCGATGTATCTGGCTCTTCCAGGTAAGCAATCACATCATCGGCAAAAAGCCCTATCTTATGTTCTACTTCATTTATCTTAACTCCTTTAATTTTTTGATTTTGTCTTACTGCTTGTGCTAATGGTTCGATAAAAATTGAGAAGAGCGTGGGAGAAAGGCAACATCCTTGTCTAGTCGATCTTTGTAAATAGATTTTGTCTGTTAAATTGCCATTTATTTTTATTCTAGCGGTCGGCTGTTTATATAATGTCTTGATAATTCTTACTGATTTTTCATTGAAGCCCAGCTTTTCTAAAACTTGGTACAAAAAATTCCAATTCACACAATCAAATGCTTTTTCAGCATCTATACTTAGCAGAACTGTGCTCCGTTTGTGTCTGTGCCCTCTCTATTATATGTAGGGTTTTCCTAATATTATCATGGGTCTGTCTCCCACTTATAAACCCTGTTTGATCTTCATCAATTAATTCAGATATGAATGTTTTTAATCTTCTACAAATTATTGATGTGTATATTTTATAATCAATATTCAATACCGAAATTGGTCTGTAATTGGCACAGGTTTCCATGTTTTTACCTGGTTTGGGAATAACTGATATTATTGCTTCCGACCAAGAGACTGGCATTTTATTTTCTTTAAGTGTCCAATTTAAGGATTTACCTAGAATTGGTATTAGTTCATTTTTAAACATTTTGTACCATTCGGCTGGGAAGCCATCACTTCCTGGTGATTTACCATTTTTTAACAAGTTTATGGCTTTTAAAATTTCCTCTTTTGAAATTTCTGCTGTTAATATATCATTTTGGTACGTTCCAACTGATGGAAGGTCAAGTGATTTGGGAAAGTTCTTCCTCTCCTCTTCAGTTGCAGAAGGAGGTTGAGTATAAAGATTTTTGTAAAAAGTTTTAAAAACATTTTCAATTTCTTCTGGCTTATGGGTTATCATATTAAGATAAGTGTGTATTAAGTGTGTATTAAGATTAGTGTGTGGATCCCTAATTTTATGAATGGTGTTTAATGCTTTTTGTTTTCTTAACCTTTTAGCTAACAATTTTGTTGATCTTGGTCCCATTTCATAATAGCTCTGTCTAAAATACATGTGTTTTTTTTCCATTTCTTCTTCTAATATATCGTTAATACATTTCTTTGTGTCCAAAATTTGTTGATGAATTTCGGATGTTTTTGTTTTCAAAAATTGCTGTTCTAAGTCTTTGAGTTTTCCTGAGCTGTCCTCATAGGTTTGTCTTTTAATTTTTTTCAACCACGCTGTTTTAGATATTAATTTTCCTCGGACCACTGCTTTAAAAGCATCCCACACCACTGTTGGGTTCACCTCACTATTATCATTCTGTTCTATATATTGCTTGATTTCATCTTTTATTTCTTGTACTATCACTTCATTGTTCAAAATTCCTACATTTAGTCTCCACAAAGTTTGTTTTTTCCTACTGGAGATATTAATTTCCATATACAATGGATTGTGGTCTGACACATCGGCACATCCAATTCTACATTGTTCTATTTTATATTGGTCTGATTTGTCTATAAAAAAATAGTCTATTCTTGAATGTACATTATGACCGGAGGAATAGTGAGTGTAGTCCTTTACAAAAGGATTAAGAGTCCTCCATATGTCTATCATTCCCAATTCCTCCAGTGACAACTTAACAAATCGAGATAGTCCCTTTTTATTTTTTTGAGCACTTGTTGTGTCCAATTTGTGATTCAGAATTATATTAAAGTCCCCTCCGCAAATTAAAGTTCGTTCTGCTTCCGTTGCTATAGTGTCAAACATTGATTTAAAGAAATGTTTGTCACTTTCAGGTGGAGCATAAACATTTACTATTGTAATAATCTCATCGTCCAAACGTCCCTTTACTATCATATATCTGCCTTCTTTTTCTTTAATTTCTTTTTCCAACTCAAAGTTTGTAGAATTAGATATCAAAATTGCCACACCTCGTTTGCGACTCAGTTTAAATGAACTATAATATGTATTTCTGAACCCCATTTTTTTTTATTTCTCATGTTTTTCATCTTGTAAATGCGTTTCTTGTAGTAAAGCAAATTGTATTTTTTCTTTTTTCAGTTTTAATAATACCTTCCCTCTCTTTCTAGGGGTAGTTAGCCCATTCACATTCAATGAAATAATATTTAACTTATACATGTCTTTAGATTTTGAAAAACTATTGCGAACCCAGATAAACAAGAACAAAATAAACAAACTTTGAACCTTAAGTAACCTGAATAATGAACAAATGACTTCCATGTTGGAGATGTTACTAAACCTCTCCCAGTTCCCCTGTTGGTGGGTGGGCAGGGAATCCCCACTCCAGGTGAGGGCCCGCCACTAGACATGTTAGTAGAACCTACTGATGTAGTTAAAGGTCTAGCATTGTCCAACATAATCTATCAATCCGCTCTCGTCGGCATTTATGTTTATATAAGCCTGTTCCCAAGCCGTTGAGCTGTTGTACTACAAATGAATATTACTAACGCTTTATTTGCTCAATTTATTCATACCGTATCTGCTAGGAGGGCCCTTTTTTACCTCGTTAGTTCAGTCTGTGATCTTGTTACAGTCTCTGATATTCACGTAGCTTCTCCTTTGCTCATTGCCCTGTGTCCCATGGCTGTCCTCCACCAACTCTCTGCCATCCTGTCGCTGTTTGGGTATTTTCCGTCCCTCCGCTGTTTTCTTCTGGTTGATTTAGGTCGTAGCCCCGGGCTCTCATGTCCACCGCAGCATCCATGGCCTTGTTATAACTTTTAATGCCGTCACTCCAAAAAATCCGCATTCGGGTGTAGGGAGTTTGGAACCGCACTCCTTTTTCTTTCAGCACTTTTTTAATGTCAGTGTTGGCGCGGCGTTTCTGTACTATCTCCGCAGGGTAATCGTGGTCGAATTGAACCAGTTTGTCCGCTACACGTATTTTCTTCTGCCAAGCTTTTTTCAGAATCATTTCCTTTATTTCAAACTTCAAAAAGTTGACCACTATCGCCCTGGGTCGCTCACCTTGTCTTGGTTTAAAAGGGGGGGTTCGATGCACTCGTTGGATATGGAGCTCCGTCCCCTCCGCGAGGTCCAGCTCACGCTTAAAAAACTGATCCAAGTATGTTATGACCGAGTCTTTTTCGCTGTCCTCTGGCAAGCCGAATACACGGATATTATTTCTCCTGGATCTTGCTTCGAGCTCCACCACCTTGTCCTGCATGCTCTGTGTGTGGGTTAGCATCTTTTGCAGTGAAGCATTAGCTTCCGTTTGCCACTCCTCGAGTTCGGCGATGCGGGTCTGGGCCTCAGCTAGGCCCATCCTTTGCTCTCCCAGCTCTTTGTTGCTTTCTTTTAATTTCTTCTCCATGTCTTGTCGAAGTGATGTTATGTCTCGTTTAAGTTCTGTTTTGAACGACGTGAGTTCACTTTGCATGGTGGTTTGGAAGCTTTGAAGCTCTTTGGTGAGCTTTGTCAAGCCCTCTAGCATTAGCTTAGCATGTCCTGGCTCCGACTCCCCCATGCCTTCTTCCGTCTCCTCGTGGTCGCTCTCTTCGTTATCAGCAACTTCAGACATGTTTTTTTGTCTTCTACGGCTTTTCCATGTTTGCAACTGATTCGTTACGAGTTTTCAAGTTCTAGTGGAGTTCTAGTTCACCGACTTCAGAGAGCTATTTTCTATGCGTCTTTATTGTTTGCCATCTTGCCGGAAGTCCCAATACTTTACACATTCTACCGTAACAAGCGTATAGTTCTAACCGCGCATGTTACGATAAGCCGTATATGTCAGAAAGCGTAAATGCAGGCGCCATATGAGTATACCTACAACTTTTCAAAAGTTACTACAGTTTTATACAACTTTTTATGAGGTTCTTGAGTGCAAATACTCACATTTGTCCGATTCCTTCAGCGACATGTTGCTTTTTGATGCGACTTGCGTTAAGCCACGCCTATCCCCTTTGCACAAAGGGTGCATCTGAAAACGCTCTGTTCAGAGGGGTGAACAGCCCTTCCCCTTAGCCCTCGCACTTACAGAAAAGAGTATTGGGACACCCCTCTGTCTCTCGTGAACGCGCACAACAGAGGGGTAGGGCTAAGACAGAGGGCTAAGGGGGACAATTGAGATTGGGCCTTAATATATCCATAATAAAATTACTATTGAAACGTGTAGAATCCCTCAGTCGTCCATTTAGAATCCATAGCAAAAGGAGAAATTTAATTTGTCAACTGGACAGAGTTTATTTGGTCGAATACGTTTCGTTTCTCATCCAAGCTGCTTCTTCAGTTCTGGTCAGATGCTGGTGGACACTGCTTTATATCTGCCTGAAGGGAGGAGCTTAATTACAATGAAAATTACTCTGAGACACACACATTTATTTACAGTTTCTGTTAGTCAGGTGAGTCTATTCAATATGGAGTGATTACAGTTTCTGTTAGTCAGGTGAGTCTATTCAATATGGAGTGATTACAGTTTGTGTTAGTTAGGTGTTGTAAATTTTCATTACAAACGTCGGCTCGACGGTCGCACCAACGTTGTTAACCTGTGTCAGATATGACGGAATACCGAAAAATCACGACCTTCAAACAACATCGGTTCGACGTTGCGTATTGTTCGTTGGCTGCACCACATCATGTAGACGTCGGCTCGACGTCTAAGATTATACGTCGGCAAGACGGATCAGTGTTTTCAGGGATATTATCTTGAGTTTGACGTTTGTTAATAAATCCTGTTTGGTCATTATTTATAAGATTTGGTAGAATATTTTCCATTCTTTCAGACATTATAGATGTGTAAAGGCGATAGTCGACATTGAGGATTGAGATAGGTCTATATGATCCACATTCAAGTCTATCTTTACCTTCTTTAGGTATGAATGACACTATAGCTTCTCTCCAGCTTGGGGGCATCTGGGCTTCTTTAAGTGCCCAATTAAAAGTGGTTGTCAGTAGGGAAGTTAGCTCCTCCTTAAAGGCTTTGTACCACTCCGAGGTGAACCCATCACTTCCTGGTGACTTATTGTTCTTTAGCCTTTTGATTGCATTTTGTACTTCTGCAGTTGTTATTTCTGCCCCAAGCTTGTCATTTTGTTCTTTGGTCATTACTGGAAAGTTAAGAGTTTGTAGAAAGGAATTAATTTCTTCTTCTTTATCTTCAGTCATTTTGGAAAATAATTTTTCATAGAAAGATTTAAACGTTGATTGTATTTTATCTTGTTTGGTTACTATGGTGTTACTCTGACTATCACGTATTTTGAAAATCGATCTATCTGCTTGTTGCCTTTTAAGTTTCCAAGCCAATACTTTGGAAAATTTAGAACCACTCTCATAGTATCTTTGCTTTGTGTAGAGCATTTTTTTCATTATTTCTTGTGAAGTTAAATCATTAATTTCATTTCTTATTCTTTTAATTTCTTGTAATAATTGTGGATTTCTATTCTGAGCATGAGTATTTTCAAGGAATTTTAAATTGTTCTGTAAATCCTGTAATTTTTTCTGTCTTTGTTTCTTTTTTGCAGAGGCTAAAGCAATTATTTTACCCCTTAAAACTGCTTTGGCTGCATCTCAAAGGATCGGTGGAGAGGTTTCACCATTATCATTTTCTTTGATATATCTAAAAACATCTTCTGAAATCCTCTTTTTAAATTGAGAGTCATTCAGTAGATTAGCATTAAATCTCCAGAGTGTATTTCTTTGTTCTTCAGCCATATCTATTGTCATATATACTGGGGCATGATCACTTAAGTCTATTGTGCCTATGTCTACTTCAGCAATTTTGGATCGATCTTTACTGAAAATAAAAAAGTAGTCTATCCTTGTATATATGTAAAATCCCTCAGTCGTCCAGGTAGAATCCATGGCAAAAAAAGGAGAAAATTTAATTTGTCAACTGGACATAGTTAATTTGGTTGAATACGTTTCGCAGCTCATCCAAGCTGCTTCTTCAGTTCTGGTCAGATGCTGGTGGACACTGCTTTATATCTGCCTGAAGGGAGGAGCTAATTACAATGAAAATTACTCTGAGACAACACATATTTAAATACAGTTTCAATTGGTCAGGTGATTCAATATGGAGTTGTTTACAGTTTCTGTTAGTCAGGTGAGTCTATTCAATATGGAGTGGGAGTGGGGGAGTAGTTAGCATATCCATTCAGGGCCATGATGGTGTTTTCACACCTCTGGACATGTCCTGGCTAGTCCCATTGTTTTCCCAGTTTGTTTTGATTTAGGTTTGAGGATAGAGTTATAGATGGGAGACAAATGATGTCTGAGACCTCCATTTCTGTTCAAGGAAGGATTCTCTTTCTTGACAAAAATAGCTTCTTTAACTCCCCTCTCAAACCAGTTCTTTTCTCTGGCCAAGATCTGGACCTCGCTGTCCTCAAAGGAGTGGCCTGTGGCTTTTAGGTGGAGATGTACGGCAGATTGCGGCCCACCCTGGTTTTCCCGTCTGTGTTGATACATCCTTTTGTGAAGTGGCTGTTTTGTTTCTCCAATGTAGCGCTCACTGCAGTCTTCACTACACTGAATGGAGTAGACCACATTGCTTTGTTTGTGGCTCGGAGTTTTGTCCTTAGGATGGACCAGTTTTTGTCTTAAAGTGTTTGTGGGTTTGAAATAGACTGGGATTTCATGTTGTCTGAAGATCCTCTGTAGTTTTTCGGAAACGCCAGCCAGGTAAGGAATAGTTACACCCCTTCTCCTGGGCTCTGGTTCTCTGTTGTCCTGTTTCTTTGTTCTCTTCGTTTTATTGAAAGCCCATTTAGGATATCCACAAACGGAGAGGGCTTTCTCCACGTGTTGTTCTTCTTTCTCCTTTCCCTCTGCGCTTGTAGGAACCACTTGGGCCCTGTGTTGTAATGTCCGAATGACTCCCAGTTTGTGCTGAAGTGGGTGGTGTGAATCAAAAAGCAGATATTGGTCGGTGTGTGTGGGCTTCCTGAAGACCTCTACCTGGAGTCGCCGGTCTTCTCTTATCGTTACTGCACAATCTAAGAAGGCCAATGTGTTGTCCTTGGCATCTTCACGTGTGAATTTGATGTTCGGATCTACAGAATTGATATGTGCAGTAAAAGGTTCCAAATCTTGAATTTTGATTTTTGAGAAATTATCATCAACATAACGATACCAGTGTGTGGGTGGAGTGCCTGGATATGAGGCCAGGGCACTCTGTTCAAATTGTTCCATGTATAAGTTTGCAATGATCGGGGAGACCGGTGAGCCCATTGCACAGCCGTGGATTTGCTTGTAAAAGTTTCCTCTGAACTGGAAATAGGTGGTACTTAAACAAATTTCCAGCAGTTGGCAGATTTGGTCGGGTGAAAGTTTGGTTCTCTCTTCTAGCTTGGTATCCTCCAGTAGTCTCCTCCTTGCTGCCTCCACCGCTACCGATGTAGGGATACAAGTGAAAAGAGAGGTCACATCAAAGGAAACCATAGTCTCATCCCGGTCAAACTGGAGATGCTTGACTTTGTTCACAAATTCGGCTGTGTTCTCAATGTGGTGCTCCGTGTTACCCACCAGCGGAGCCAAGATGGTTTTTAGGTGTTTGGCCACATTGTACGTGATGGAGTCTGTGCTGCATACAATGGGTCTGAGTGGTACTCCTTGTTTGTGGATCTTCTCTATCCTTGTATATATCAAGTGAGCATTTGAGAAGTGGGTATATTGTCTTGCTCTTGGGTGCATTTCCCTCCAGATGTCTATTAATCCTATATTCTTCATTAATTTACCCAATTTGGTATTCAATGATTTATTACTACTTTTCTGATTTGAGACGTCTAATCTAGGTTGTAAATGAATATTAAAATCACCACCACAGATAAGAGTTCCCTCGGAGTGGTTAGCAATCAAGCCTATGACTTTAGTATAAAACAAAGCATCACTGCCTGGTGGGGCATATACGTTGAGTAACGTATGCATTTTACCACACAAAACACCTTTGACCAATATAAAACGACCTTCTTTGTCTTTATATTCATAACTCTGCTCGAAGACCGCCTTACTCGATAACAATATTGCCACCCCTCTTTTGTGTTTACCTTTGTAAGAAGAATAATATAATTTGGTATAACCGTGTTTAGTTAGCTTCAAATGTTCAAAGTCACTCAAATGTGTTTCTTGTAAATATATGATATCTATTTTTTCTTCTAATTTTTGTCAGTATCTTTGTACGCTTAATTGGATTTAATATACCGTTAACATTGAAAGATGCAAATTTTAGCTTTTCAGTAACCGTTTACTTGTATGAAAAAGTAATTTAAGACACTGGTGATGCTACGAACCTCTGTGGTCAAACATAACATAACATATGAACTATAACAATTAGAACTGAGAAAATGTTTACCCTGTAACACTTTGGGTTCCATTGTAAAGGTATACAAATGATCCTTTACCTGACCAATGTTATGGTCAAAGTTTGGAGGGACATCCTTTTCAGTTGGGCACAAAAATAGGGCCCTCCATGACAACCTAAAGCAATAAGTGTCCATACATATTTTGTTTTGGTCCTCCATTTAACTACTAAACTAAAAGGAAACACAGAGAATACTGATAATAGGAGAAGAAAAAAAAAAATCACCGTTCTTTTTGGTATGGTGTTAGCGTCTGAAAACCTGAAGTTTGGATATGATGGCAACTTGTCCGGTGGAAGGTTCATGGGAGTCGGTCTTTTTCTTCCCTGCAATGTGCCACGGCTCAGCATCAAACAGCTCCATCAAATCCTGTCGAGGCGGAACCATGCGTACCTCGAAGCCTCGGTCTTGCATGTCCTTCGTAGCCTCGTTTGCCGTCTGGTATAGACGCGTCCCGTCTTCATAAAAGACACGCAACTTGGATGGGTAAGGTGTCTGAAACCGGATCTTCTTCTGCTTCAGCACTCGCTTCGCCTCGTTGTACTTCTTACGAGTGTTAAGAATAGCAGTTGGATAGTCGTGGTCAAAGTAAATCCTTTGGGTGTTTACATAAACTTCCTTCTTTTCTCAAGCCTTTCTCAACACTTCCTCCTTCGTTCGGTACTGCAAAAACCTGATCACAATCGATCTTGGTTTTCCCCCAGCCGCAGGTTTCGGCGCTAGAGCCCTATGCGCCCTTTCGATGTTAAGTTCAAGGGAGTCCGGAATATTTAGTTTCTCTCTGAGAAACTTTTCCACAAACGCCACCATCGTACTGCCTTGTTCTTCATTTTCCGGTATGTTGAAAATCTGTAGGTTGTTTCTCCTTGCTCTTGCTTCATGATCAACAAGTGTATGTTCGGTTTGCGTCTGGGTTTTTAGCATATTCCTCATGATTAGCTCCATCGACTCTAGTTTAGCTTCTGCTGCGCTGACACGGTCTTCAGCTTCTCCAATCCTTTGATTTGCATTGTTAATGTCCCCTCTAATGACATCCAGTTGCTGCTTATTTTCATGTCTGAATTCCTGTATTTCTTGCAAAATCATTTCCAAATTGACACCAGTTTTGTCAATGCCTTTGGTCTTCCAATGCCATCTTTTCCACTAGCATAGCTTTCCGAACCTTGGAAATCGTCCTCGACAGCGTTAGCCATATCGGTGGCATTTCTTCTGCTTTTCTCTCATGTTTCCATCTTGTCCTGCTCTTTAAATCAGGGTGAGAGGATATGCGGATGATTTCAATACTCTGCAGGAATGTTTTTTAAATCTTATTTGGAGGAGCACGTTTCCTAAGCTGCCATGCTGGACGAAGCCCGAGAGAGTGGACTCATACAAGTACCTGGGTGTGCATCTGAACAATAAACTGGACTGGACTCACAACACAGATGCACTGTACAGGAAGGGCCAGAGTCGGCTCTATCTCCTGAGGAGACTGCGGTCCTTTGGAGTGAGAGGGCCACTCCTGAGGACCTTCCATGACTCTGTGGTGGCATCAGCCATCCTGTACGGTGTGGTCTGCTGGAGCAGCAGCGTCACAGAGAGGGAGAAGAAGAAACTGGACAAGATCATCAAGAAGTCCAGCTCAGTCCTGGGCTGTCCTCTGGACTCGGTGCAGCAGGTGGGGGACAAGAGGGTCCTGGCTAAACTCATGTCTATGCTGGACCATGAGTGTCGCCCCCTGCAGGACGCCCTGTCTGCTCTGGAGAGCAGCTTCAGTGACAGACTGATTCACCCTCGCTGTGTGAAGGAGAGATTTCACAGGTCTTTCCTTCCTGCTGCTGTCAGACTGTATAATGAACAATGCTAGTCATGTGTCATCCCCATAGCAACCATGTGTCATCTCCATAGTAACAATAACAATGTGCAATATTATTTAAAGTCACTTTACCTGCTACTTATTTATTTACCCACCACTGTCCATCACTGCACTGTTCACAATCATCTGAGTCACTTTATTGTAGTAATATTATATATTACTGTACTGGAGTCACTTTAACTGCTGTTTGTTCACTTCAGAATCAAAGACACTTATTGTGCAACGTTCCTGTGCCTTTGAGCTTTACACTGTTGTGTTTTTTAGTTGATTGTAAATACTTATTATTTATCTTGATTTTGATGCTCTTATTTTCCTACTGTTTCTGTAACTTGTGTTGTGACACTGAAATTTCCCCATTGTGGAACAAATAAAGGATTATCTTATCTTATCTTACTCCTGTCAGAGTATTACACCTGTCAGAGTAACTTGAGATTACTCCAGTAAAAGTACTCTGACTCTGTACTAGAGTACTGCAGTAAAAGTACTTGTAGTACTGTTCTTGTCTGGGGGACCTGTATTTGGTTTGGCCACAATGGGCAGAGTAGAGCCAAGTCTGTATGAACACACAGGTGGGGGTGTACTCTGTGTACTCCATGTACTCTGTGTACTCCATGTACTCTGTGTACTCCATGTACTCTGTGTACTCCATGTACTCTGTATCTGTGTGTCTGTGTGTGAGTGTGTGTGTGTGTGTGAGACGTCATCTGAACTGCAGCAGTACAAATGTTGTGTATCCGTTGTGTGTTTGTGTGTTTGTGTTGGACTCAGGGAGGGACACGACTGAAAAATAGGAAACATTTATTTCACATTTTAAACAAAATATAGAAATATTTGGGCGAAACACGTTAAACTTTAAATTAATTCCAAAAACATAAAAACTAAAGAACGTGAAATAGAAAATGCTTTTCAACTAGAACCACTGAACGTTAAACACAGCGGCTCACACAGCAAGGCATCATGGGAAATGTAGGAACAACTGAACTGAAGTGTAGGCAGAAAAACCAGACCAAGACCAGGACCAGAGACCAGAGACCAGAGACCAGGACCAGGACCAGAGACCAGAGACCAGGACCAGAGACCAGAGACCAGAGACCAGGACCAGAGACCAGAGACCAGAGACCAGAGACCAGGACCAGAGACCAGGACCAGAGACCAGGACCAGAGACCAGAGACCAGAGACCAGGACCAGAGACCAGAGACCAGAGACCAGAGACCAGAGACCAGAGACCAGGACCAGAGACCAGGACCAGAGACCAGAGACCAGAGACCAGAGACCAGAGACCAGGACCAGGACCAGAGACCAGAGACCAGAGACCAGAGACCAGAGACCAGAGACCAGGACCAGGACCAGAGACCAGAGACCAGAGACCAGGACCAGAGACCAGGACCAGAGACCAGAGACCAGAGACCAGAGACCAGAGACCAGGACCAGAGACCAGGACCAGAGACCAGAGACCAGAGACCAGGACCAGAGACCAGAGACCAGAGACCAAGACCAGGAACAGAGACCAGGACCAGAGACCAAGACCAGGACCGGAGACTGAGACCAGGACCAGGACCAGGACCAGAGACCAGGACCAGAGACCAGGACCAGGACCAGAGACCAGAGACCAGGACCAGGACCAGGACCAGAGACCAGGACCAGGACCAGGACCAGAGACCAGAGACCAGGACCAGGACCAGGACCAGGACCAGGGACCAGGACCAGAGACCAGGACCAGAGACCAGGACCAGGACCAGAGACCAGGACCAGAGACCAGAGACCAGGACCAGGACCAGAGACCAGAGACCAGGACCAGAGACCAGACCCGGACACCACATGGTCAGTGGGTCTCGTACCACACACAGTTTTTCTCTTGTGTTCTTCTTTAAAAATGTATCACCAAAAAAAATAAAATAAAATCTGTCACTAAAAAGTCCAAAAAATTTGAATAAAATCTGTTTTAAATAAAAAAAAGAACACCAACGTGAACGAACGTATTTGACTTTCGGGGTATGTGACTCTCGGGGTTTTTGACTCTCGGGGTTTTTGACTCTCGGGGTTTTTGACTCTCGGGGTTTTTGACTCTCGGGGTTTTTGACTCTCGGGTTTTTGACTCTCGGGTTTTTGACTCTCGGGGTATTTGACTCTCGGGGTATTTGACTCTCGGGGTATTTGACTCTCGGGTTTTTGACTCTCGGGGTTTTTGACTCTCGGGGTATTTGACTCTCAGGGTATTTTCCTTCTGGAACACGTCATATCTTTAGATCTCCATGTTCCTTTTAGTGTTTTGAAAATGTTCTAATGTTCAACAGATTCACGTTTTACAAGTTTCACTTTCGTTTTTGACGCTCTGAGCCCCGCCCCCTTTGCCTCCCTGTGCTACGGGAGAGATCACTAGATTACTCAAACATGGAGGAAATGTTGGACACAAGAAGAAGACAAAAATAATGACCTCCTCTTTAACTTTGGAAACGTGTTTAAAAACTGAACTAAAGACGATCTAAGTGACTCTGTCCCGTCTGTCCCTGTCCTCTGTCTCCTGTCCTCTGTCTCCTGTCCTCTGTCCCCTGTGCCTGTCCTCTGTCCCTGTCCTCTGTCCCCTGTCCCTGTCCTCTGTCCCCTGTCCTCTGTCCCTTGTCCTGTGCCTGTCCTCTGTGCCTGTCCCCTGTCCTCTGTCCTCTGTCCCCTGTCCCTGTCCTCTGTCCCTGTCCCCTGTCCTCTGTGCCTGTCCTCTGTCCCTGTCCCCTGTCCTCTGTGCCTGTCCTCTGTGCCTGTCCTCTGTCCTCTGTCCCTTGTCCTGTGCCTGTCCTCTGTGCCTGTCCCCTGTCCTCTGTCCCTATCCCCTGTCCTCTGTCCTCTGTCCCTGTCCCCTGTCCCTGTCCTCTGTCCCTGTCCCCTGTCCTCTGTGCCTGTCCTCTGTCCCTGTCCCCTGTCCTCTGTCCCTGTCCCCTGTCCTCTGTGCCTGTCCTCTGTGCCTGTCCTCTGTCCCTGTCCCCTGTCCCTGTCCTCTGTCCCTGTCCCCTGTCCTCTGTGCCTGTCCTCTGTCCCTGTCCTCTGTCCCTGTCCCCTGTCCTCTGTCCTCTGTCCCTGTCCCCTGTCCCTGTCCTCTGTCCCTGTCCCCTGTCCTCTGTGCCTGTCCTCAGTCCCCTGTTCCGTCCTTTGCCCCGTGCTTGTCTCGTCTCGGTGGCGTTGACGGTTGTTTCTGACCCTAAATCGTCCGTGACGTGTGGCGCGTTATGAGCCGCTCTCCTCGCTGTACTCGGGGCTGAAGGGGTAACTGAGCGCCGGCGGGAAGCCCTGAGCCCGCGGCTGATCGTCCAATAGCATCAGGTCGTCCACCTCGCGACCTTTGAACTTTCGGCGGCAGATTTTCACCAAAACCTTTCGACCCTGGAAAACTTTGAGCGCCTCTTTGGACGCCATCGCCCGCGCCGCCGCCTCGTCTCTGCCGTACCTGCACACAAGGGAGGGCATCTGACACAATCTGACACACCGGGAGGGCATCTGACACAATCTGACACACTGGGAGGACATCTGACACAATCTGACACACCGGGAGGGCCTCTGACGTACCCGGTGCCCAGGTACGCCCCCTGGCAGCGCAGCTCGCACACGTGTCCGTCCTGGTGGGCGCGGGCGGGGGGCAGACCCGTGAGGTCCTTCAGGGGGACGAGGACGCAGCTCAGGACCTCCTTACACGACTCCACACAGGACCTCAGGACCTCAAAGTGCTCCAGGTTTAGACCGAGACCTCCGGCCGAGACCAGCCTCCAGCACACGGCTTTATACAGGCGATTGAAGAAGGGCTGGAGGAGCGCCGGGGCCTGAGGAGAGACCGGGACTGAGATCAGGACCAGGACTGAGACCAGGACTGAGACCAGGACTGAGACCGGGACCAGGACTGAGACCGGGACTGAGACCGGGACTGAGACCGGGACTGAGACCGGGACCGAGACTGAGACCAGGACTGAGACCGGGACTGAGACCGGGACTGAGACCAGGACCAGGACTGAGACCGGGACTGAGACCAGGACCAGGACTGAGACCGGGACTGAGACCGGGACTGAGACCAGGACCAGGACTGAGACCAGGACCAGGACTGAGACCGGGACTGAGACCGGGACTGAGACCGGGACTGAGACCAGGACCAGGACTGAGACCGGGACTGAGACCGGGACTGAGACCAGGACCAGGACTGAGACCGGGACTGAGACCGGGACTGAGACCGGAACTGAGACCAGGACCAGGACTGAGACCGGGACTGAGACCGGGACTGAGACCGGGACTGAGACCGGGACTGAGACCGGGACCAGGACTGAGACCGGGACTGAGACCGGGACTGAGACCAGGACCAGGACTGAGACCAGGACCAGGACTGAGACCGGGACTGAGACCAGGACCAGGACTGAGACCGGGACTGAGACCAGGACTGAGACCGGGACTGAGACCGGGACTGAGACCAGGACCAGGACTGAGACCAGGACTGAAACCGGGACTGAGACCGGGACTGAGACCAGGACCAGGACTGAGACCGGGACTGAGACCGGGACTGAGACCAGGACCAGGACTGAGACCGGGACTGAGACCGGGACTGAGACCGGGACTGAGACCGGGACTGAGACCAGGACCAGGACTGAGACCGGGACTGAGACCGGGACTGAGACCGGGACTGAGACCAGGACCAGGACTGAGACCAGGACCAGGACTGAGACTGGGACCAGGACTGAGACCGGGACCAGGACTGAGACCGGGACTGAGACCGGGACTGAGACCAGGACCAGGACTGAGACCAGGACCAGGACTGAGACCGGGACTGAGACCAGGACCAGGACTGAGACCGGGACTGAGACCAGGACTGAGACCGGGACTGAGACCGGGACTGAGACCAGGACCAGGACTGAGACCAGGACTGAAACCGGGACTGAGACCGGGACTGAGACCAGGACCAGGACTGAGACCGGGACTGAGACCGGGACTGAGACCAGGACCAGGACTGAGACCGGGACTGAGACCGGGACTGAGACCGGGACTGAGACCGGGACTGAGACCAGGACCAGGACTGAGACCGGGACTGAGACCGGGACTGAGACCGGGACTGAGACCAGGACCAGGACTGAGACCAGGACCAGGACTGAGACCAGGACCAGGACTGAGACCGGGACCAGGACTGAGACCGGGACCAGGACTGAGACCGGGACTGAGACCGGGACTGAGACCAGGACCAGGACTGAGACCGGGACTGAGACCAGGACTGAGACCGGGACTGAGACCGGGACTGAGACCAGGACCAGGACTGAGACCAGGACCAGGACTGAGCCCGGGACTGAGACCAGGACTGAGACCAGGACTGAGACCGGGACTGAGACCGGGACCAGGACTGAGACCAGGACTGAGACCGGGACTGAGACCAGGACCAGGACTGAGACCGGGACTGAGACCGGGACTGAGACCGGGACTGAGACCAAGACCAGGACTGAGACCAGGACCAGGACTGAGACCGGGACTGAGACCGGGACTGAGACCGGGACTGAGACCGGGACTGAGACCGGGACTGGACTAAACCAAGACTAAACCAGGTCTGAACCAGGTCTAAACCAAGACTGAACCAGGACTAAACCAGGACTAAACCAGGTCTAAACCAGGTCTAAACCAGGACTGAACCAGGACTAAACCAGGACTGAACCAGGACTAAACCAGGACTAAACCAGGACTAAAACCAGGACTAAACCAGGACTAAACCAGGACTGAACCAGGACTAAACCAGGTCTAAAACCAGGTCTGAACCAGGACTAAACTAGGACTAAACCAGGACTAAACCAGGACTAAACTAGGACTAAACCAGGACTAAACCAGGACTAAAACCAGGACTAAAACCAGGACTAAAACCAGGACTAAACCAGGACTGAACCAGGACTGAACCAGGACTAAACCAGGACTGAACCAGGACTAAACCAGGTCTAAAACCAGGTCTGAACCAGGACTAAACCAGGTCTAAACCAGAACTAAACCAAGACTGAACCAGGACTAAACCAGGTCTAAACCAGGACTAAACCAGGACTAAACCAGGACTAAACCAGGTCTAAACCAGGACTAAACCAGGTCTACCTGAGGGGAGGGTCCACACTTCTGGTGGGTGTTGAATGTTGCTGGAGCAGGACCCGAATCTGAAGGTTCTGGTTTGGGCCGTTTCACAGAACTGTCCTCCTCTGAGAAGAAACGAGATTATAAAACCAAAAAGGAGGAGGAGGAGAGGAGACAGGCACAGACAGGAGCAGACAGGAGCAGGCACCTGTCGGAGGAGGCAGGCTCCTCTTGCTCCTGGACATGAGCTGGTCTCTGGTAGTGAAGTGAGGAGCATCTCGGACCTCGATCCCTTCAGCCATTTTCAAAACTCTCTCCATCACCGAGTCTGGGTATCTGAGAAGAACAAGAACCAGAACCAGAACCAGTACTGAACCAGGACTGAACCAGGTCTAAACCAGGACTAAACCAGGACTAAACCAGGACTGAACCAGGACTGAACCAGGACTGAACCAGGTCTAAACCAGGACTAAACCAGGACTAAACCAGGACTGAACCAGGACTGAACCAGGACTGAACCAGGGACTCTTACCTGCAGCCCATGAAGACGTGGTTGGCCCAGACCATGGACAGGGCCAGGAGCTGGTCCAGCTTTGGTCCTGGTTGTGGGATGAGTCCTGGTTCTGTTCCGAGTCCGAGGTGGTCCATGTTCCTCAGGATGAAGGTTCTCCGAGCGTTCCACTGTTTGACCGTCTCACATCTGCCCCTCACAGACTCCACCCACTGTCTCACCTGAGGGTTCTGAGACAGGTAGTCCTCCACCGTCTGCTCCATCCTCTACGAGAGACACAGATCAATCCTCTGCATCATCTGACCTCCTCTGCATCATCTGACCTCCTCTGCATCATCTGACCTCCTCTGCTCCATCTGACCTCCTCGGCTCCATCTGACCTCCTCGGCTCCATCTGACCTCCTCGGCTCCATCTGACCTCCTCTGCATCATCTGACCTCCTCTGCATCATCTGACCTCCTCCTCTCTATCATCTGACCTCCTCTGCTCCATCATCTGACCTCCTCCTCTGCTCCATCTGACCTCCTCTGCTCCATCTGACCTCCTCCTCTCTATCATCTGACCTCCTCTGCTCCATCATCTGACCTCCTCTGCATCATCTGACCTCCTCTGCATCATCTGACCTCCTCTGCATCATCTGACCTCCTCCTCTCTATCATCTGACCTCCTCTGCTCCATCATCTGACCTCCTCTGCATCATCTGACCTCCTCTGCATCATCTGACCTCCTCTGCTCCATCTGACCTCCTCTGCTCCTCCTTTGCATTTGTTTCATTTCCCTGCGTCCTCCTCTTCTCTCTCCACTTTGTGGTTTCGGCGGCAGACGTGCACAGACGCGCACTCACAGCGCGGTAACACGGTAACACAATAACACACAATGTAACACAGTAACACACAGTTTTAGGAGGAACACAGAAGAGTTTGCAGCTGATAAAAGCTACAAAAAAGCCGCACATTTCAGGATCGCGCGTCATAGCTGCGCCTAAACTGTCCGGACACGGGTCAAAGTCCCGACCCAAACCCGGTCCGGAGCCACACTGGGCCTTTACGCACGTTTACGCGGAGAACTGTGGAGAGAAACGGTTAGAATGTGAAGAAAACAGTGAAAATACCGAGACTCGTCACCGGAGCCGCTCAGGCTAAAGCTTCATCGCCGGAAAGTGACGCAGTTCCGTGGAGCGACTGAGGGACGTGATTTACGCACAGAAAATGTGTTTTTTACGCACAAACTGCGCGTAAACAGCTCCAGTCTGCGGCCCACGTCAGGGGCCCGTCCGCTGCTCGGACCCGGAGAACGGAAGCGTTAAAAAGAGGCCGAGAAAGAGAGAAATGTGCCCAAACGTGAACTGACTACAAGACCCGTGATGCTTTGCGGCGGGGACGTATTAACGCTGCGCCGGAAGTGTGCGCCGCCGCGGTTTGTTTTGACGGAGACAGGATGCGGCTGTCTCTGCGACTAAACTGGGACAAACCGGGATAGAAAGGATTAAACCGAGGCTAAACGGGGCAAAACATCATTAGCCCGGGTTAGAGTGGGTTTAAAAGGGGACAGAGCTCGTGTAAACCGGGACAAAACAAGAGACTCGGTGGTTTCGGCTAAAACGGAGCTAAACTGAGATAAAGCGGGTTCAGAACGGGACAAACGGCCTTAAACCGGGATAAACCGGGATAAAGCGGATTTATATTGGAATAAAACGACCTTAAACCGGGCCAGGCGGGTCTGAACCGGGTGTCTGTGGATGTTCTGGGACTAAAGCGGGAGGATGATCCATGAGCTGCTGCTCGCGCTCAGCGGGTTCCCGGGAACCATCTTCACCTGGAACAAGCGCACCGGACTGCAGGTGAGACAGGTGCTGCAGGGGAGACAGGTGCTCGTGATGCAGCAGGTTTTGGGTCAATAATGAAAATGATCAGGTTCAATATTTTGGAATTTACCACAAAGAAACACGAGAAAAAACTCCTGACACACAAACACACACACAGACACACACACACACACACACACGCACACACGCACACACACACACACACACACACACACACACATGTTGGTGTGTTATAGACACACCAACATGACCAATAGGCCACGGGCTCGGATAGTCACGTGTGCACCCCCCCACAACCCTATAAATTTGGTATCACTGGAAACCTTGGGATGTCTAGATTACAATTATAACTGGTAACAGTAAAAAAACTGGGACTTGCTATGACAAATCAATAGTTTTATTGACCTACCATAAAACTCATGAAATGGCTGAATGCGAAACCTGTGATTTCGCCACATGATACAAAGACTCAGTAAATCATCAATTTTTCACTGAAATAAACATATAAGGCATGAAATGAAAGCGAACTCTGTGCCAAATCATTCCCTTTTTAAATGATATGTCTGTCTTAATTGTGTCTGAAGATATGCTTTAGTGAAGTATGACACCATATAAACAATAAATGCTCGTATGACAATACATGATGAATATGACAATAGTTCTGTTTTCATCATAATTCTACATACATTTGCCTAAACTATATGCACAACAAGAAAGCCCAATCTCTCAGCTTTGATCTCATGCCAAAAGTAATCTGGTAGGACAAATACTAGCAAAGATATCATATGTTTTACCTAGTGATCGATAAAACACTTCAATGAATGCTGAAGATCGCATAATGATCCCATATTCAGCTTAAAAATTGAAATGCCATATGTTTTGAGGTATCAACAAACCTACACTTACAATATTACCACTTTCATTTCCATCATATACAATGTTTGATATGTCTCAGTGTGCCACAATAACTCAATAACCAGTAACACATAAATTGACACAAAAAGTCAATCTCGCCAAGCTTTCAAAACGTATGTCAAAAACAATAACTGATTCTGTTACTTATCTTTTCTGAAACATAAAAGAAAACTAATGAACATGTTTTTTTCTGTCGTTTTGTTTTAGTGAGTTTTTTGTGCATTTATTTTGACCTGTAACATAGATCATCTCAGTCTGAATCACAGCCACTTTCATCTTCCACAAATGATTCAAAGTCAGCATCAATATCACAAACCAGATCTGAATCTAAGTCATCCAGGTCCTCACTGAAGTCCTCAGTTACCACAGTTTCCTGAGCAATATCTAGAAGTTCTTTTGGCAGGAAATCACCTGTGAACCAGATAGGTAGTAAGACTTCCTCTTCGATCTTCCATCCATGACCCTGTGACGCCTTGGGAATGATCGGCTTTGGAATATGAGCGCTCTTCCAGATTCCAACTTGATGATTAACACGTCTTATGTGTTGAACTAGTGCTCTCTTACAAGGAGGAAGATTACCCTTATCAATATTGCGTGATGGAAGAAGGTTGTTCTCTTTCAGACATATCTTATTGATGAGTGCGAGTCGGAAGTCATTAACCTCATTGATACGTGTTGCTCTGCCATACAGTTTGCAGGTGAAGCTTTCAAGTCCTTCAACTAGAACATCAGGGGTGTCCCAGTGATCACCAAGGGCTTTCAGAACATCAACATACTGTTTTTGGTTCATGAGTGTCTTAATTGGTTTAAGTTTACCAATTTTAAGTTTAAAGTTTACCAGATTACTTTTGGCATGAGATCAAAGCTGAGAGATTGGGCTTTCTTCATCTTGAATTATGATGAAAACAGAACTATTGTCATATTCATCATGTATTGTCATACGAGCATTTATTGTTTATATGGTGTCATACTTCACTAAAGCATATCTTCAGACACAATTAAGACAGACATATCATTTAAAAAGGGAATGATTTGGCACAGGGTTCGCTTTCATTTCATGCCTTATATGTTTATTTCAGTGAAAAATTGATGATTTACTGAGTCTTTGTATCATGTGGCGAAATCACAGGTTTCGCATTCAGCCATTTCATGAGTTTTATGGTAGGTCAATAAAACTATTGATATGTCATAGCAAGTCCCAGTTTTTTTACTGTTACCAGTTATAATTGTAATCTAGACATCCCAAGGTTTCCAGTGATACCAAATTTATAGGGTTGTGGGGGGTGCACACGTGACTATCCTAGCCCGTGGCCTACAACAAGTCCAAGGTGTGAGACTGAGGAGACAGATTTAGTCTTTATGTCTTTAGTCTCAGAGAGGACGGAGACTCAGAGGACAGAGTCTGGATCTTCTCTGAATCCACGGGGGAAGACGAGATTCTGCTTCATGTCCTCTGTCCTCACTTCTGTCTCTTGTCTCCTGCTTCTCTCCTCTCTCAGGTTTCTCCTGTCCTCACACCTGTCTCTGTCCTCACCTGTCTCCTGTCCTCACCTGTCTCTGTCCTTACATCTGTCTCCTGTCCTCACCTGTCTCTGTCCTCACACCTGTCTCTGTCCTTACATCTGTCTCCTGTCCTCACCTGTCTCCTGTCCTCACCTGTCTCTGTCCTCACCTGTCTTCTGTCCTCACCTGTCTCCTGTCCTCACCTGTCTCTGTCCTTACATCTGTCTCCTGTCCTCACCTGTCTCTGTCCTCACACCTGTCTCTGTCCTTACATCTGTCTCCTGTCCTCACCTGTCTCCTGTCCTCACCTGTCTCTGTCCTCACCTGTCTTCTGTCCTCACCTGTCTCCTGTCCTCACCTGTCTTTATCCTCATCTGTCTCCTGTCCTCACCTGTCTCTGTCCTCACCTGTCTCCTGTCCTCACCTGTCTCTGTCCTTACATCTGTCTCCTGTCCTCACCTGTCTCTGTCCTCACACCTGTCTCCTGTCCTCACCTGTCTCCTGTCCTCACCTGTCTCTGTCCTCACCTGTCTTCTGTCCTCACCTGTCTCCTGTCCTCACCTGTCTTTATCCTCATCTGTCTCCTGTCCTCACCTGTCTCTGTCCTCACCTGTCTCCTGTCCTCACCTGTCTCTGTCCTTACATCTGTCTCCTGTCCTCACCTGTCTCTGTCCTCACACCTGTCTCTGTCCTTACATCTGTCTCCTGTCCTCACCTGTCTCCTGTCCTCACCTGTCTCTGTCCTCACCTGTCTTCTGTCCTCACCTGTCTCTTCCTCACATCTGTCTCCTGTCCTCACCTGTCTTCTGTCCTCACCTGTCTCCTGTCCTCACCTGTCTTCTGTCCTCACCTGTCTCTTCCTCACATCTGTCTCCTGTCCTCACCTGTCTCTGTCCTCACCTGTCTTCTGTCCTCACCTGTCTTCTGTCCTCACCTGTCTTCTGTCCTCATCTGTCTCCTGTCCTCACCTGTTTTCTGTCCTCACCTGTCTCCTGTCCTCATCTGTCTCCTGTCCTCACCTGTCTCTGTCCTCACCTGTCTTCTGTCCTCACCTGTCTCTTCCTCACATCTGTCTCCTGTCCTCACCTGTCTTCTGTCCTCACCTGTCTCCTGTCCTCACCTGTCTTCTGTCCTCACCTGTCTCTTCCTCACATCTGTCTCCTGTCCTCACCTGTCTCTGTCCTCACCTGTCTTCTGTCCTCACCTGTCTCCTGTCCTCACCTGTCTTTATCCTCACCTGTCTTCTGTCCTCACCTGTCTTCTGTCCTCACCTGTCTTCTATCCTCACCTGTCTTCTGTCCTCACATCTGTCTCCTGTCCTCACATCTGTCTCCTGTCCTCACCTGTCTCTGTCCTCACATCTGTCTCCTGTCCTCACCTGTCTTCTGTCCTCACCTGTCTTCTGTCCTCATCTGTCTCCTGTCCTCACCTGTCTCTGTCCTCACCTGTCTTCTGTCCTCATCTGTCTCCTGTCCTCACATCTGTCTCCTGTCCTCACCCGTCTTCTGTCCTCACCTGTCTTCTGTCCTCACCTGTCTCCTGTCCTCACCTGTCTCCTGTCCTCACATCTGTCTCTGTCCTCACCTGTCTTCTGTCCTCACCTGTCTTCTGTCCTCACCTGTCTCTGTCCTCACCTGTTTTCTGTCCTCACCTGTCTCCTGTCCTCACCTGTCTCCTGTCCTCACCTGTCTCTGTCCTCACCTGTCTTCTGTCCTCACCTGTCTCTTCCTCACATCTGTCTCCTGTCCTCACATCTGTCTCCTGTCCTCACCTGTCTCTGTCCTCACCTGTCTCTGTCCTCACCTGTCTCTGTCCTCACCTGTCTTCTGTCCTCACCTGTCTCCTGTCCTCACCTGTCTTTATCCTCACCTGTCTTCTGTCCTCACCTGTCTTCTGTCCTCATCTGTCTCCTGTCCTCACATCTGTCTCCTGTCCTCACCTGTCTTCTGTCCTCACCTGTCTTCTGTCCTCATCTGTCTCCTGTCCTCACATCTGTCTCCTGTCCTCACATCTGTCTTCTGTCCTCACCTGTCTCTGTCCTCACCTGTCTCCTGTCCTCACCTGTCTCTGTCCTCACCTGTCTCCTGTCCTCACCTGTCTTCTATCCTCACCTGTCTTCTGTCCTCACCTGTCTCTATCCTCACCTGTCTTCTGTCCTCACATCTGTCTTCTGTCCTCACATCTGTCTTCTGTCCTCACCTGTCTTCTGTCCTCACATCTGTCTTCTGTCCTCACCTGTCTTCTGTCCTCACCTGTCTCCTGTCCTCACCTGTCTCTGTCCTCACCTGTCTTCTGTCCTCATCTGGCTCCTGTCCTTACCTGTCTCTATCCTCACCTGTCTCTATCCTCACCTGTCTACTGTCCTCACCTGTCTTCTGTCCTCATCTGTCTCCTGTCCTCACCTGTCTCTATCCTCACCTGTCTTCTGTCCTCACATCTGTCTCCTGTCCTCACATCTGTCTCCTGTCCTCACCTGTCTCTATCCTCACCTGTCTTCTGTCCTCACATCTGTCTCCTGTCCTCACATCTGTCTCCTGTCCTCACATCTGTCTTCTGTCCTCACCTGTCTCCTGTCCTCACCTGTCTCTGTCCTCACCTGTCTCCTGTCCTCACATCTGTCTCCTGTCCTCACATCTGTCTCCTGTCCTCACCTGTCTCTGTCCTCACCTGTCTTCTGTCCTCACCTGTCTCCTGTCCTCACCTGTCTCTGTCCTCACCTGTCTCTGTCCTTGTGTCATCAGGTGTGTCAGGAGCTGCCCTTCCTGCACCCGTCGGAGCTCAGTGTTCTGAAGCGTCAGTGTAAACTCGGGTCCGACTACATCCGCTTCAGCGACTTCATCGAGCAGCACACGGGACACGTGCACGCCCAGGTGAGACACGTGCGCGCCCAGGTGAGACACGTGCACGCTCAGGTGAGACACGTGCACGCTCAGGTGAGACATGTGCGCCCAGGTGAGACACGTGCGCCCAGGTGAGACGTGTGCGCTCAGGTGAGACACGTGTGCGCTCAGGTGAGACACGTGCACCCAGATGAGACACGTGCACACGCACACATGGGACACGTGCACACGCACACATGGGACACATGCATGCCCAGGTGAGACATGTGCGCGCCCAGGTGAGACATGTGCGCGCCCAGGTGAGACATGTGCGCGCTCAGGTGAGACACGTGCGCGCCCAGGTGAGACACGTGCGCGCCCAGGTGAGACACGTGCGCGCCCAGGTGAGACACATGCACCCAGGTGAGACACGTGCACACACACGGGACACGTGCACGCCCAGGTGAGACACGTGCGCGCCCAGGTGAGACACGTGCGCGCTCAGGTGAGACACGTGCGCCCAGGTGAGACACGTGCACACACACACACGGGACACGTGCATGCCCAGGTGAGACACGTGCGCGCCCAGGTGAGACACGTGCGCGCCCAGGTGAGACACGTGCACACGCACACACGGGACACGTGCACGCCCAGGTGAGACACGTGCGCGCCCAGGTGAGACACGTGCACGCCCAGGTGAGTCACATGCGCGCTCAGGTGAGACACGTGCGCGCCCAGGTGAGACACGTGCGCGCCCAGGTGAGACACGTGCGCCCAGGTGAGACACGTGCGCGCCCAGGTGAGACACGTGCGCGCCCAGGTGAGACACGTGCGCCCAGGTGAGACACGTGCACACGCACACACAGGACACGTGCACGCCCAGGTGAGACACGTGCACGCCCAGGTGAGACACATGCGCGCTCAGGTGAGACACGTGCGCGCTCAGGTGAGACACGTGCGCGCCCAGGTGAGACACGTGCGCACACGGGACACGTGCACGCCCAGGTGAGACACGTGCGCGCCCAGGTGAGACACGTGCACACGCACATACGGGACACGTGCACGCTCAGGTGAAACACGTGCGCGCTCAGGTGAGACACATGCGCCCAGGTGAGACACGTGCGCGCCCAGGTGAGACACGTGCACACGCACACACGGGACACGTGCACGCCCAGGTGAGACACGTGCGCACCCAGGTGAGACACGTGCGCGCTCAGGTGAGACACGTGCGCCCAGGTGAGACACGTGCGCGCCCAGGTGAGACACGTGCACACGCACACACGGGACACATGCACGCCCAGGTGAGACACGTGCGCGCCCAGGTGAGACACGTGCGTGCTCACACATGCACACACAGACAGGACACGTGCACGTGCAGGACGGGGCCTTCCTGTGTGGAGTTTGCATGTTCTCCCTGTGCACGTGTACAGCAGCGCCCCCTGTGGGCCTGGACTCCCCTGACTCTTAATGTCAGTGCGACTCCAGGTTCAGTAAAGGTCAATAAGTAAAACACGCCTCTTTATAAAAGCTCTCGGGTGAGATCTAGAGAATCGTTTTAAAACCGTTTCCTGTGTTTCAGGACCTGGGGGCCTCACAGGCTCCGGGTGGACCTCAGGGCGGAGGGCCCCACAGTGCAGGGCCTCACGGCGCCGGTCTCCATGGTGTGTACCTCAGGGCGTTCTGCACTGGGCTGGACTCGATGCTGCAGCCGTACAGACAGGCGCTACTCGACCTGGAGCAGGAGGTGAGGCATGTTTTTGTAGATTTATGGAGAATTGTCGTGTGGAGCCTGGGGGACGTAGGCTTGTGGGCGGAGCCTCGTACAGACTCGTACTGTGGGAGCTTGGGGGACGTAGGCTTGTGGGCGGAGCCTCGTACAGACTCTTACTGTGGGAGCCTGGGGGGCGTAGACTTGTGGGCGGAGCCTCGTACAGACTCGTACTGTGGGAGCCTGGGGGGCGTAGACTTGTGGGCGGAGCCTCGTACAGACTCGTACTGTGGGAGCATGGGGGACGTAGACTTGTGGGCGGAGCCTCGTACAGACTCGTACTGTGGGAGCATGGGGGACGTAGACTTGTGGGCGGAGCCTCGTACAGACTCGTACTGTGGGAGAAAGAGACAAAAGTGGATTTGACATAAAGCCTCCTCTTTAAGGACCGACACAGAAGCATAAAATCTGAGTTTAAATACATTTCTGCGCCAGCTGGGATCTGCTGGACACTGATTGGCCCGAGGAGTGACAGGTCCACCCCCGCCTGTGTGAATCAGGAGAGTGTAAAGGGACCATCCTCCGTCCAACCACAGCCACCTGTTCCCGCCCACAGCTCGCACACGTGCGCTGGTGCCAATGGAGGTGCTGCGATTCTGTCTGAAACAAACCAGTGGAACAACAGCTCCACCTGCTGGAGAACATCAGAACCACATGTCCCTCAGATCGGTCCAGCAGGAAGCGTCAGAAGTCAAAGGATGTGACAAATGCGTGTCTGCGTCACAACAAACTCACCCAGAAGATCTCACCAGAGGAGGACCTGACCTGCTCCATGTGTCTGGAGACCTGCATGGACCCTGTGTCTCTGGGCTGTGACCACAGCTTCTTCTGCTGCAGATGTCTCCAGGACTGAGACCAGAGTCAGAGCACAGACAGCGCCCTCTGCAGGAGGGGGTCCAAAGAGCTCGTCATTAACCTGAAAACACAGAGTCTGGAGCTGCTCCCACAGAGCTACAGCCTCTCACCCTGCAGACGCAGAGCTGTGAAGGACTGGGCCAACACTTGGAGAAGCAGGTGGAGGAGACGGAGCAGAGGATCAGAGCCCTGTTCAGTTGCCTGCAGCGCCACCTGCAGGTGGAGGAGGAGAGGGCAGTGTCTGCTCTGAGAGAGGGTCAGAGAGAGACTCCACTCTGACCCACAGCGTCCAGCAGCCGGAGAAGACGATGGAGACAGAAACACAGGAGAAACACCAGCCTCAGAACACCAGTGGGACCCTGGGAGGGGTCTCAGATAGTTTGGGATGAAAACGTGATTTCAGCAGAAGCAGAAGATACATGACTCTGTCCTGACCCTGTCCTGTTTCTGTTTCAGTTCCTCGGAGATCCTCATCTCACCATCTCTCACATCAACTACAAACTGGACCAGGTCAGAAGATAAAATCTACTCCCAGGAGGAAATAAGGAGGAAAGGAGAGGAGGGAGGAGATAAGGAGGAGTCAGAGGAGGAGGTGTCTGGGGAGAGGGAGGAGATGAGGAGTCAGAGGAGGAGGAGGTGTCTGGGGAGAGGGAGGAGATGAGGAGTCAGAGAAGGAGGAGGTGTCTGGGGAGATGGAGGAGTCAGAGGAGGAGGAGGTGTCTGGGGAGATGGAGGAGTCAGAGGAGGAGGAGTCAGAGGAAGAGGAGGTGTCTGGGGAGAGGGAGGAGTCGGAGGAGGTGTCTGGGGAGAGGGAGGAGTCAGAGGAGGAGGAAGTGTCTGGGGAGATGGAGGTCTCACTGTCTCTGGTTCAGTTCCAGCTCCTGTTTCCTTCGGTGATGGTGGTGGTGGAGACGATCAGAGCTCAGAAGGTACGTGTGCTCCTCCGTGTACTCCTGTGTACTGTAGTAACTGGCATTTCGAGTGGCGTTTCGAGTGGCGTCACAGGTACGAATCCAAGCGCATTTGATTAAAGCCGATGTGAAGACAAAAGTGATTCTAAAGTATTTCAGAGTTCACATCTTTGTCATTTCTGGGTCTGTCGCCGTAAAATAAAAAGTGTCTGAAAAATCAAACCCTCGTCTGTTAGAATATTTCAGCTGGAAGTCCCGACGGAGCCGTTTCCTGCTGCACCTGAGGACGCCACCGTAACCGTTTCCCTTTAAGATGCCATCGTAACCGTTCCCCTTTAGGACGCCGCTTTAACCGTTTCCCTTTAGGACGCCACTGTAACCATTCCCCTTTAGGACGCCGCCGTAACCGTTTCCCTTTAGGACGCCGCCGTAACCGTTTCCCTTTAAGATGCCGCCTTAACCGTTTCCCTTTAGGACGCTACCGTAACCGTTCCCCTTTAGGACGCCGCCTTAACCGTTTCCCTTTAGGACGCCGCCTTAACCGTTTCCCTTTAGGACGCCGCCGTAACCGTTTCCCTTTAGGACGCCGCCGTAACAGTTTCCCTTTAGGACGCCGCCGTAACCGTTTCCCTTTAGGACGCCGCCGTAACCGTTTCCCTTTAGGACGCCGCCGTAACCGTTTCCCTTTAAGATGCCGTCTTAACCGTTTCCCTTTAGGACGCTACCGTAACCGTTCCCCTTTAGGACGCCGCCTTAACCGTTTCCCTTTAGGACGCCGCCGTAACCGTTTCCCTTTAGGACGCCGCCGTAACCGTTTCCCTTTAGGACGCCGCCGTAACCGTTTCCCTTTAGGACGCCGCCGTAACCGTTTCCCTTTAGGACGCCGCCGTAACCGTTTCCCTTTAGGACGCCACCGTAACCGTTTCCCTTTAGGACGCCACCGTAACCGTTTCCCTTTGGACCAAAATAAACGACACACAGCGCGCACAGAGGGACACGAGCATCGACCAAACACATGTATCGAATCGTGAGACCAGTATTGAACGATTCGATATTATATCGAATATCGTTGCATCCCTAGTATATACACAGTACTGCAGTATTTATGAAGTACTTTTCAGATTCACGGCTGTCAGATCCTGGAGACGGTGCACAAACACAGCTGTGGAGGTCTGCCCCCCGTTCGCACGGCGCTCGAGAAGTAAGAACACACCAAGATGACCTCACCCGTGACCTCACCTGTAACCTCCCACATGACCTCACCCGTGACCTCCCCCGAGTATACTGTAGTAGTGTACTGCAGTACTGTACTGTAGTATTCTTATACTATACTCTTTAATGTCAAAAATATTGAAAATGTGAATGATTCTTTAAAAATACATAAACAGTAAAATGTGACAATTCCTGAACACTTTTAGAGTAATCTTTATTAACACCAGTTTAGAACCACAAGGGAATTTAAACAAAGTTCTGTTATTAGACAACAGCCAAAAGGAAAAGTCCTGCTCAGTCCTGTTCTGGTTCTGTAGGATCCTGTGTGTGTGTTCTCTGTAGTGTGTTCTCTGTAGAATCTTGTGTGTTCTCTGTAGGATCATGTGTGTTCTCTGTAGGATCCTCTGTGTGTGCGTTCTCTGTAGGATCCTGTGTGTGTTCTCTGTAGGATCCTGTGTGTGTGCGTTCTCTGTAGAATCGTGTGTGTTCTCTGTAGGATCCTGTGTGTGTTCTCTGTAGGATCCTGTGTGTTCTCTGTAGGATCCTGTGTGTTCTCTGTAGGATCCTGTGTGTGTTCTCTGTAGGATCCTGTGTGTTCTCTGTAGGATCCTGTGTGTGTTCTGTGTAGGATCCTGTGTGTTCTCTGTAGGATCCTGTGCGTGTTCTCTGTAGAATCGTGTGTATTCTCTGTAGGATCCTGTGCGTGTGTCATGGCGTGCTGTATAAGCAGTTGGCGGCGTGGATGCTTCACGGTTTGTTATTGGACCAACATGAGGAGTTCTTCATTCGCCAAGGCCCCAGCGGTGCCGGCAGCTCGGCCAATCAGGACGAAGAGGAGGACGACCTGTGTCTGGGTGGGCTCAGCGGCAAACAGCTGAGGGAGCTACAGGACCTGGTAAGTCCTCAGTCCTGGTTTAGTCCTCATTTAATCCTGGTTTAACACTTGTTCTTCTTGTTCTTCTTTAGAGGCTGATAGAGGAGGAGAACATGCTGGCTCCATCTCTGCAGCAGTTCTCGCTCCGCACTGAGATGTTGCCTTCGTACATCCCCGTCAGAGTCGCAGAGAAGATCCTGTTTGTGGGAGAGTCTGTCCAGATGTTTGAGAACCACAACCACAGCCCCTCCAGAGCCGGTCAGTCCCCCAAGCACCAGTGCAATGGGCCTGGTTTAGACCTGGTTTAGACCTGGTTTAGACCTGGTTCAGACCTGGTTCAGACTTGTTTTAGTCCTGGTTAGAGGTTTGTGTTGCTCTGAAGTTATTCCTCGTTAACCAGAGCAGAGTTTGTCGAGACAGTAAACAGCATGCTAATGTCCACTTCCTGATTCTTGTAAAATAAAACCCTTCATAATCAGAAGCAGAGGTGCAGATTGGGGACAAATCTGAGACAAATCAGGGACAGATCAGGGACAAATCAGGGACAAATCAGGGACAGACAGATCACGGACGAATCGGGGACAGATCAGGGACAAATCGGGGACAGATCAGGGACAAATCGGGGACAGATCAGGGACAAATCAGGGACAAATCAGTCAACACCAGTTAATACAGAAGAATATGTAAAAATGCACATTATAATGGTATAAATGTTACATAACCTATTTGATGTAACAGCACTGGGATATATATTTATGTATATGTTTTACATTTTACACACACACATTATATATATATAGTTATATATTTCGTGTTATATATTTTGTGTTATATATTTCATTATATATTTCGTGTTGTATATTTCGTGTTATATACACTACCGTTCAAAACTTTGGGGTCACTTAGAAATGTCCTTATTTTTTAAAGAAAATCACAGTTTTTTCAGTGAAGATAACTTTAAACTAATCACAAATACACTCTCTACATTGCTAATATGGTAAATGACTATTCTACCTGCAAATGTTTGGTTTTTGGTGCAGTATCTACATAGGTGTATAGGGGCCCATTTTCAGCAACTATCACTCCAGTGTTCTAATGGTACAATGTGTTTGCTCATCTCATCAGAAGGCTGATGGATGATTAGAAAACCCTTGTGCAATCATGTTAGCACACCTGAAAACATTTTAGCTGGTTAGATAAGCTATAAAACTGACCTTCCTTTGAGCAGGTTGAGTATCTGGAGCATCACATTTGTGGGGTCAATTAAACGCTCAAAATGGCCAGAAAAAGAGAACTCTCATGTGAAACTCGACAGTCTATTATTGTTCTTAGAAATGAAGGCTATTTCATGTGAGAAATTGCCAAGAAACTGAAGATTTCTTACAACGGTGTGTATTACTCTCTTCAGAGAACAGCACAAACAGGCTCTAACCAGAGCAGAAAGAGAAGTGGGAGGCCCCGCTGCACAACTGAGTAAGAAGATAAGTACATTAGAGTCTCTAGTTTGAGAAATAGACGCCTCACAGGTCCTCAACTGGCAGCTTCATTAAATAGTACCCGCAAAACGCCAGTGTCAACATCTACAGAAGAAGCGACTCCGGGATGCTGGTCTTCAGGGCAGAGTGGCAAAGAAAAAGCCATATCTGAAACTGGCCAATAAAAGAAAAAGATTAATATGGGCAAAAGAACACAGACATTGGACAGAGGAAGATTGGAAAAAAGTGTTATGGACGGATGAATCGAAGTTTGAGGTGTTTGGATCACACAGAAGAACATTTGTGAGCTGCAGAACAACTGAAAGGATGCTGGAAGAGTCAAGCATGGTGGGGGTAACGTGATGGTCTGGGGTTGCTTTGGTGCTGGTAAGGTGGGAGATTTGTTCAGGGTAAAAGGGATTTTGAATAAGGAAGGCTATCACTCCATTTTGCAGAGCCATGCTGTACCCTGTGGACAGCGCTTGATTGGAGCCAATTTCATCCTACATCAGGACAATGACCCAAAGCACACTTCAAAATTGTGCAAGAACTATTTAGAGAAGAAGCAGGCAGCTGTATTCTATCTGTAATGGAGTGGCCAGCGCAGTCACCAGATCTAAACCCCATTGAGCTATTGTGGGAGCAGCTTGACCGTATGGTACGCAAGAAGTGCCCGTCCAGCCAATCCAACTTGTGGGAGGGGCTTCTAGAAGCGTGGGGTGAAATTTCTCCAGATTACCTCAACAAATTAACAGCTAGAATGCCAAAGGTCTGCAATGCTGTAATTGCTGCAAATGGAGGATTCTGTGACGAAAGCAAAGTTTGAAGAAAAATTATTATTTCAAATACAAATCATTATTTCTAACCTTGTCAATGTCTTGACTATATTTTCTATTCATTTTACAACACATGGAGGTAAATAAAAGTGTGACTTCTCATGGAAAACACAAGATTGTCTGGGTGACCCCAAACTTTTGAACGGTAGTGTATTTTGTGTTATATATTTCGTGTTGTATATTTCGTGTTGTATATTTCGTGTTGTATATTTCTTGTATATTTCGTGTTGTATATTTCGTGTTGTATATTTCTTGTATATTTCGTGTTGTATATTTCGTGTTGTATATTTCTTGTATATTTCGTGTTGTATATTTCTTGTATATTTCGTGTTGTATATTTCTTGTATATTTCGTGTTGTATATTTCGTGTTGTATATTTCTTGTATATTTCGTGTTGTATATTTCGTGTTGTATATTTCTTGTATATTTCGTGTTGTATATTTCGTGTTGTATATTTCTTGTATATTTCGTGTTGTATATTTCTTGTATATTTCGTGTTGTATATTTCGTGTTGTATATTTCGTGTTGTATATTTCTTGTATATTTCGTGTTGTATATTTCGTGTTGTATATTTCTTGTATATTTCGTGTTGTAGGTTCGATCCTCAAACACCGGGAGGACGTGTTTGCGTCGGAGCTGCACAGACTCAAACAGCAGCAACTCTTCAGTTTAGTTGATTTTGAAAACCTCATCGACCACATCAGGAGCACCGTGGCCGAGGTACTCTCCCCAGACGCTTCCTCTGTCCTCCCTCTCCCCAGACGCTTCCTCTGTCCTCCCTCTCCCCAGACGCTTCCTCTGTCCTCCCTCTCCCCAGACGCTTCCTCTGATGTGTTTTTCATTGTAGCACCTCTGGACCCTGATGGTGGAGGAGGCCGACCTGATCGAGCAGCTCAAGGTTCAGATCTTCTACAAAATACTGGTCCAGGCCTCTTTTAGTCCTGGTCTAGTCCTGGTTTGGTCCCTGGTTTAGTCCCTGGTTCAGTCCTGGTTTAGTTCCTGGTTTAGTTCCTGGTTTAGTTCCTGGTTTAGTCCTGGTTTAGTCCTGGTTTAGTCCTGTTTCTGTGTTTTCAGATCATTAAGGACTTCTTTCTTCTGGGTCGTGGGGAGTTGTATCAGGTCTTCATAGATCTGGCTCAGCACATGTTAAAGACTCCGCCCACCGCCGTCACTGAACACGGTAAGAACACACTAAAACATGCTATAAACTTGCTAAGAACACACTAAAACATGCTAAAAACATGCTATAAACTTGCTAAGAACACACTAAAACATGCTAAAAACATGCTATAAACTTGCTAAGAACACACTAAAACATGCTAAGAACACTAAAACATGCTAAAACATGCTATAAACATGTTAAGAACACACTACAACATGCTAAGAACACTAAAACATGCTAAAACATGCTAAGAAGACACTAAAACATGCTAAGAACACACTACAACATGCTAAGAACACACTAAAGCATGCTATAAACATGCTAAGAATATCCCAAAACATGCTTAAAACATGCTACAAACATGCTAAGAACACACTAAAACATGTTATAAACATGCTAAGAACACACTAAAAACACACTAAATCCACACTAAAACATCAAACGAAACAAACGAGAAAAATGTTCAAATAAAAATAAAAGAGATTCTACAGAATATTATTTTATAGACTGTTTGGTGCAAACACACGAGACACACGATTCCTAGAGCACTCCACTATCTGTAGTAGTAGTAGTAGTAGTAGTAGTAGTAGTAGTAGTAGTAGTATTTGCAGTAGTATTTGCAGTAGTTCTTGCAGTAGTATTTGCAGTAGTACTGCAGTCTCACATGTATCTTGTGTATTTCAGATGTAAACGTGGCATTCCAACAGGCCGCTCACAAAGTTCTCCTAGACGACGATAACCTCCTCCCCCTGCTCCACCTCACCGTGGATTACCAGAGCAAGGACAAAGGTACACCTGAGTTAGACCTGGTTTAGACCTGGTTTAGACCTGGTATAGTCCTGGTATAGTCCTGGTTTAGACCTGAGTTAGACCTGGTTTAGACCTGGTTTAGACCTGGTTTAGACCTGGTTTAGACCTGGTTTAGACCTGGTTTAGACCTGGTTTAGACCTGGTTTAGATTTGGTTTAGACCTGGTTTAGACCTGGTTTAGACCTGGTTTAGACCTGGTTTAGACCTGAGTTAGACCTGGTTTAGATTTGGTTTAGACCTGAGTTAGACCTGGTTTAGACCTGGTTTAGACCTGGTTTAGACCTGAGTTAGACCTGGTTTAGTCCTGGTTTAGTCCTGGTTCAGTCCTGGTTTAGTCCCGGTTCAGTCCTGGTTCAGTCCTGGTTTAGTCCCGGTTCAGTCCCGGTTCAGTCCCAGTTCAGTCCTGGTTTAGTTCTGGTTCAGTCCTGGTCTCTCCTCAGATCCGGTGGTCCCTGGTCAGGACTCGTCTCCTCGGGACCCCCCGGGGAGCGGGTGGGCGGCGCTCGGTTTGTCCTACAGAGTCCAGTGGCCCCTCCACATCCTGTTTACCCCTGCAGTACTGGAGAAGTGAGTACTACTACTGAGTACTACTACTACTGCTACTACTACCACTACTACTACTACTAGTACTACTTCAACTACTGCTGCTACTACTACTACTACTACTGCTACTACTACCACTACTACTACTACTAGTACTACTTCAACTACTGCTATTACTACTACTACTACTACTACTACTATGACTACTGCTATTTCTAATACTGGAGAACTAATACTGTGAAAAGTACTGCATTATGTACTTTGGTACGTGCTGGTATCTGTATGTGCTTTATTGATGGAGTACTCTACTTTATGTACTTTAGGTGTGATGTAGTAGAAGTACTAATGAAGTACTATGTGTATTTCTCAGGTATAATGTAGTATTCCGCTACTTACTAAGCGTGAGGAGGGTCCAGTCCCAACTGCAGCACCTGTGGGCTCTACAGGTGAGAAGTACTACACTCTACTACAAGTACTGCAGTACTACAGATACTGCACCTGTGGGCTCTACAGGTGAGAAGTACTACACTCTACTACAAGTACTGCAGTACTACAGATACTGCACCTGTGGGCTCTACAGGTGAGAAGTACTACACTCTACTACAAGTACTGCAGTACTACAGATACTGCACCTGTGGGCTCTACAGGTGAGAAGTACTACACTCTACTACAAGTACTGCAGTACTACAGATACTGCACCTGTGGGCTCTACAGGTGAGAAGTACTACACTCTACTACAAGTACTGCAGTACTACAGATACTGCACCTGTGGGCTCTACAGGTGAGAAGTACTACACTCTACTACAAGTACTGCAGTACTGTAAGAGAATTGAAGTAGTTTATCCTCCGTGTCTGAGTTTAACACCGACTCAGGATCAGCAGAAAAACCTTCACTTTCCCCTGGCAGAACATCGACAGCAGGAGCCAAACTGTGGCATAGACCAGAGCAACCGGGGCCTCCACCGGGGCCCCCACCGGGGACTCCACCGGGGACTCCACCGGGGCCCCCACCGGGGACTCCACCGGGGACTCCACCGGGGACTCCACCGGGGACTCCACCGGGGACTCCACCGAGGCCCACACCGGGGCCCCCACCGGGGACTCCACCGGGGACTCCACCGGGGCCCCCACCGGGGACCCCACCGGGGACTCCACCGGGGACTCCACCGGGGACTCCACCGGGGACTCCACCGGGGACTCCACCGAGGCCCACACCGGGGCCCCCACCGGGGACTCCACCGGGGACTCCACCGAGGCCCACACCGGGGCCCCCACCGGGGCCTCCTTAAAACTCAAAGATCATTCGACTTCTATGTTCACCTTTAAAATCAGACCCTGGTGACTTTTAGTAAAAATAAAAATGTAAAAAATAAATAATGATAATCTGTGTTGCAGATGCAGAGGAAACACCTGAAGTCGAGTCAGACCGACGCCCCCCAGTGGAGACTCCGGAACCACATGGCCTTCCTCATCGACAACCTGCAGTACTACCTACAGGTACTACTACTACTACTACTACTACTGTACCTGTTGTAGTACTGTTGTAGTACTGTTGCAGTACCTGTTGTAGTACTGTTGCAGTACCTGTTGTAGTACTGTTGCAGTACCTGTTGTAGTACCTGTTGCACTACCTGTTGTAGTACCTGTTGTAGTACTGTTGCGGTACCTGTTGCAGTACTGTTGCAGTACCTGTTGCAGTACTGTTGCAGTACCTGTTGCAGTACTGTTGCAGTACCTGTTGTAGTACCTGTTGCACTACCTGTTGTAGTACCTGTTGTAGTACTGTTGCGGTACCTGTTGCAGTACTGTTGCAGTACCTGTTGCAGTACTGTTGCAGTACCTGTTGCAGTACTGTTGCAGTACCTGTTGTAGTACCTGTTGCACTACCTGTTGTAGTACCTGTTGTAGTACTGTTGCGGTACCTGTTGCACTACCTGTTGTAGTACCTGTTGTAGTACCTGTTGTAGTACCTGTTGTAGTACTGTTGCAGTACCTGTTATAGTACCTGTTGTAGTACTGTTGCGGTACCTGTTGCGGTACCTGTTGCAGTACCTGTTGCAGTACCTGTTGCACTACCTGTTGTAGTACCTGTTGTAGTCCCTGTTGCAGTACCTGTTGCAGTACCTGTTGCACTACCTGTTGTAGTACCTGTTGTAGTACCTGTTCCAGTACCTGTTGTAGTACCTGTTGTAGTACCTGTTGTAGTACTGTTGCAGTACCTGTTGTAGTACTGTTGTAGTACCTGTTGTAGTAGCTGTTGTAGTACCTGCTGTAGTACTGTTGCAGTACCTGTTGTAGTACTGTTGCGGTACCTGTTGCAGTACTGTTGTAGTACCTGTTATAGTACCTGTTGTAGTACTGTTGCAGTACCTGTTGTAGTACTGTTGTAGTACCTGTTATAGTACCTGTTGTAGTACTGTTGCAGTACCTGTTGCAGTACCTGTTGTAGTACTGTTGCAGTACCTGTTGCAGTACCTGTTGTAGTACTGTTGCAGTACCTGTTGTAGTACTGTTGTAGTACCTGTTATAGTACCTGTTGTAGTACCTGTTGTAGTACCTGTTGCAGTACCTGTTGTAGTACTGTTGCAGTACCTGTTGCAGTACGTGCTGCAGTACTGTTGTAGTACCTGTTGCAGTACTGTTGTAGTACTGTTGCAGTACCTGTTGTAGTACTGTTGTAGTACCTGTTGCAGTACCTGTTGTAGTACTGTTGCAGTACCTGTTGCAGTACGTGCTGCAGTACTGTTGTAGTACCTGTTGCAGTACTGTTGCAGTACTGTTGTAGTACCTGTTATAGTACTTGATGCAGTACTTGTATTCATGTCTCCTCAGGTGTATGTTGTAGTACCTGTAGTACCTGTAGTACTTTTGCAGTACCTGATGCAGTACTTGATGCAGTACTTGTATTTGTGATCTCCTCAGGTGTATGTTGTAGTACCTGTAGTACCTGTAGTACTTTTGCAGTACTTGATGCAGTACTTGTATTCGTGTCTCCTCAGGTGTATGTTGTAGTACCTGTAGTACTTTTGCAGTACTTGATGCAGTACTTGTATTCGTGTCTCCTCAGGTGTATGTTGTAGTACCTGTAGTACTTTTGCAGTACCTGATGCAGTACTTGATGCAGTACTTGTATTTGTGATCTCCTCAGGTGTATGTTGTAGTACCTGTAGTACCTGTAGTACTTTTGCAGTACTTGATGCAGTACTTGTATTCGTGTCTCCTCAGGTGTATGTTGTAGTACCTGTAGTACCTGTAGTACTTTTGCAGTACCTGATGCAGTACTTGATGCACTGCTTGTATTTGTGTCTCCTCAGGTGTATGTTGTAGTACCTGTAGTACCTGTAGTACTTTTGCAGTACCTGATGCAGTACTTGATGCACTGCTTGTATTTGTGTCTCCTCAGGTGTATGTTGTAGTACCTGTAGTACCTGTAGTACCTGTAGTACCTGTAGTACTTTTAGTACTTTTGCAGTACTTGATGCAGTACTTGTATTCGTGTCTCCTCAGGTGGACGTGTTGGAGTCTCAGTTCTCGCAGCTTCTGACTCAGATCAACTCGACTCGAGACTTCGAGAGCATCAGACTCTCCCACGACCACTTCCTCAGCAACCTGCTCGCCCAGACCTTCATCCTGCTCAAACCGGTACCAGACCAGGACTAAACCAGGACTAAACCAGGACTAAACCAGGACTAAATCCATCTTGATGTTCTCTGATGTTCTGTGGTCTTCTCTGATGTTCTCAGGTGTTCCATTGTCTCAGTGAGATCCTGGAGTTGTGTCACTCGTTCTGTTCGTTAGTCGGACAAAACTCTGCTCTGGACGAGAGAGGAGCCGCTCAGCTGGACCTGCTCATCAAGGTACACACCAAGTACTTCTACTGCGTGTTCTACTGCTGCTGTTCCTAAAATATGCAGGTGGTGACGCTGAGCAGGTGAAGGACTTTCTCATGAGCTGCTCGTTTTAAAAACACAGCTGCTAAAACGACTTTAACCTTCTCAAATATGAGACCTTTTTCTAATCTTAGATGGTTCTTCAGTCTCTGGTCCGTTCACGTTTAGACTTCTGCTCTGTTCATCTGGTCAAACGCAGAACAGAGTGGCTCGTGCCACTCGTGTGGCTCGTGCGGCTCATGCAGCTCGTGCGGCTCTACGGCTCGTACGGCTCTACGGCTCGTACGGCTCTTGTGGCTCTACGGCTCGTGCCGCTCCTGTGGCTCTGCGTCTGCGCTGCCCGTTTAGGACCAGCGTGAACGTGGTGCACGAGGAGACGACTCTGCTTTACTGTGCAGGACAGATTCACCTGCAGCTTTATTTTGTTTTGTAAAAATGTGTGAATTCTGAACAGACCCTGAACAGACCCTGAACAGACCCTGGACAGACCCTGGACAGACCCTGGACAGACCCTGAACAGACCCTGAACAGACCCTGAACAGACCCTGGACAGACCCTGGACAGACCCTGAACAGACCCTGAACAGACCCTGAACAGACCCTGAACGTCTAGAGCCACAGAACTCTGGAACACACTCCCCAAACCTTCTCTTCACACATGATCCAAAGTTTAAGAAAATCTTAAAGAAATATATTGGAGATTGAACGTGATTATGTTTAGTCAGTATTTATTGATTGTATTTTATTGGATATTTTATGGCTGACGTTTATGAATCCAAAGGAACAGGACTGAGTTTGTGTGAACGTTTATAGTTTTTATAATGGAGCATTTTATTGTAAATGAGATGCTGAACTTGGACTCCAGGAAGAATAATGTTTACCCCGGTAAAGACTAATGGGGGTCCAATAAATAAATCAATAAATCAATCAATAAATAAATAAATCTATAAATCTGAGTTAAACGTTAAACCTGACGAGCGCTTTGGCTCTGCTCCTTTAAATCCTGATGACATCATCACATCTATCGGCCAATCACATTTCAGACACACAGGAGCGTTTAGTCTGCGTTTTCTACCAACACTCCAACCAATCAGAGACCGGAACGGTCGCTCCGACCAATCAGAGGCCGGAACGGTCGCTCCGACCAATCAGAGACCGGAACAGTTCAGAGCACTGGCTCGTCCTGGTTTGAATCGGGCTGAACCCGGTTCTACAAACGTCCCTGTTACCTCACATACCATGTACTCTGTGTACTACGTGTACCTGTACTGATACTGTGTACTTTGTGTACTTGTACTTTGTGTTCAGGGTTTCCGGAGGCAGTCGTCTCTTCTGTTTAAAATCCTGTCGAGTGTCAGAAATCACCAAATCAACTCTGACCTCGCGCAACTTCTACTGCGACTGGACTACAACAAGTACTACACCTGCTCCGGGGGCACGCTGGGGAGGTACTACTACTACTACTACTACTACTACTACTACTACTACTACTACTACTACTACTACTACTACTACTACTACAGTTCTGCTGTTTCCAGAGTGACTCAGACTTGTGTTTGTGTCTGTTTCAGTGTCTGAGGATGGACCAATCAGAGCTGAGCGTCTCTTGCCCCGCCCCCTGGTGTTTCAGTTTGTTTCAAATATTAAAACGTAAAAACGTGGAGGAAAAGTGTGACGTGTTTTATTCTTTCACTGCCCAGTGAATGCACCTGTCTGTTTGACTCCTGTCATTTCACACTTGTGCCATTTTGCAAGACACTTCCCCTCTGTCGCCTCAGGCCCAGAAAGGCAGCCACATGTTCATCTGCCCCAGGGCGACTGCAGTTACTATTGTTACTCTAGTTAATATACATTGTACTTTTGTAAAAGTACTATAAAGTACACAGTAACAGTACTTTTACTTCCTCGTCCCTGAGTCTAACCCCTCGACTAAAGAAATGACTCCAGTCAAATGAAGCTCACTGAGGCCAGCGCTCACAGGAGAATCTGGAGTCAGGTCCATGTGAGGAACAGGAACCCCAGGATCCTGTGGCTTCAGAAGAACATCTCAGACCAAAGTGAGGCTCACAGCAGCAGGTCCAGAGAAGAGCCACAATATGCCACTGGAGCCAGAGTCGGAAGAGCCGCCGTGAACACTTCCTGTTTGGAACGCGGCGCCTATAAAATAAATGGCTACGTCCATTTATAGAAACGGGAAATGGGAAAAAGTGAATCTGAAGTGAGCTGAAAGTTACTCTGGAGTCGTTTCTTACACTTGAACTTTGTACTTTTACTTGAGTCATTTTATTTTGGAGTAACCTAGAGGAGGACTGAGGAACACCAGAAGAAGCAGAGTCGAGTCTGAGTTTAAAACGGTTTTATTCAAATATTTACAGCAGCTTCAGCTTCAGGGTCCGCTTTAAGACGACGAAGACGAGGAGGAATCCAGACCAAACAAGAAGCTCGAGAACTCCAGAGTCTCTCCACACACCACACAGTCAATGAGCCAGTCCACAGAGACCTGCGGCAAGCCCGGACCAGAGACCGGACCAGAGACCGGACCAGGGTCCAGACCGGGATCCAGCACCAACACGTCAGCAGAACCTGCGAGGAACTCTGAGGGACAGAAGAAGAACGTCATTACAGAGGAGGTCTTTACGTCTGTGGGTTTTACCTGAAACACCAACATCACCACAGACTTTTGAAAATGGAACATTCACCAAAACAACCGAGTCACCTTTGCTCCCCATGCTGACCCTCTGCCCCTTCAGAGCTCTATCCCAACACACTCAGTGTGCGTCGCACTAATGAAACTCCTGCATCACATCAGGTTTGTCCAGTTGTTGTGTTCAGTTTTGTCTCATGTTTTTGTGTATTTATGGAGAATTGTCGTGTGGAGCCTGGGGGACGTAGACTTGTGGGCGGAGCCTCGTACAGACTCGTACTGTGGGAGCCTGGGGGACGTAGACTTGTGGGCGGAGCCTCGTACAGACTCGTACTGTGGGAGCATGGGGGACGTAGACTTGTGGGCGGAGCCTCGTACAGACTCGTACTGTGGGAGCCTGGGGGACGTAGACTTGTGGGCGGAGCCTCGTACAGACTCGTACTGTGGGAGCCTGGGGGACGTAGACTTGTGGGCGGAGCCTCGTACAGACTCGTACTTCTGACCGTGAGGAGGGTCTGAATCGGGCTCAGGGAAGTTCTCCAGGCAGGTTTATGATGAGGAACATTTAATATGGAAAAGTGACTACAGTTCTGCTCGGTGTTACGGCAGTGAGGACAAAAGACCGGGACTGGACCTGGACAGGATCAGAACTGGATCAGAACTGGTTTTACCTGTGTGGTCTTCAGGGGACCGGACCAGGGCAGTGCCTCCTCCCAGTCGGACCAGTTCAGACCAGAACTCAACCTGGTCTTTGAGCAGCAGCAGGACTCTGAGGGACCTAAAGGGACTTCGGTGTGGACGCCTGAGAGACGAGAGAGAGGGAGGAGGAGAGAGGAGGAGAGAGGAGAGAGGGAGGAGGAGAGAGGGAGGAGGAGAGAGGGGGGAGGAGAGAGGAGAGAGGGAGGAGAAGAGAGGGAGGAGAAGAGAGGAGAGAGGGAGGAGGGGGGGAGGAGAGAGGGAGGAGGAGAGAGGGAGGAGGAGAGAGGAGAGAGAGGGAGGAGAAGAGAGGAGAGAGGGAGGAGGAGAGAGGAGAGAGGGAGGAGGAGAGAGGGAGGAGGAGAGAGGGGGGAGGAGAGAGGAGAGAGGGAGGAGGAGAGAGGGGGGAGGAGAGAGGAGAGAGGGAGGAGAAGAGAGGGAGGAGAAGAGAGGAGAGAGGGAGGAGGGGGGGAGGAGAGAGGGAGGAGGAGAGAGGGAGGAGGAGAGAGGAGAGAGAGGGAGGAGAAGAGAGGAGAGAGGGAGGAGGAGAGAGGAGGAGAAGGAGAGAGAGTGAATTTAAAAGTCATTTAAATGCACCTGTCCTGTTCTTCTCGTTTCCGTTTCGTTTGTTCTGTTTCTTTTTTTCATTTGTTTTGGACAGAAAAATGTGGAAAAACTGAACTTTGGGACAGTTTCAGTTTCATGTGGAAAAAATCACAAATGTGAAACTGAAACAGGAAACACCTGCACCTGACACAGTAAATACACCTGACACCTGTCTTACCTCAGACAGGTGAGGGACTGCAAAGACTGAAAACACGAGTGAGTGTGTGTGTGTGTGTGTGTGTTACACTGACCACTCCCTGACTCCGCCCCCAGGCCCCGCCCCTGTCGGCAGGAGGTAGTTCCGGTAGTTGAGGAGGACGTTCTCACGGCAACAGTCCCTGACCCACAGGTGAGACACACACGGGACACCGCTGACCACACACAGCAGGTACGGACGGTTACGGCAGTGCTGGTCCGCCACCAGGAGGGACTGGAACGCCGCCTCGCACTGAGGGACGGAGGGACGGAGGGACAGAGGGACAGAGGACAGGGAGAAGGCCACACAAACACTTATTGGAGCACAGACACTTTCACTTCTGTCCATCCTGTTTTTATAACAAAAGGAGAAATTTAATTTGTCAATTGGACAGAGTTTATTTGGTCGAATCCGTTTCTCCTCCAAGCTGCTTCTTCAGTTCTGGTCAGATGCTGGTGGACACTGCTTTATATCTGCCTGAAGGGAGGAGCTTAATTACAATGAAATGACTCTGAAACACACATATTTATTTACAGTTTCTGTTAGTCAGGTGAGTCTATTCAATATGGAGTGGGAGTGGGGGAGTAGTTAGTAGTGTTAGTTTCCTTGAACAGAAATGGAGGTCTCAGACATCATTTGTCTCCATCTATAACTCTATCCTCAAACCTAAATCAAAACAAACAGAGAAAACAATGGGACTGTCCAGGACATGTCCAGAGGTGTGAAAACACCATCATGGCCCTGAATGGTTCTGCTAACTACTCCCCCACTCCCACTCCATATTGAATAGACTCACCTGACTAACAGAAACTGTAAACAAATATGTGAGTCTCAGAGTCATTTCATTGTAGTTAGCGCCCCCTTCAGGCAGATATAAAGCAGTGTCCACCAGCATCTGACCAGAACTGAAGAAGCAGCTTGGAGGAGAAACGGATTTGACCAAATAAACTCTGTCCAGTTGACAAATTAAATTTCTCCTTTTTCTATGGATTCTACCTGGACGACTGAGGGATTCTACACATATCCTGTTTTTATGGTTGAGGAAATGGATTACGCCAGGATTCTGACCTCTGACCCCTCCCTCTCTCTGACCCCTCCCTCTGACCTCTGACCCCTGTCTCACCTGTTGCTGGTTGAATTCCTTCAGGACGGTTCCTCCTCCGCTCTGCAGCTGAGACTCAGTGTAACGTTTGTTATAAGGACCAGTCTGAACGAGCGCTGAAACGACAAGAGACGAGAGTGACTCCGACTCCTCCTCCTCTATACTCCTCTCTCTTTTCTCCTCCTTCCCCTCCTCCTCCTCTCTCTTTTCTCCTCCTTCCCCTCCTCCTCCTCCTCCTCCTCTCTCTTTTCTCCTCCTCCTCCTCTTCTCTCTTTTCTCCTCCTTCCCCTCCTCCTCCTCCTCCTCCTCTCTCTTTTCTCCTCCTCCTCCTCTTCTCTCTTTTCTCCTCCTCCTCCTCCTCCTCTCTCTTTTCTCCTCCTCCTCCTCTTCTCTCTTTTCTCCTCCTCCTCCTCTTCTCTCTTTTCTCCTCCTCCTCCTCTTCTCTCTTTTCTCCTCCTCCTCCTCTTCTCTCTTTTCTCCTCCTCCTCCTCTTCTCTCTTTTCTCCTCCTCCTCCTCTTCTCTCTTTTCTCCTCCTCCTCCTCTTCTCTCTTTTCTCCTCCTCCTCCTCTTCTCTCTTTTCTCCTCCTTCCCCTCACCTTCGTCGTCTCGTGTGTTGCTGAGTCGGTCTCTCTCTGATGATGACGTCAGGAGGAAGACGAAGTTCTCGAACAGCGTGGGGTTTTGGGGGCGTGGCCCGTGGGTGGCGATGAGGTCACATGACGCGTCACACGCTCCCGGGGCGTGGTCACATGACACGGGGGGCGGGTCACTGTCCGAGGTGTTGAGCGCCGACACCTGGTGGACTGGAGACGGAGTACAGTTATGGTCAGGGAGGGCATCTGACACACACGGGCAGGGCATCTGACACACACGGGGAGGGAGGGCATCTGACACACACGGGCAGGCATCTGACACACACGGGGAGGGAGGGCATCTGACACACAAGGGCAGGGCATCTGACACACACGGGCAGGGCATCTGACACACACGGGGAGGGAGGGCATCTGACACACACGGGGAGGGAGGGCATCTGACACACACAGGCAGGGCATCTGACACACGGGGAGGGAGGGCATCTGACACACACGGGCAGGGCATCTGACACACGGGGATAGAGAAGCAATAATATGATCATTGATCCTTTGCAGTGACATCACACTGGGGGTGTTGTACATGTATGCCTATGGTGGAATATTGAGCAGTTACCATGGAGACACAGGGCACACATCAGCAAACAGACAAAAAGATTTAAATCAACTGAAAACTCTTGAAAATAAATTGTGTTAAAATAAAACTCAGACAGAGCAGTGCCTACAATTAGCATCACACCCCCAGGGAATGACATCAGCTGCAAAGTGTCAATACTTTTCTAATAAAGTATGAGTTTGGGGCTGGTGTGATCCCAGGAGAAAAGACAAAGTGATGAGATCTCCATGGAGACGGCGCCTCCACCAGAAAAGTGCCAGAGTGAAGCTTTAACTGTCCAGAGGTGAAAAAGTGAAACGGAAACACGTCCGATTTAACCGAAGCTCCAGAACTCACCGCACACAAAACGCCGCAATAAAGGACTCAGAGGACCTGCTTTAGTCCTGCTTTAATGCTGGTTCGGTCCTGGTTCGGTCCTGGTTTAGTTCTGGTTTAGTCCTGGTTTAGTCCTGGTTTAGTCCTGGTTTAGTCCTGGCTCGGTCCTGGCTCGGTCCTGGTTCGGTCCTGGTTCAGTCCTGGTTTAGTCCTGGCTCGGTCCTGGTTCGGTCCTGGTTCAGTCCTGGTTTAGTCCTGGCTCGGTCCTGGTTCGGTCCTGGTTCGGTCCTGGTTTAGTTCTTTCTTTTGTTCGGTGATTCGATGTAAAATGTGAAATAAAAGAATAAAAACAGGTGAAATTATTTTAAAGTTTAAATTCATCGACGAGGTCAAAGTTCACACAAATCATCAGATTCTATTACAATTCTGGAAGAAAAAAATCTAAATAAACGTAGATAAAAGCAAAACATTCAGAATATTTTATGTATATGTGAAATGACGTTAAATAGAATGTTTAAAATGTAAAATGTTCTCTTCTACATCGTTAAAATCTCACAAATCTTTAAAAGCCAAAGAGCGAAATATTAAACTCCTGATTCTGTGATTCAAAACCACAAAGACAACAGTGAAACATGAAAATGTTAAAAACCATTTCAGAGTGAAATAAAAACACGTGTCCGTTTCAAACCTGAGTGAACTTTAAAGTTGATCTGATCTTTTTTGGTAAAAACCTTCTAAAAGTCCAGTTTACCGGCTCCACGGCGCCCCCTCTTGGCTGCAGGCGTCCTGTCAGAGCCCAGTTTCCTCTTGGAGCCGGAGTTTGGACCAGGACTTTGACTAGGACCAGGACCAGGACCAGGGCCGGGTTTGGAGCGGGGGGCTCGGGTGGGCGTGGCCAAAGCAGACTGAGCGCCACGGCGTTTCCTCTTCCCCTCCACCAGGTTATCTGAAAAACACGGTTTAGATCATCTGAATAATATTAACTCGACTTAATATTCAGTTTGACTCAGACTCATGTTTGTATGAGACCCCCCCCCAGACTCCTGAGCCGCCCCCCCCCCCCCCAGACTCCTGAAACGCCCCCCCCCCAGACTCCTGAGCCGCCCCCCCCCCAGACTCCTGAGCCGCGCCCCCCCCCCAGACTCCTGAAACGCCCCCCCCCCAGACTCCTGAGCCGCCCCCCCCCCAGACTCCTGAGCCGCGCGCCCCCCCCCAAGACTCCTGAGCCGCGCCCCCTCCCAGACTCCTGAGCCGCCCCCCCCCCCCCCAGACTCCTGAGCCGCCCCCCCCCCCCCCCAAGACTCCTGAGCCGCGCCCCCCCCCCCAAGACTCCATTAGAATATTCGTCGGGGGGGGGGTTCAGGAGTCTGAGGGGGGTTCAGGAGTCAGAGGGGGGGTCAGGAGTCAGAGGGGGGGTCAGGAGTCAGAGGGGGGGTCAGGAGTCAGAGGGGGGGGTCAGGAGTCAGAGGGGGGGGGTCAGGAGTCAGAGGGGGGGGGTCAGGAGTCAGAGGGGGGGTCAGGAGTCAGAGGGGGGGGGTCAGGAGTCAGAGGGGGGGTCAGGAGTCAGAGGGGGGGGGTTCAGGAGTCGGGGGGAGTCTCATACAAACATGAGTCTGAGTCAAACTGTGACCGAGGACACACTGACACATGAAACTGCAGAGAACAGGACGTCTGTTACACCTCAGACTGTGCTGCTCCAAATGAAGCTCATTGAGGCCAGCAGGTACAGCGGCTGATGTGGAGTCAGGTCCAGATTTAGCGGGTTAGCTCTGTTCTTACCTGTGCTCAGTTAGCACAGGTAAGAACAGTGTGCGATTAAATCCTGATGAGGTCGCGCATTAAGAATCCCAAGATGGCCACGCCAAAGTTTGCAGAACTCTGCTGATTGGCTGAGCTCCAAACGTCATCGCCAGCAGCAACAGTTTGAAATGTGAGGATGGATTACAGATCTCAGAACGTGAGGCGCGACGACATTGGCGGACGCGTAGGAGGAGCCTATATGGTGATATTTACGAAGAATCTAGCAAAAAATAAGTTCCGTTTTGATGATCAGACATCAGAGTAACACCTTGTGGTTGTTCAAATCTGTTTAGGTTCACGTTGTTCATTTTTACAAAGCTACACATGAAGTGAAACACTAATACACAGAAATGTGTGTAATAACATGAACACAAAACCTGAACCAACACAGGCCTAGTGCTAAAAACATTTAGGTCTGCAGGTGCATTTCTGACGAGGACATGGAGAGAAGGACTAACGGAGACTTGATGGACGGTTTCCTGTCCTACAGAGTCCATCCATAAGTTTCGTCCTGACCCGCCAACATCATTTATTATCGATGGAACAGGCAGTAAATGTATTTTTACATTATTTATGATACTGTGGGCTGTATTATTTTTCTCGATTGTCGTACATTTGAAGCGCCTGTGGTTCACCTCAGCTCTCGTCTCTCCTGCTCGTCACTGTGATGAACATTTTTTATTGTCTAACTCTAATGTCGACAAACATTTGTCTCCATTATTGACACTGGACAAACATCATAATCAGGTAAGATTGTTCTGTTTGGTTCTGTACACTTGCCCACATTACACCGTCTTCCTGACGTACGTCTGGTCCAGCCTAATCCACGCTTCAGTGTGTCATGTGATCACATCGTCACCTCGAGTCTTCAACACGTGAAGATGAGTCAAACGTTGTAACGGATGAACAGTGTTCTACTCTAAAGACTCTGGAGCTCCAGCAGCTTCATCTTCTGCTGATGCGGATCTCGTGTTTCGCACAGAGCCGCTTGGCGTGGCCACGGTAGGATTCATAAATTCACAAGGAGGTCATACCCAGGCTGATGTCGGCGGCGGTGCCCAGGGCAGGGGCCGGCGTGTAGGGGCCCAGGCTGTGTTTGTCCCTCAGACGGTTCCCCTGATCCAGACTCAGGATCACAGAACTCCTGCTGAACCACAGCCTCTGGTCTCCTCGCTCCACACAGTACTGAAGCTCCGAGCCCTCCAGCTTATGGGCCCGGACCACACCTGCACAGACCAGGACAGACCGGGTTCAGACCGGGTTCAGACCGGGTTCGGTTTACACCGCCGGGTTTAGACCAGGGCTAGACCCAGGTCCAGGTCCAGTCCTGGTTCAGACCTGTGCAGCAGGTCTGGTCCTGGTCCAGTCCTGGTCCAGTCCTGGTTCAGACCTGTGCAGTAGGTCTGGTCCTGGTCCAGTCCTGGTCCAGTCCTGGTTCAGACCTGTGCAGTAGGTCTGGTCCTGGTCCAGTCCTGGTCCGGTCCTGGTTCAGACCTGTGCAGCAGGTCTGGTCCTGGTCCAGTCCTGGTCCGGTCCTGGTTCAGACCTGTGCAGTAGGTCTGGTCCTGGTTCAGAGCAGTCACTTCGGTGTCCAGGGGGATGGGGTCACACAGGAGGATGTCTCTGGCCCACAGCTCGCACTCGTAACCGTCGTCGAACCGGAGCCTGAACCGGTTTTCCCCTGGTCCAGACCCAGGACTGGACCCAGGCTCGGTACCCGGCTGGACCCCAAAGTCCTGGATGATCCTCCCAGAGTAAAAGTACCCGTTTGAGGACCACTTCGCCACGACACGAAGACCTACGAAGCTGGAGCCAGAGGAGGTCTGAGGGTCAGACCCGACTGAGTCTGAGACCGGGACCTGAGGAAGCGGGTCTGGGCCTGCAGGGGGCGCTCTGAGGAAGAGAGCATGAAATTAAAGTCTGTTATAAACCAGACCTGTGTGTGTGTGTGTGTGTGTGTGATGTTTGATTGACAGCGTTGCTAATGATAGTGGGAGGGGCCTCGGGGAAAGAAGGTGCCTGATTGGTCTGTTATTAATATTCAAAAAGAGTTTATACGACAACATTAGCAGACAACCTCTGGGATACGACAACATCCCAGAGGCTCACCTGGGCGAGGGGGCGGGGCTTACCCGCTCAGGTGAGGAGAGGGGCGGGGCTTACCCGCTCAGGTGAGGAGAGGGGCGGGGCTTACCCGCTCAGGTGAGGAGAGGGGCGGGACTTATCCGCTCAGGTGGGGAGAGGGGCGGGACTTACCTGTGGGGGGAGGAGCGAGACGGAGGGCGCCCTCTTCTGGCTTTACCTCTGGGACTGACAGAACCAGAACCAGAACCAAATCCAGAGCTGCTCCTACGCCTGCCCCCTCCTGCTCCTCCTCCACCTCCTGCTCCTCCTCCACCTCCTGCTGCTCTCCTGAGGCCAAGGGCGTGAAAGAGGGAGGGAGGAGAGGAAAGGAGGGAGGGAGAGGAGAGGAGAGAGAGGGAGGGAGAGGAGGGAGGGAGAGCAAACAAGGAAGCAATGGAGGAGACAAGGAAAAAGGAGACAAACAAGGAAAGGAGGAAAAGAGAAACAGACTGTGAGGAGGTGTTAGTGATGCTGGAGGTTTAGACTCTGAAGTTTTAGTCAGAAATAAAAGAAGAGACATTCTGTCTTCCACTACTACTGTGTCAGATGCCCTACCTGCTGGCTTTGCCCCCTCTGCTGGGTGGAGGGAGGAAGGTGGGCCTGTCGGTGGAGGTGGGCCTGTCGGTGGAGGTGGGCCTGTCGGTGGAGGTGGTCCCCGTGTTGGAGCTGGAGGTGGTCCCTGTGGTGCAGGTGGAGGAGCTGATGTCCGCGAGGTCACCAGAGGTCACGGAGCTGCTGCCCGTCCGACTCGGAGACACGTCCATCACCTGGAACTGGACCACCGGCTCATCCGACTCCTGAGAGGGACCAGGACTTAATCAGGGACCAGAACTGAACCAGGACCAGGGCCAAACCAGGACTAAACCAGGTCTAACCCCAGACTGATCCTGGTCTCACCTGGGTCACGGTGCGGTCCACCTCTTTGCCGTCTTCGTAGTACACGTCTGTGATGATGCGTGTGACCGTCGTGCGCACTTCCTGGATGGTGCGCACGTGTCGGCGATGGGCGGGGCCTTCTCTGCGAGAGGGCGGGGTCTCGAGGTCAGTCTGGAAACATCACATTAAAAATACTTTTCACTTTTCAGCCAAACCTGATTATAACGAACAGAATTTTCAACTCTGATTAAAGATCTAAAGTTTAGTGTGTGTGTTGAGCACAGAAACCCGACCGAAGTCTGACAAATATTAATATGATCAAATATTTAGAACTTATGTTTGGGCTCGGGTCGGACTGGGACACGTCAGCGCGACACGTTTGAAATGTAAAACTGAAACCAGCTTAACCATTATGTAGGCAAGTGTTCGTTTTTGATAAAAAAAATGAATAAACTAATGGACCGATGACGTCCTCACACGCCACCGTTTGTTTACTGCAAAACTTCCGTCTGTCCGTCCTTACTGAAGGTGAGCGCGGATTCGCCGTGTGTTTTGGTGCGGAGTTTATCCAGCGTGGCCCACCTTCTCCAACCGGGCCAAAGTCCCAAACTGAGTGATCGCACTCGCACTGGACAAACGTACTGCGCTGCAGGGCGTTCCGCGCCGCAGGGCAGTCCGCGCTCCGGCGTCGTTCTAAAGTCCCAGTGTGAGTGAGTCCAACATGGGACTTTACACACAAACAACGTCCTCCGTGTGTCATTAGGCCTGTGGAAATAACAGGATTTCAATTGTGTCGGGCTCGGTCTGGATTCGATCACTGCTCTGTAGGACTCTAGTGTGTATCTCAATAGTCCTGACCTCTGACCTCTGACCCTTGTGGATCGTTCTGTTCTCACTGTGACATTTTAAATCATAACACTGATCTAAAACCACGTCATAAAGAAACAAATACTCTCAGTAAAAGTGCGTCTCTCTCCACAGCTCGCCTCAGAACTCTTCCTCTCAGTCTGAATGAAACCGCACCTTGTCGAGGCTGTTGGCTGCTCCAGGTGCATTCTGGGACAGATTCTTTCCTCCGTTCTCATTGGCTGTGGAGGAGTGTGATGTCACTTCCTGCATGGAGGCGTCCGATTGGCTGTTGGGGAGACTGTTCCTCTGAGGTGGTGTGAACAGAGGACTCCTACAGGACACAGGCACTTTACTAAAACACGATAAACCAGAGACATGACATCACTAATGGCCCTCACCTGAGCGGGCAGGTGTCCTTGGCAGGCACTCGGTGTACCTGTCGGACTCGGCTGAACACAGACGGACTGGAGCAGAGAGAGGACATTTAAAAAACACCACACACGAGCCCCTGAAGATACCACACCTGTGTCTTACACCTGTCTCACCTCGCACTCTTGGACGTGACACCAGCGGGAACGTCCTCACCGAGGGACGGTCCTGAGGAGAGACACAGAGGTCAGAGCGGACAGAGGTCAGAGCGGACAGAGGAGACAGGGGTCAGAGCGGACAGAGGTCAGAGCAGACAGAGGTCAGAGCGGACAGAGGTCAGAGCAGACAGAGGAGACAGGGGTCAGAGCGGACAGAGGAGACAGGGGTCAGAGGGGACAGAGGAGACAGGGGTCAGAGCGGACAGAGGAGACAGGGGTCAGAGCGGACAGAGGAGACAGGGGTCAGAGCGGACAGAGGTCAGAGCGGACAGAGGAGACAGGGGTCAGAGCGGACAGAGGAGACAGGGGTCAGAGGGGACAGAGGAGACAGGGGTCAGAGCGGACAGAGGAGACAGGGGTCAGAGCGGACAGAGGTCAGAGGAGACAGGGGTCAGAGCGGACAGAGGAGACAGGGGTCAGAGCGGACAGAGGTCAGAGCAGACAGAGGAGACAGGGGTCAGAGGGGACAGAGGAGACAGGGGTCAGAGGGGACAGAGGAGACAGGGGTCAGAGCGGACAGAGGAGACAGGGGTCAGAGGGGACAGAGGAGACAGGGGTCAGAGCGGACAGAGGAGACGGGACAGAGGGGACAGAGGAGACAGGGGTCAGAGGGGACAGAGGAGACAGGGGTCAGAGCGGACAGAGGAGACAGGGGTCAGAGGGGACAGAGGAGACAGGGGTCAGAGGGGACAGAGGAGACAGGGGTCAGAGCGGACAGAGAAGACAGGGGTCAGAGCGGACAGAGGAGACAGGGGTCAGAGGGGACAGAGGAGACAGGGGTCAGAGCGGACAGAGGGGACAGGGGTCAGAGCGGACAGAGGAGACAGGGGTCAGAGGGGACAGAGGAGACAGGGGTCAGAGCGGACAGAGGAGACAGGGGTCAGAGCGGACAGAGGTCAGAGCGGACAGAGGAGACAGGGGTCAGAGCGGACAGAGGAGACAGGGGACAGAGTGGACAGAGGTCAGAGCGGACAGAGGAGACAGGGGTCAGAGGGGACAGAGGAGACAAGGGTCAGAGGGGACAGAGGTCAGAGGGGACAGAGGAGACAGGGGTCAGAACGGACAGAGGAGACAGGGGACAGAGTGGACAGAGGTCAGAGCGGACAGAGGAGACAGGGGTCAGAGGAGACAGGGGTCAGAGCGGACAGAGGAGACAGGGGTCAGAGGAGACAGGGGTCAGAGCGGACAGAGGAGACAGGAGTCAGAGCGGACAGAGGAGACAGAGGTCAGAGGGGACAGAGGAGACAGGGGTCAGAGGGGACAGAGGAGACAGGGGTCAGAGGAGACAGGGGTCAGAGGGGACAGGGGTCAGAGCGGACAGAGGAGACAGGGGACAGAGGAGACAGGGGTCAGAGCGGACAGAGGAGACAGAGGTCAGAGGGGACAGAGGAGACAGGGGTCAGAGGGGACAGAGGAGACAGGGGTCAGAGGGGACAGGGGTCAGAGCGGACAGAGGAGACAGGGGACAGAGGAGACAGGGGTCAGAGGGGACAGGGGTCAGAGGGGACAGAGGAGACAGGGGTCAGAGGGGACAGAGGAGACAGGGGTCAGAGCGGACAGAGGAGACAGGGGACAGAGCGGACAGAGGAGACAGGGGTCAGAGGGGACAGAGGAGACAGGGGTCAGAGCGGACAGAGGAGACAGGGGTCAGAGCGGACAGAGGTCAGAGCAGACAGAGGAGACAGGGGTCAGAGCGGACAGAGGAGACAGGGGTCAGAGGGGACAGAGGAGACAGGGGTCAGAGCGGACAGAGGAGACGGGACAGAGGGGACAGAGGAGACAGGGGTCAGAGCAGACAGAGGAGACGGGACAGAGGGGACAGAGGAGACAGGGGTCAGAGCGGACAGAGGTCAGAGCGGACAGAGGAGACAGGGGACAGAGTGGACAGAGGAGACAAGGGTCAGAGGGGACAGAGGTCAGAGGGGACAGAGGAGACAGGGGTCAGAACGGACAGAGGAGACGGGACAGAGTGGACAGAGGTCAGAGCGGACAGAGGAGACAGGGGTCAGAGGGGACAGAGGAGACAAGGGTCAGAGGGGACAGAGGTCAGAGGGGACAGAGGAGACAGGGGTCAGAACGGACAGAGGAGACGGGACAGAGTGGACAGAGGTCAGAGCGGACAGAGGAGACAGGGGTCAGAGGAGACAGGGGTCAGAGCGGACAGAGGTCAGAGGAGACAGGGGTCAGAGCGGACAGAGGAGACAGGGGTCAGAGCGGACAGAGGAGACAGAGGTCAGAGGGGACAGAGGAGACAGGGGACAGAGGGGACAGAGGAGACAGGGGTCAGAGCGGACAGAGGAGACGGGGGACAGAGCGGACAGAGGTCAGAGCGAACAGAGGAGACAGGGGTCAGAGCGGACAGAGGAGACAGAGGTCAGAGGGGACAGAGGAGACAGGGGTCAGAGGGGACAGGGGTCAGAGCGGACAGAGGGGTCAGAGCGGACAGAGGAGACAGGGGTCAGAGCGGACAGAGGAGACAGGGGTCAGAGCGGACAGAGGAGACAGGGGTCAGAGGGGACAGAGGAGACAGGGGTCAGAGGGGACAGAGGAGACAGGGGTCAGAGCGGACAGAGGAGACAGGGGTCAGAGCGGACAGAGGAGACAGGGGTCAGAGCGGACAGAGGTCAGAGGAGACAGGGGTCAGAGCGGACAGAGGAGACAGGGGTCAGAGCGGACAGAGGTCAGAGCAGACAGAGGAGACAGGGGTCAGAGGGGACAGAGGAGACAGGGGTCAGAGCGGACAGAGGAGACAGGACAGAGGGGACAGAGGAGACAGGGGTCAGAGGGGACAGAGGAGACAGGGGTCAGAGCGGACAGAGGAGACGGGACAGAGGGGACAGAGGAGACAGGGGTCAGAGGGGACAGAGGAGACAGGGGTCAGAGGGGACAGAGGAGACAGGGGTCAGAGGGGACAGAGGAGACAGGGGTCAGAGCGGACAGAGAAGACAGGGGTCAGAGCGGACAGAGGAGACAGGGGTCAGAGGGGACAGAGGAGACAGGGGTCAGAGCGGACAGAGGAGACAGGGGTCAGAGGGGGCAGAGGAGACAGGGGTCAGAGCGGACAGAGGAGACAGGGGTCAGAGCGGACAGAGGTCAGAGCGGACAGAGGAGACAGGGGTCAGAGCGGACAGAGGAGACAGGGGACAGAGTGGACAGAGGTCAGAGCGGACAGAGGAGACAGGGGTCAGAGGGGACAGAGGAGACAAGGGTCAGAGGGGACAGAGGTCAGAGGGGACAGGGGTCAGAACGGACAGAGGAGACAGGGGACAGAGTGGACAGAGGTCAGAGCGGACAGAGGAGACAGGGGTCAGAGGAGACAGGGGTCAGAGCGGACAGAGGAGACAGGGGTCAGAGGAGACAGGGGTCAGAGCGGACAGAGGAGACAGGAGTCAGAGCGGACAGAGGAGACAGAGGTCAGAGGGGACAGAGGAGACAGGGGTCAGAGGGGACAGAGGAGACAGGGGTCAGAGGAGACAGGGGTCAGAGGGGACAGGGGTCAGAGCGGACAGAGGAGACAGGGGACAGAGGAGACAGGGGTCAGAGCGGACAGAGGAGACAGAGGTCAGAGGGGACAGAGGAGACAGGGGTCAGAGGGGACAGAGGAGACAGGGGTCAGAGGGGACAGGGGTCAGAGCGGACAGAGGAGACAGGGGACAGAGGAGACAGGGGTCAGAGGAGACAGGGGTCAGAGGGGACAGGGGTCAGAGGGGACAGAGGAGACAGGGGTCAGAGGGGACAGAGGAGACAGGGGTCAGAGCGGACAGAGGAGACAGGGGTCAGAGCGGACAGAGGAGACAGGGGACAGAGCGGACAGAGGAGACAGGGGTCAGAGGGGACAGAGGAGACAGGGGTCAGAGCGGACAGAGGAGACAGGGGTCAGAGCGGACAGAGGTCAGAGCAGACAGAGGAGACAGGGGTCAGAGCGGACAGAGGAGACAGGGGTCAGAGGGGACAGAGGAGACAGGGGTCAGAGCGGACAGAGGAGACGGGACAGAGGGAACAGAGGAGACAGGGGTCAGAGCAGACAGAGGAGACGGGACAGAGGGGACAGAGGAGACAGGGGTCAGAGCGGACAGAGGTCAGAGCGGACAGAGGAGACAGGGGACAGAGTGGACAGAGGAGACAAGGGTCAGAGGGGACAGAGGTCAGAGGGGACAGAGGAGACAGGGGTCAGAACGGACAGAGGAGACGGGACAGAGTGGACAGAGGTCAGAGCGGACAGAGGAGACAGGGGTCAGAGGGGACAGAGGAGACAAGGGTCAGAGGGGACAGAGGTCAGAGGGGACAGAGGAGACAGGGGTCAGAACGGACAGAGGAGACGGGACAGAGTGGACAGAGGTCAGAGCGGACAGAGGAGACAGGGGTCAGAGGAGACAGGGGTCAGAGCGGACAGAGGAGACAGGGGTCAGAGCGGACAGGGGTCAGAGCGGACAGAGGAGACAGGGGTCAGAGCGGACAGAGGAGACAGAGGTCAGAGGGGACAGAGGAGACAGGGGACAGAGGAGACAGGGGTCAGAGCGGACAGAGGAGACGGGGGACAGAGCGGACAGAGGTCAGAGCGAACAGAGGAGACAGGGGTCAGAGCGGACAGAGGAGACAGAGGTCAGAGGGGACAGAGGAGACAGGGGTCAGAGGGGACAGGGGTCAGAGCGGACAGAGGGGTCAGAGCGGACAGAGGAGACAGGGGTCAGAGCGGACAGAGGAGACAGGGGTCAGAGCGGACAGAGGAGACAGGGGTCAGAGCGGACAGAGGAGACAGGGGTCAGAGGGGACAGAGGAGACAGGGGTCAGAGGGGACAGAGGAGACAGGGGTCAGAGGGGACAGAGGAGACAGGGGTCAGAGCGGACAGAGGAGACAGGGGTCAGAGCGGACAGAGGAGACGGGACAGAGGGGACAGAGGAGACAGGGGTCAGAGGGGACAGAGGAGACAGGGGTCAGAGCGGACAGAGGAGACAGGGGTCAGAGCGGACAGAGAAGACAGGGGTCAGAGGGGACAGAGGAGACAGGGGTCAGAGGGGACAGAGGAGACAGAGGAGACAGGGGTCAGAGCGGACAGAGGAGACAGGGGTCAGAGCGGACAGAGGTCAGAGCGGACAGAGGAGACAGGGGTCAGAGCGGACAGAGGAGACAGGGGACAGAGTGGACAGAGGTCAGAGCGGACAGAGGAGACAGGGGTCAGAGGGGACAGAGGAGACAAGGGTCAGAGGAGACAGAGGTCAGAGGGGACAGAGGAGACAGGGGTCAGAACGGACAGAGGAGACAGGGGACAGAGTGGACAGAGGTCAGAGCGGACAGAGGAGACAGGGGTCAGAGGAGACGGGTCAGAGCGGACAGAGGAGACAGGGGTCAGAGGAGACAGGGGTCAGAGGAGACAGAGGAGACAGGGGTCAGAGCGGACAGAGGAGACAGAGGTCAGAGGGGACAGAGGAGACAGGGGTCAGAGGGGACAGAGGAGACAGGGGTCAGAGCGGACAGAGGAGACAGGGGACAGAGCGGACAGAGGTCAGAGCGGACAGAGGAGACAGGGGTCAGAGCGGACAGAGGAGACAGAGGTCAGAGGGGACAGAGGAGACAGGGGTCAGAGGGGACAGAGGAGACAGGGGTCAGAGCGGACAGAGGAGACAGGGGACAGAGGAGACAGGGGTCAGAGCGGACAGAGGAGACAGAGGTCAGAGGGGACAGAGGAGACAGGGGTCAGAGGGGACAGGGGTCAGAGCGGACAGAGGAGACAGGGGACAGAGGAGACAGGGGTCAGAGGGGACAGAGGTCAGAGGGGACAGAGGAGACAGGGGTCAGAGCGGACAGAGGAGACAGGGGTCAGAGCGGACAGAGGAGACAGGGGACAGAGTGGACAGAGGAGACAGGGGACAGAGTGGACAGAGGTCAGAGGGGACAGAGTGGACAGAGGTCAGAGGGGACAGAGGAGACAGGGGTCAGAGCGGACAGAGGAGACAGGGGTCAGAGCGGACAGAGGTCAGAGCAGACAGAGGTCAGAGCGGACAGAGGTCAGAGCAGACAGAGGAGACGGGTCAGAGCGGACAGAGGAGACAGAGGTCAGAGGGGACAGAGGAGACAGGGGTCAGAGGGGACAGAGGAGACAGGGGTCAGAGGGGACAGAGGAGACAGGGGTCAGAGGGGACAGGGGTCAGAGCGGACAGAGGAGACAGGGGACAGATGAGACAGGGGTCAGAGCGGACAGAGGAGACAGAGGTCAGAGGGGACAGAGGAGACAGGGGTCAGAGGGGACAGAGGAGACAGGGGTCAGAGGGGACAGAGGAGACAGGGGACAGAGGAGACAGGGGTCAGAGGGGACAGAGGTCAGAGGGGACAGAGGAGACAGGGGTCAGAGCGGACAGAGGAGACAGGGGTCAGAGCGGACAGAGGAGACAGGGGACAGAGTGGACAGAGGAGACAGGGGACAGAGTGGACAGAGGTCAGAGGGGACAGAGTGGACAGAGGTCAGAGGGGACAGAGGAGACAGGGGTCAGAGCGGACAGAGGAGACAGGGGTCAGAGCGGACAGAGGAGACAGGGGACAGAGTGGACAGAGGAGACAGGGGACAGAGTGGACAGAGGTCAGAGGGGACAGAGTGGACAGAGGTCAGAGGGGACAGAGGAGACAGGGGTCAGAGCGGACAGAGGAGACAGGGGTCAGAGCGGACAGAGGTCAGAGCAGACAGAGGTCAGAGCGGACAGAGGTCAGAGCAGACAGAGGAGACGGGTCAGAGCGGACAGAGGAGACAGGGGTCAGAGCGGACAGAGGAGACAGGGGTCAGAGCAGACAGGGGTCAGAGCGGACAGAGGGGACAGGGGTCAGAGCGGACAGAGGAGACAGGGGTCAGAGCGGACAGAGGAGACAGGGGTCAGAGCGGACAGAGGAGACAGGGGTCAGAGGGGACAGAGGAGACAGGGGTCAGAGCGGACAGAGGAGACAGGGGTCAGAGCGGACAGAGGTCAGAGCGGACAGAGGAGACAGGGGTCAGAGGGGACAGAGGAGACAGGGGTCAGAGGAGACAGGGGTCAGAACGGACAGAGGAGACAGGGGTCAGAGGAGACAGGGGTCAGAGCGGACAGAGGAGACAGGGGTCAGAGCGGACAGAGGAGACAGGGGTCAGAGCGGACAGAGGAGACAGAGGTCAGAGGGGACAGGGGTCAGAGGGGACAGAGGAGACAGGGGTCAGAGCGGACAGAGGAGACGGGTCAGAGCGGACAGAGGAGACAGGGGTCAGAGCGGACAGAGGAGACGGGACAGAGGAGACAGGGGTCAGAGGGGACAGAGGAGACAGAGGTCAGAGGGGACAGAGGAGACAGGGGACAGAGCGGACAGAGGTCAGAGCGGACAGAGGAGACAGGGGTCAGAGCGGACAGAGGAGACAGAGGTCAGAGGGGACAGAGGAGACAGGGGTCAGAGGGGACAGGGGTCAGAGCGGACAGGGGACAGAGGAGACAGGGGTCAGAGGGGACAGAGGTCAGAGGGGACAGAGGAGACAGGGGTCAGAGGGGACAGAGGAGACAGGGGTCAGAGCGGACAGAGGAGACAGGGGTCAGAGCGGACAGAGGAGACAGGGGTCAGAGGTCAGAGGGGACAGAGGAGACAGGGGTCAGAGCGGACAGAGGAGACAGGGGACAGAGTGGACAGAGGAGACAGGGGACAGAGTGGACAGAGGTCAGAGGGGACAGAGTGGACAGAGGTCAGAGGGGACAGAGGAGACAGAGGTCAGAGGGGACAGAGGAGACAGGGGTCAGAGCGGACAGAGGAGACAGGGGACAGAGTGGACAGAGGTCAGAGGGGACAGAGTGGACAGAGGTCAGAGGGGACAGAGGAGACAGGGGTCAGAGGGGACAGAGGAGACAGGGGTCAGAGCGGACAGAGGAGACGGGTCAGAGCGGACAGAGGAGACAGGGGTCAGAGCGGACAGAGTGGACAGAGGTCAGAGCGGACAGAGACAGGGGTCAGAGGAGACAGGGGTCAGAGGGGACAGAGGAGACAGGGGTCAGAGGGGACAGGGGTCAGAGCGGACAGAGTGGACAGAGGTCAGAGCGGACAGAGGAGACAGGGGTCAGAGGGGACAGAGGTCAGAGGGGACAGGGGTCAGAGCGGACAGAGGAGACAGGGGTCAGAGCGGACAAAGGAGACAGGGGACAGAGCGGAGAGAGGAGACAGGGGACAGAGGTCAGAGCGGACAGAGGAGACAGGGGTCAGAGGGGACAGAGGAGACAGGGGTCAGAGCGGACAGAGGAGACAGGGGACAGAGGAGACAGGGGTCAGAGGGGACAGAGGTCAGAGGGGACAGGGGTCAGAGCGGACAGAGGAGACAGGGGTCAGAGCGGACAGAGGAGACAGGGGACAGAGCGGACAGAGGAGACAGGGGACAGAGGAGACAGGGGTCAGAGCGGACAGAGGAGACAGGGGTCAGAGCGGACAGAGGAGACAGGGGTCAGAGGGGACAGGGGTCAGAGGGGACAGAGGACGTTACTGCACAGTTCCAGACTCACAAGCTAAAGGCAGAATTATGTCTGTGTCTAATAAACTCCCAAATCTTAAAGGCCAGGACTGAACTAGGACTAAACCAGAACTGAACCAGAACTGAACCGGGACTGAACCAGGACTAAAGCTCCTATAATGAGATCCTGAAGCACTGACTCTGCAGACTGAAGCGCTCACTGCTGCCCTCTTCCACCGGAGTCACCAGCTTCATCCTCAGACTCAGTTTCCCATCAGCCTCTTCTGCCGTGACATCACTGCCGTCCGCCATGATGTCACTTCCTGCGGAGACGTCAGAGTTCTGGGAGAGGGAGTTCGTCTCTGCGTTTGGGGAAAGACTTGTTTAGAATTTAATATTTAGTGTTCACAGAGATGTGAGTGAAACCGACCAATGGGAGTGCTGTGTCTGAGCGACTGCTTCAATTGGCTGATGGGAGGGGGCGTGGCACTGACAGACGGACCAATCAGCTCGCCCTCTTTCGGCAGCGTGAAGTGGAAGGAAATATCTGAATGAACGAGATACAGACGGTTAATACAGAACTCACACACTTTACTTTTACTGCTACTGCTACTGCTACTGCTACTACTGCTACTGCTACTACTAACCAAAAAGGTGTTTTATTTATAATAATTTACCGACCTCCTGGTCCTTATTCAGAGTTTTTAACAGAGTTCTCGGATTTTGTGTCGGGTTTGGTTGTAGACTGGGACAAAATTATAATACTTGGAGATTTTAACAAAAACCGACCTGACAGATGATTGTCTACACAAAGCCTTTGGCGCTCTTTTGAATGACATCGGTTTTACTCAAAGTGTAAATCAGCCCACACACAGTCATAAGCACACATTGGATCTTGTTCTAACATATGGTATAGAGATCAGTGATCTAAAAGTCCTCCCACAAAATCCTATATTATCAGATCATTTTTTGATTACCAGAATAAAATAATAACTAAAAGAACAATTTCTGAAAAAGCTGTTACTAATTTCATTGAAAAAATTGGGCCAATATTTAGTGATATGTCATGTGACCCAACTGAGGATAATTTAAATCCCATCAAAAGTGACCAATTTGTTGATAAGACCATGGATTCTTTGAAAACTGCCCTTGATGCAGTTGCTCCACTAAAACAGAAAGTTGTCAGGCCAAGGCGATCTGCTCCATGGTATAATGAAGAACTGCGTGCACACAAACAAAAGGTTAGGAGAATTGAGAAAAGTTACCGTAAAGCACACTCAGTGCAGTCTTTAAAAGCATGGAAAACCTGCCTTTTAGACTTAGACAAACTTTATTGATCCACAAGGGAAATTATTTGGATACAGCAGCTCAAACATCACAATATAATATAATAACAGAGTAACAAAAATAGACGGTGTAGCAAAAAGAGCAAGAGACACGTGTCAAATGAGACATAATTATAAAATGTATATGTACAAGTCAAAATAAAATAGAAATATAAGTAATAAAGTAATAAACTATATAGTCACAGCTATAAACAAGAGACAAGAACGACAGTGCAAATACTATGCTGATTGACAGGGCATGAGGTAATCCGTTACTTGGGATTAACTTGGAGTACAGTTGTAGGGAGTATTATCTGTTACATAAGGGTGAGTTGTTGTACAACTGAATGGCATATGGTATGAATGTAGTCCTGAATCTCTCACTGTTTGAGCGGAGCTGAAGGAGCCTGTTGGAGAATGAGCTCCTCTGTCCCTCTATAGTCTGGTGCAGTGGGTGAGTTGTTGTACAGTTGTAGGGAGTATTATCTCCTCTGTCCCTCTATAGTCTGGTGCAGTGGGTGAGCAGGAGTGTCCATGATGGAGAGCAGTTTGTCCAGTGTCCTCCTGTCCCTCACTGTGACAAATGTCTCCAGCTCACAGCCGATCACGTAACCCGCTTTACGGATCAGTTTGTCAATCCGCCCAATGTCTCTTTTACTGGTGCCGCTTCCCCAGCAGACCACAGCGAAGTACAGTGCGCTGGCCACCACAGACTGGTAGAAGATCTCCAGTAACTTGCTGCACACATTGAAGGACCTGAGCTTTCTCAGGAAGTAGAGTCTGCTCATGCTCTTCTTGTAGACAGCATTACAGTTGTCCCTCCAGTCAAGTCTGTTATTCACCTGTACGCCAAGGTACTTGTAGCAGTCCACTATTTCCATGTCCTGGCCCTGGATGGTAATGGGCTCCACAGGTGTCCTCTTTCTCCTAAAGTCAATCACCAGTTCCTTGGTCTTGTCAACGTTCAGGAGCAGATGATTTGCCAGGGACCACTCCACAAAGTTTGTAATCAGTGTCCTGTACTCCAGCTCCTGTCCATCCCTGATACACCCGACCACTGCAGAGTCACCAGAGAACTTCTGCAGATGGCAGGACCCGGAGCTGTACTGGAAATCAGAGGTGTACAGAGTGAACAGGAACGGAGACAGGACTGTACCCTGGGGAGCTCCTACATTACTGACCACCGTGTCAGACAGGGTGTTCCCCAGTCGCACGTACTGAGGCCTGCCTGACAGGTAGTCATTAATCCAGGAGACAATGGAGGAGCTGACACCCATCCTGAGCAGCTTCTCACTCATCAGAAAGGGCTGGATAGTGTTAAAAGCACTGGAGAAATCGAAGAACAATATCCTCACAGAGCCCTTAACACTATCCAGGTGAGAGTGAGCCTGCTGCAAAAGATCGATTACAGCATCATCCACACTAATGTGGGACTGATACGCAAACTGTAGAGGATCCAGGGATGGTGCCACCAGGGGTCTGAGCTGAGCCAGAACAAGTCTCTCAAACACTTTCATGACATGAGATGTCAAAGCCACTGGTCTGAAGTCATTAAGTCCAGATGGAATAGGCTTCTTGGGCACAGGCACAATGCAGGAGGTCTTCCATAGCACCGGTATCCTCTCAAGCTTCAGACTCAGTGTGTAGAGAAAATGCAGGATCCCAGTGAGCTGAGCTGCACATGTCCTCAGCACGCGGGGGTTGACTTGGTCTGGTCCAGGAGACTTGTTATGTCCTATAAGCAGGCGTTGCGTGCGGCCCAAACCAGTTACTATTCCAATCTAATAGAAGTAAACAAAAATAATCCTAGGTTCTTATTCAGCACTGTAGCCAGGCTGACTAACTGCCACAGTGCAGTAGAACCTTCAATCCCAATTACCCTCAGTTCTGAGGATTTCCTGACATTTTTTAATAATAAGATCATTACTATAAGAGATAAAATAAATGAAATTGCCCCTACTTTTAATTCTGAGCAAGTCCAAGCTGTTAAAATAGGGTCTCAATTAAACTCTTGTCCAGTTTTTGAGAAGTTTGCTACTCTAAATCATGCAGAATTACCTTCAGCCTTTATGTCCTCTAAATCCTCAACTTGTATGTTGGACCCAATCCCAAGTAGACTTTTTAAAGAAATTCTCCCTCTAATTATTGATCCTATTCTTAATATAATAAATACTTCACTGGAAAGTGGTTACGTGCCTCAGTCTTTTAAATATGCGGTAATTAAGCCGCTCCTAAAAAAGCCTAATCTTGATCCTGACCTGTTAGCCAATTACAGACCTATTTCAAATCTTCCGTTTATTTCTAAAATTCTGGAGAGAATTGTAATTAAACAGCTTTGTCGTCATCTGCAGGAAAATAATTTATTTGAAAAATTTCAATCTGGATTCAGAACTCATCATAGCACTGAGACAGCCCTGGTTAAAGTAACAAATGATTTGTTATTGGCTGCTGACAATGGTCAGGTCTCAATACTGGTTCTGTTGGACCTCAGCGCAGCTTTTGACACAATCGACCACAACATTTTACTGCAGAGGTTAGAATGTGATGTGGGCATCAGAGGAACTGCCCTCAGCTGGTTTAAATCCTATTTATCCGATAGGTACCAGTTTGTAAATGTTAACCAGAGCTCCTCACAGTGCTCTAAAGTAGCCTACGGTGTGCCACAGGGTTCAGTTCTGGATCCAGTTCTGTTTACCCTTTATATGCTACCGTTAGGTAATATCATCCGAAAGCACGGTATCGATTTCCACTGTTATGCAGATGACACCCAGCTGTACCTATCAGTGAAACCTGATCAGACTAATCAAATTGAAAGGCTTAGCGACTGTGTGAGGGACATAAAAACATGGATGACCTTTAATTATTTACTTCTTAACCCTGAAAAAACTGAAGTCATTCTATTAGGCCCTAAACACCTACGAGACTCTATTGGGGTTTTGTCCCGGCCTGCAGCTGGGCTCGATGTAAAGTTTGACTCTCTAACTGAGCAGATAATCACATTGGACAATGTCAGTGTAGCCTCCAGCTCCACTGTAAGAAACCTTGGAGTCCTATTTGATCAAGAGCTCTCATTTAAAGCACACATAAGCCATGTCTGTAAAACGGCTTATTTTCATTTACGCAATATAGCCAAAATTAGAAATGTACTGCCAAAAAATGATGCTGAAAAACTTGTCCATGCTTTTGTCACTTCGAGGTTAGACTACTGTAACTCCCTGCTTGCAGCTTGCCCTAAAAGCTCTATAAAAAGCCTTCAATTGGTTCAAAATGCAGCAGCAAGAATACTAACAGGAACTAAAAAACGAGAGCACATTACTCCAGTATTAAAAAATCTTCATTGGCTTCCGGTTGAGTTTAGAGTAAAATTTAAAATTCTTCTTCTAACCTATAAAGCTGTAAATGACATGGCCCCTTCCTACATTAAAGATGAAATTGTACCTTATCATCCTAACCGTTCTCTCCGCTCTCAAAATGCTGCACTATTGGTGGTTCCTAGAGTCGCTAAAAGTACTTTAGGAGGTAGAGCTTTTAGGTACCAAGCACCCTTGTTGTGGAATCAGCTCCCTGCTCATGTCAAAGAAGCTGACACAGTCTCTACATTTAAGATTAGGCTCAAAACGTTCCTCTTTGAATTAGCTTATGGTCAGGTCAGTTAGGAACAGAAACTAAACCCATAGGCCTAGTTAAGCTGCTCTAGGAGATATATTACTGGGGAAAGTATGGCAACTTGAGCACTGTCCTCTGGTTTCTCCTACTTTTTCTCCTCCTACTGTTAAGAATATTCAATTACTAGTTCATTCGTAGCCTGTTCTTTGCTATTCACATGTTGTCCCTGTCCCACTCCCTTTTGGGGAGTGTAACTGTTTCAGATGCTGCTGTTCCAGTTTGGACCGCTGCTGCCCCCTAGTGTCGAGGACCTGGACCCCTCCTCTCCTTCCCTGTCCTGGATTAACTGTCCTTGTCCTGCTAGATTAGTAGTTTCATCTGCCTGTCCGTCCTTAGGAGTGGATCTCTCCTTCATTGTGGTTCTCCTCGAGGTTTCGCCGTTTTTTTTTTTCCCCACTGGGTTTTTTTTCGGAGTTTTTCCTTGCCGAGAAGGAGGGTCTAAGGACAGGAGATGCTGGGACAATTATCCATTTGCCTGCTTGTTGTTGGACATTCTGTATTTTTGAATTATGAATGTTTCTTATTCTGCTTCATTCTCTGACATCTCCGTCTGTCTGCTAAATCAACAATTTTGTGAAGTCCGCCGAGATAACTGTTGTTGTGATTTTGGGCTATACAAAAATAAATTAAATTGAATTGAATTGAACACTACTACTGCTACTACTGTTACTACTACTGCTACACATCAGGTTTGTCCAGTTGTTGTGTTCAGTTTTGTCTCATGTTTTTGTGTATTTATGGAGAATTGTCGTGTGGAGCCTGGGGGACGTAGACTTGTGGGCGGAGCCTTGTACAGGCTCGTACTTTTAACTTTAAGGAGAGTTTGAATAGGGTCCGGGAGAGATCACTAGATTACTCAAACATGCAACAAACAACAACAAAGCTCTTATTTTCGATGATAATGTTGGTAGAAAGCTTAAAAACTCTGAGTCACTCACCTCCAGAGCTGTCCAGACTCTTCGCTCCAGATGTTTCTCTCTTCTCTTTTCCATCGACGGCCCTTTTGTCTCCTCCTCCTCCTCCTCCTCGCGTTAACGTCTCACTTTGGGACAGCACCAGGCCCAAACTCTCCTCTCTCTCCGTTTCTCCCGCTCCTCCAGTGATCTGACTTTTACTCTGGCTTCCACTCGTCTTCTGAGGTGAAAGTTCATTTCCATTTGATTTCTGGCTTTGAGTCGCCATGACAACCTCCTTGACGGATCCGGCAGGTTGGCTGTTAGCTTTAGCAGTGCCTTGGCTCATTTTATCATGATCTACATTCTTCAGTTTAGCCTGGGACACGCCTAAAACAGCTTTATTTACAATCAGCTGTGTTACAGATCTGGTAGGCTGGCCATTAGCTTTAGCACTGCCTTGACTCAAACTCTTTGTCATTTTTTCATGATCTACATTAAATTCTTTGACTACAGATGCGGTAGGCTGGCTGTTAGCTTTAGCACTGACTTGGCTTACATTTCTTGTAGTTTTCTCATGATCTACATTCAAAATGTTGGTCTGGGACCCTGCCGCAGACTCTGGTACGAATTGGGTAGGTTGGCTGTAAGCCTTAGCGCTGCCTTGGCTCAAACTGGTCGCACTCTTTGCATTTTTTACATTCAGTGTGTGACATTCTTGACTGTTGGGGATCGATTTTGGTCCTTGTTTTGGCGTTTCATGTTGGCGTTTCGTTTCTTGGCCTAACCTGCTGATGTTACTTTGACTCCCCCCTGCCTGATTTGCGTCGCTGGGTTTTTGAGCACTGTCCTGGCTGTGAGCGGAGGGCTTCTGGTTTGGGAAGACTGAAGCAGATTTCTGTGGAATTGTTTCTTCTTCCATCAGTTCGATCTGTGTGTCCTCCTCGTCTTCCTCCTGAACGTCTGTGTTTATGCACAACTTTAATGAGGACTGAGAGAAGGTCCCAGGAGCAGAGGAGGGAGCAGGAGCAGAGGAAGGAGCAGAGGAGGGAGCGGGAGCAGAGGAAGGAGCAGAGGAGGGAGCAGGAGCAGAGGAGGGAGCAGGAGCAGAGGAAGGAGCAGAGGAGGGAGCAGGAGCAGAGGAGGGAGCAGGAGCGGAGGAAGGAGCAGAGGAGGGAGCAGGAGCAGAGGAAGGAGCAGAGGAGGGAGCAGGAACGGAGGTGATGTCCTCCTGGCTTTGTGTCGGTACAAACACGTCCTGAAATCAGAAACACAAATATAAGAAGTAGCAGTAGCAGTAGTAGTTGTAATAGTACGAATTACTATATTTGAAGTACCTTTGTTTGCAAAATAAACCACCGTTGTCCAAATTTCATTTTAAATCTGTGTACTCTGAATACTGTGTACTCTGAATACTGCGTCCTCCCGTGTACTCTGAATACTGCGTTCTCCCGTGTTCTCTGAATACTGCGTTCTCCCGTGTACTCTGAATACTGCGTTCTCCCGTGTACTCTGAATACTGCGTTCTCCCGTGTACTCTGAATACTGCGTACTCTGAATATTCCTGTGGTTGAGTTTCAGGTTCGACTTCAGCCCATCTTACATGTGAGAAGTCAGGCTGCGACGGCACAGACAGGGGGCGCTCCAGCTCAAAACCAGGTGTATTCTGGGACACAGGTGTGGAGGAGGCGGGGCCACCGTCTCTGAGCTGTGATTGGTCGGTGTGAGGGAGGGAGGTGTCCAATGATTCGTCACCTGACACAAAAACACTGGTTTGTAAAAGTGATTTATTTTATCTGCAGTTAAAGGGGGGGCAGGTGCGTACCGTGGGGGGGCAGGTGCGTACCGTGGGGGGGCAGGTCGGTGGGGGAGCTCGGGACGATCACTGGGGTGAAGTTTTCTGGAGTCGGAGCCACAAAGTCAACAGAAACTCTGCACAGAAACGCAGGGTTAAACACACAACTGTAACATCCTCAAACACCTGTACACACACACACACACACACACCTGTACACACACACACACCTGTACACACACATACCTGTGTACACACACCTGTACACACACACACACACACATACCTGTGTACACACACCTGTACACACACACACACACACATACCTGTGTACACACACCTGTACACACACACACACACACACATACCTGTGTACACACACCTGTACACACACACACACACACACATACCTGTGTACACACACCTGTACACACACACACACACAAACACAGTGACGGGGCGACAGGTTGACAGGCTGACGGGGCGACAGGCCGACAGGGCAGACTTACTGTGACAGGCTGTTGTGTACGAGGGTCCCCTGCACACCGCCCGACAGCTGGAGCAGAGCCAGAGAGCGAGAGGGGGTGGAGCTGTGACGAGCCGCGTCTGTGGAAACACGTTTGTTTACTGAACATTCAGGGGGGATATTATTTTAGAAACAGAAAATACTGCACCTGCTTTATCAAAGAGGTCCTCCTGAGACGACAGCATCTCCTCTTGGTCCTGATCTGGATCCTGGACCTGCGAGTGAAGGAGGACCTCCACAGGGACCTGAGGACTGGGTCTGGACTGGGATTTAGGAGACGTCCTGGAGCCCAGAGACCCGCTGGCCTCACCTAAAACATAAAGACCAAGTCTGTCCCCTCAGCTGTCCCACGTTTGAGTCTTAGGACTGGAGGACATGATGGGGGGTCATCTTTTTTAATTCCTCATATTGAAGAATCGATTTTCTTTTTTATTTAAAAACAAAAGAGGCTTTTTAAGGTCCTGTATCCCATAATCCTCTGACCTCTGCTCTGTTCTAATGTCTCGTAATGTTTCCTCATCACACCTGGAGTTGTGTTTGTTTCATTCACATGTTTAACACACAAACCTGCAGATTTAACACGAGTTCTTCTCTAAAACTGAAACTCTGTTCCACCTTGTGATGTCATCATGTGGTGCTACAGGAAGTGCTCCACTGTGTTTTTAAACTCCACACACCTTCACTAGAATCATTTGGATCATTTCAGTCCTGGAATTGCCGATCTCGACTGAACTAAAGGTAAAAGGAGCTGTTCACTTGAAAACTACCACTTGATGACATCACAAGGTGGAACAGAGCGTTTGGAGCTTTGGAGATGTAGACAGACTAATAATAAAGAGTTCCTCAAACATGTGAATGAAACAAACACGACTCCAGGTCTGTTTTTGAGGAGGTCAGATTGTTCTCCCCGTCCTGAAGCTGCTGAAGAAAACGAGAGCAAAAGTCCAAAGACCTTTTGGTTTGGACTCAACTGTACCTGGTCTAGTCCTGGTCTGGTTCTGGACGGGTTCTGATCCAAAATCCTGGCTCTGGCTCAGCTCCAAGAAACCAAACTGAGAGGCTCCTTCTGTGGATAGAAAAACAAAAGACTTAAACCAGCTCCTGTGTGTGTCTGTGTGTGGGTGTGTGTGTCAGTGTGTTCAGACCTTCATGAGTCAGACACTGAGATTCTCCTCTCGAGTCCATCTCCTCAGAGCAACACCTGCAACACACAGACACACACACAGACACACACACAGACAGACGTGCAAGTAATGTAATCAGAAGAGAGGCAGAGTACACAAACACTGAGTAACGCTCAGTGTTTGTGTACTCCATTTGTGTACTCCATTTGTGTACTTGGTGTAGTATTACTCAAGTAGAAGTACAAAGTAGTGGTCCAAGAAATGACTCCAGTCAGAGTAACTTGAGGAGTAACTGTGGGGCGGGGCATCTGGTTTGAAATAAATCCCAAAATCTGGAGTTTCCAGAGAAAAAATGATCCAAACTGAATCAGACACAAACGTGAGAATCAGTTTGAGATTCACACAAACTCTGTCCCTTTAGACTCACAGACGAACGACTACTGTTACTGCAGTAAAAGTACCGACTCTGTACTAGAGTACTGCAGTAAACATTTCTTTAAACAGAGTTACTCGAGTAAAGTGAGTAAATGTAACTGATGTAGTATAAAATCAAACACTAGAGGGCGATGTACTTCCTGTCAGAGACGTCCACAGTGTCACTCTCCTCAAAACTGGGGTTCATTTCTGCAAAAACAAAAACTAAATATAAACATACATCATAAGAAAAACAAAAACGGCTGTGACATCATTAAGGCTCATTACAGAGGGGGTATTTACACCTGTGGGGTAATAAAGAGGGGTATTTACTCTTTTATTACCGTGGATCTGAGGCTGTGTTTGGCTCCTGCTGCCGACGGGAGACGAGATCAGCTCCTTCACAAAACAAAGAAGAAAATTAAATGACAAAGTGTTTCACTGAATCTTTAAAATACAGATTATGCTAAATGGGAAATGGTCAAGTCTGGACCAGGACTATCCCAGGACTATCCCAGGACTATCCCAGGACTATCCCAGGACTATCCCAGGACTATCCCAGGTCTAAGCCAGGACTGAACAAGAAGAATTAAATCATCCAAAACTGACTTTGACTAAACCAGGTCTAAATAAGAAACAACACAGGGTTTAAATAATGAAGTCGTAATAAACCTGATCCCACCCACATGGATCTAATCAAGGAGGACCAAACCCGGACCAAACCAGGACTAAACCCGGACTAACCCCTCCCTGTTCGTACCAGCACAGGGCTTGGGTCTCGGGGCTGCAGAGTGGTCAGTCTCTTGGTCAGCAGAGCTCTGTAGCTGGTCTCTGGGTCGTCTTCGATCCCGGTGCTGTCGGGCTGGGAGTCCTCCACGATCAGGCAGGGGGGGTCCGAGTGCGGCAGGCTGGACTCAAGACCACTCAGACCTGGTCCTGATCCGGGTACTGATCCAGGTACTCCACAGGGTCCAGGGTCCATGAGGGGCAGGGGGCGGTGAGGGGGTGAGGTGGCCTGGGGGGAGACAAAAGGAGAGACAAAACAGGGTCAAACTATAACATGTCTGAAGAATCCAGGAATAAACCAGGTCTGAACCAGGTCTGAGAAGTGGGTTTAAACACCTCTGCCATCCACCAAATTCTGATTCTAAATACCTGGACAAAACACAACCCATTCCATGAGTTTTGACCACTGCCATGGACCACAATATAATGAATCTATTACAAGAGCATGGACACTAGACTTACTCCGCCACAACACCGACACCGCGGCTCCGGAGCTCCGCGGGAGGAGAGCCTGTGGCGGCTACAGCTGAGTTAGCCGTGCCGCTGTTAGCACGTTAGCTCTGGGGAAGCGGACAAAGTGCCTCCGGTGCCTCGGCTCCAGCAGCTCAGGGCCGAAGTGTGCGGTGTTTGCGGGTCAGAGGAAAACTGTCTGCGGTTATTTGGACCCAGAACCTTCGTGAACAAAAGAGACCCCGGCGCTCCGTAAATCACAGGCGAGAAACAGCACTCACAGGCGGCTACAGCTGCGTCAGTCCTCCCGGTGTTAGCAGGTTAGCTCCAGGTGACGAAGCTAAAAACATCACGGTGTTTAGGTTAAAAGATAAAAACTCAGGTAAAACCTCACTGGAAACGAGAGCTCCAGCAGCCCGGGAGGGACCGAGGCTCGCTCTGACCACAGCCGGGATCACGCACTCGGGGGGAGGGTCGTCCTGCGGTGTACTGCCGCTGGGAGCTCCGGAGCTTTGGGTAAAACAGGATTTGACACAGAATAAAACCATCCAGGGGTAAGATCCAACGCCTCGTTATAAGCCCGAGTGGGTCGTGTCTGGTGGAGATAAACGTGTTATTACGGTTATAACAGCGTTCCCGCGGCTTGGAGCTCCGCCATGATGCTCCTCCCGCCTCTTCCTCCTTCTCCTCCGCAGCACAGAACTCCCGGCAAAACTTACTCCGCGCTCTGATTGGCCAAAGGGATTCTGGCGGGCGGGACGGACGCTGCTGATTGGCGAGTCGGGTTAAGCCCCAGCACGAGCGCAGTTAAAGGTCCGCGGTGACGTAGGATGAGAGAGGAGGCACAGTGAGGAGAGAGGAGGCGAGGAGGGAGGAGGCACAGTGAGGAGAGAGGAGGCGAGGAGGCACAGTGAGGAGAGAGGAGGCGAGGAGGGAGGAGGCACAGTGAGGAGAGAGGAGACGAGGAGGCACAGTGAGGAGAGAGGAGGCGAGGAGGGAGGAGGCACAGCGAGGAGAGAGGAGGCACAGCGAGGAGGGAGGAGGGAGGAGGCACAGTGAGGAGAGAGGAGGCGAGGAGGGAGGAGGCACAGTGAGGAGAGAGGAGACGAGGAGGCACAGTGAGGAGAGAGGAGGCGAGGAGGCACAGTGAGGAGAGAGGAGGGAGGAGGCACAGCGAGGAGAGAGGAGGCGAGGAGGGAGGAGGCACAGTGAGGAGAGAGGAGGCGAGGAGGGAGGAGGCACAGTGAGGAGAGAGGAGGCGAGGAGGCACAGTGAGGAGAGAGGAGGCGAGGAGGGAGGAGGCACAGTGAGGAGAGAGGAGGCGAGGAGGGAGGAGGCACAGTGAGGAGAGAGGAGGCGAGGAGGGAGGAGGCACAGTGAGGAGAGAGGAGGCGAGGAGGCACAGTGAGGAGAGAGGAGGCGAGGAGGGAGGAGGCACAGTGAGGAGAGAGGAGGGAGGAGGCACAGTGAGGAGAGAGGAGGCGAGGAGGGAGGAGGCACAGCGAGGAGAGAGGAGGCGAGGAGGGAGGAGGCACAGCGAGGAGAGAGGAGACGAGGAGGGAGGAGGCACAGCGAGGAGAGAGGAGACGAGGAGGGAGGAGGCACAGCGAGGAGAGAGGAGGGAGGAGGCACAGTGAGGAGAGAGGAGGGAGGAGGCACAGTGAGGAGAGAGGAGGCGAGGAGGGAGGAGGCACAGTGAGGAGAGAGGAGGCGAGGAGGCACAGTGAGGAGAGAGGAGGCGAGGAGGGAGGAGGCACAGTGAGGAGAGAGGAGGGAGGAGGCACAGTGAGGAGAGAGGAGGAGGCACAGCGAGGAGAGAGGAGGGAGGAGGCACAGCGAGGAGAGAGGAGACGAGGAGGGAGGAGGCACAGCGAGGAGAGAGGAGACGAGGAGGGAGGAGGCACAGCGAGGAGGGAGGAGGCACAGTGAGGAGAGAGGAGGCGAGGAGGGAGGAGGCACAGTGAGGAGAGAGGAGGTGAGGAGGCACAGTGAGGAGAGAGGAGGGAGGAGGCACAGTGAGGAGAGAGGAGGGAGGAGGCACAGTGAGGAGAGAGGAGGCGAGGAGGGAGGAGGCACAGCGAGGAGAGAGGAGGGAGGAGGCACAGTGAGGAGAGAGGAGGCGAGGAGGGAGGAGGCACAGTGAGGAGAGAGGAGGCGAGGAGGGAGGAGGCACAGTGAGGAGAGAGGAGGCGAGGAGGGAGGAGGCACAGTGAGGAGAGAGGAGGCGAGGAGGGAGGAGGCACAGTGAGGAGAGAGGAGGCGAGGAGGGAGGAGGCACAGCGAGGAGAGAGGAGGCGAGGAGGGAGGAGGCACAGTGAGGAGAGAGGAGGGAGGAGGCACAGTGAGGAGAGAGGAGGGAGGAGGCACAGCGAGGAGAGAGGAGGCGAGGAGGCACAGTGAGGAGAGAGGAGGCGAGGAGGGAGGAGGCACAGCGAGGAGAGAGGAGGCACAGCGAGGAGGGAGGAGGGAGGAGGCACAGTGAGGAGAGAGGAGGCGAGGAGGGAGGAGGCACAGCGAGGAGAGAGGAGGCACAGCGAGGAGAGAGGAGGGAGGAGGCACAGTGAGGAGAGAGGAGGGAGGAGGCACAGTGAGGAGAGAGGAGGCGAGGAGGGAGGAGGCACAGTGAGGAGAGAGGAGGCGAGGAGGGAGGAGGCACAGCGAGGAGAGAGGAGACGAGGAGGGAGGAGGCACAGCGAGGAGAGAGGAGACGAGGAGGGAGGAGGCACAGCGAGGAGAGAGGAGGGAGGAGGCACAGTGAGGAGAGAGGAGGCGAGGAGGGAGGAGGCACAGTGAGGAGAGAGGAGGCGAGGAGGGAGGAGGCACAGCGAGGAGAGAGGAGACGAGGAGGGAGGAGGCACAGCGAGGAGGGAGGAGGCACAGTGAGGAGAGAGGAGGGAGGAGGCACAGTGAGGAGAGAGGAGGGAGGAGGCACAGTGAGGAGAGAGGAGGCGAGGAGGGAGGAGGCACAGTGAGGAGAGAGGAGGCGAGGAGGGAGGAGGCACAGTGAGGAGAGAGGAGGGAGGAGGCACAGTGAGGAGAGAGGAGGCGAGGAGGGAGGAGGTACAGTGAGGAGAGAGGAGGCGAGGAGGGAGGAGGCACAGTGAGGAGAGAGGAGGGAGGAGGTACAGTGAGGAGGCGAGGAGGGAGGAGGCACAGTGAGGAGAGAGGAGGGAGGAGGCACAGTGAGGAGAGAGGAGGCGAGGAGGGAGGAGGCACAGTGAGGAGAGAGGAGGCGAGGAGGGAGGAGGCACAGCGAGGAGGCGAGGAGGGAGGAGGCACAGTGAGGAGAGAGGAGGGAGGAGGCACAGTGAGGAGAGAGGAGGGAGGAGGCACAGCGAGGAGAGAGGAGGCGAGGAGGGAGGAGGCACAGCGAGGAGAGAGGAGACGAGGAGGGAGGAGGCACAGCGAGGAGAGAGGAGGGAGGAGGCACAGCGAGGAGAGAGGAGACGAGGAGGGAGGAGGCACAGCGAGGAGAGAGGAGGGAGGAGGCACAGAGAGGAGGGAGGAGGCACAGCGAGGAGAGAGGAGGGAGGAGGCACAGCGAGGAGAGAGGAGGGAGGAGGACAGCGAGGAGGGAGGAGGCACAGCGAGGACAGAGGAGGGAGGAGGCACAGTGAGGAGGGAGGAGGCACAGCGAGGAGGGAGGAGGCACAGTGAGGAGGGAGGAGGCACAGCGAGGAGGGAGGAGGCACAGCGAGGAGAGAGGAGGCACAGAGAGGAGGGAGGAGGCACAGAGAGGAGGGAGGAGGCACAGCGAGGAGAGAGGAGGCGAGGAGGGAGGAAGCACAGCAAGGAGGGAGGAGGCATAGCGAGGACAGAGGAGGCGAGGAGGCACAGTGAGGAGGGAGGAGGCACAGCGTGGAGGGAGGAGGCACAGCGAGGAGGGAGGAGGCACAGCGAGGAGGGAGGAGGCACAGCGAGGAGAGAGGAGACGAGGAGGGAGGAGGCACAGCGAGGAGAGAGGAGGCGAGGAGGGAGGAAGCACAGCGAGGAGAGAGGAGACGAGGAGGGAGGAGGCACAGTGAGGAGGCACAGCGAGGAGAGAGGAGACGAGGAGGGAGGAGGCACAGAGAGGAGGGAGGAGGCACAGAGAGGAGGGAGGAGGCACAGTGAGGAGGCACAGCGAGGAGGGAGGAGGCACAGTGAGGAGGCACAGCGAGGAGAGAGGAGACGAGGAGGGAGGAGGCACAGTGAGGAGGCACAGTGAGGAGGGAGGAGGCACAGTGAGGAGAGAGGAGGGAGGAGGCACAGCGAGGAGACGAGGAGGGAGGAGGCACAGAGAGGAGGGAGGAGGCACAGCGAGGAGAGAGGAGGCGAGGAGGGAGGAAGCACAGCGAGGAGGGAGGAGGCACAGCGAGGACAGAGGAGGGAGGAGGCACAGTGAGGAGGCACAGCGAGGAGAGAGGAGACGAGGAGGGAGGAGGCACAGCGAGGAGAGAGGAGGCGAGGAGGGAGGAAGCACAGCGAGGAGGGAGGAGGCACAGCGAGGACAGAGGAGGGAGGAGGCACAGTGAGGAGGCACAGCGAGGAGAGAGGAGACGAGGAGGGAGGAGGCACAGCGAGGAGGGAGGAGGCACAGAGAGGAGGGAGGAGGCACAGTGAGGAGGCACAGCGAGGAGAGAGGAGACGAGGAGGGAGGAGGCACAGTGAGGAGGCACAGCGAGGAGAGAGGAGGGAGGAGGCACAGTGAGGAGAGAGGAGGGAGGAGGCACAGCGAGGACAGAGGAGGGAGGAGGCACAGTGAGGAGAGAGAAGACACAGCAAGGAGAGAGGAGGCACAGAGAGGCGGTGAGGAGAGAGGAGACACAGCAAGGAGAGAGGAGGCACAGTGAGGAGAGAGGAGACACAGTGAGGAGAGAGGAGACACAGCGAGGAGAGAGGAGGCACAGCGAGGAGAGAGGAAGCGAGGAGGGAGGAGGCACAGTGAGGAGAGAGGAGGGAGGAGGCACAGCGAGGAGGGAGGAGGCACAGCGAGGACAGAGGAGGCACAGAGAGGAGGGAGGAGGCACAGAGAGGAGGGAGGAGGCACAGCGAGGAGGGAGGAGGCACAGTGAGGAGAGAGGAGACACAGCAAGGAGAGAGGAGGCACAGCGAGGAGAGAGGAGGTGAGGAGAGAGGAGACACAGTGAGGAGAGAGGAGACACAGCGAGGAGAGAGGAGGGAGGAGGCACAGTGAGGAGAGAGGAGGCACAGCGAGGAGGGAGGAGGCACAGAGAGGAGAGAGGAGGTGAGGAGAGAGGAGACACAGTGAGGAGAGAGGAGACACAGCGAGGAGAGAGGAGGGAGGAGGCACAGTGAGGAGAGAGGAGACACAGCAAGGAGAGAGGAGGCACAGAGAGGCGGTGAGGAGGCACAGAGAGGCGGTGAGGAGAGAGGAGACACAGCGAGGAGAGAGGAGACACAGTGAGGAGAGAGGAGGCACAGCGAGGAGAGAGGAGGTGAGGAGAGAGGAGACACAGTGAGGAGAGAGGAGACACAGCGAGGAGAGAGGAGGGAGGAGGCACAGTGAGGAGAGAGGAGGCACAGCGAGGAGGGAGGAGGCACAGCGAGGACAGAGGAGGGAGGAGGCACAGTGAGGAGGCACAGCGAGGAGAGAGGAGACGAGGAGGGAGGAGGCACAGCGAGGAGAGAGGAGGCGAGGAGGGAGGAAGCACAGCGAGGAGGGAGGAGGCACAGCGAGGACAGAGGAGGGAGGAGGCACAGTGAGGAGGCACAGCGAGGAGAGAGGAGACGAGGAGGGAGGAGGCACAGCGAGGAGGGAGGAGGCACAGAGAGGAGGGAGGAGGCACAGTGAGGAGGCACAGCGAGGAGAGAGGAGACGAGGAGGGAGGAGGCACAGTGAGGAGGCACAGCGAGGAGAGAGGAGGGAGGAGGCACAGTGAGGAGAGAGGAGGGAGGAGGCACAGCGAGGACAGAGGAGGGAGGAGGCACAGTGAGGAGAGAGAAGACACAGCAAGGAGAGAGGAGGCACAGAGAGGCGGTGAGGAGAGAGGAGACACAGCAAGGAGAGAGGAGGCACAGTGAGGAGAGAGGAGACACAGTGAGGAGAGAGGAGACACAGCGAGGAGAGAGGAGGCACAGCGAGGAGAGAGGAAGCGAGGAGGGAGGAGGCACAGTGAGGAGAGAGGAGGGAGGAGGCACAGCGAGGAGGGAGGAGGCACAGCGAGGACAGAGGAGGCACAGAGAGGAGGGAGGAGGCACAGAGAGGAGGGAGGAGGCACAGCGAGGAGGGAGGAGGCACAGTGAGGAGAGAGGAGACACAGCAAGGAGAGAGGAGGCACAGCGAGGAGAGAGGAGGTGAGGAGAGAGGAGACACAGTGAGGAGAGAGGAGACACAGCGAGGAGAGAGGAGGGAGGAGGCACAGTGAGGAGAGAGGAGGCACAGCGAGGAGGGAGGAGGCACAGAGAGGAGAGAGGAGGTGAGGAGAGAGGAGACACAGTGAGGAGAGAGGAGACACAGCGAGGAGAGAGGAGGGAGGAGGCACAGTGAGGAGAGAGGAGACACAGCAAGGAGAGAGGAGGCACAGAGAGGCGGTGAGGAGGCACAGAGAGGCGGTGAGGAGAGAGGAGACACAGCGAGGAGAGAGGAGACACAGTGAGGAGAGAGGAGGCACAGCGAGGAGAGAGGAGGTGAGGAGAGAGGAGACACAGTGAGGAGAGAGGAGACACAGCGAGGAGAGAGGAGGGAGGAGGCACAGTGAGGAGAGAGGAGGCACAGCGAGGAGGGAGGAGGCACAGAGAGGCGGTGAGGAGGCACAGAGAGGCGGTGAGGAGAGAGGAGACACAGCGAGGAGAGAGGAGACACAGTGAGGAGAGAGGAGGCACAGCGAGGAGAGAGGAGACACAGCGAGGAGAGAGGAGGCACAGAGAGGCGGTGAGGAGAGAGGAGACACAGCGAGGAGAGAGGAGACACAGTGAGGAGAGAGGAGGCACAGCGAGGAGAGAGGAGGTGAGGAGAGAGGAGACACAGTGAGGAGAGAGGAGACACAGCGAGGAGAGAGGAGGCACAGCGAGGAGAGAGGAGGGAGGAGGCACAGTGAGGAGAGAGGAGGCACAGCGAGGAGGGAGGAGGCACAGCGAGGAGGGAGGAGGCACAGTGAGGAGAGAGGAGGCACAGCGAGGACAGAGGAGGCACAGAGAGGAGGGAGGAGGCACAGAGAGGAGGGAGGAGGCACAGCGAGGAGGGAGGAGGCACAGTGAGGAGAGAGGAGACACAGCAAGGAGGGAGGAGGCACAGTGAGGAGAGAGGAGACACAGGGAGGAGAGGAGGATAGATAGACACGAGCTGAGAGCCGATGGGTCTGGTGGGTCTGGTGGGTCCGGTGGGGCTGGTGGGTCCAGTGGGTCCGGTGGGGCTGGTGGGTCCGGTGCTCTCCGCCTCAGACAGATTTGAGAAAAACCCTAAACTGTGTAGGAGTGTGTAGTTTTCAGGTTCTAGAACATGATGGTTCTCCCAGGGTCCAGAACCAGACTCTCCTTTAGAAGATGAGGTTCTGGTCACATTAGAAACAGCCTGATGATGTCACAGAGGTGTTTGGTTCGAGTCTCTTCCTGATGATGTCACAGAGGTGTTTGGTTCGAGTCTCTTCCTGATGATGTCACAGAGGTGTGCGGTCTTCAGTTTCTGGAGACACTGTGACTCACCGGAGACACAGACGCTGCGTTGCCTGATGTGACATTAGATTTATCTCCATGGAGACGAGCAGGTGATGTCAGCCAGTGGGCGATGCCAATAAAAACATGATGTTTTAATACCATACTGTGGAATATTCCAGACATAACCTCTTCATGAGACAGGAGGCTTATCCTCAAACAAAGTTACACAGTGCACCTTTAAACAAAAGCACAAAAATGACTGTAAAAAGTGAGCTTGTTGCCATGGAAATAGAACTGATGTGCAGCTGTCTCCAACTCTGCACAAGGACAATCTGGAATATGTGTCCACATACAACTCTGAGACTGTCCCCACAGAGCCCACAGGGGACGGGGACACAGGGGACGGGTGGACGGGGACACAGGGGGACGGGGACACAGGGGATGGGGGACGGGGACACAGGGGACGGGGACACAGGGGATGGGGGACGGGGACACAGGGGACGGGGACACAGGGGGACACAGGGGACGGGTGGACGGGGACACAGGGGGACACAGGGGACGGGGACACAGGGGGACACAGGGGACGGGGACACAGGGGACGGGTGGACGGGGACACAGGGGACGGGGACACAGAGCCCACAGGGGATGGGGGACGGGGACACAGGGGACGGGTGGACGGGGACACAGGGGACGGGGACACAGGGGACGGGTGGACGGGGACACAGGGGACGGGGACACAGAGCCCACAGGGGATGGGGGACGGGGACACAGGGGACGGGTGGACGGGGACACAGGGGACGGGGACACAGGGGATGGGGGACGGGGACACAGGGGACGGGGACACAGGGGGACGGGGACACAGGGGATGGGGGACGGGGACACAGGGGACGGGGACACAGGGGATGGGGGACGGGGACACAGGGGACGGGGACACACACGGGGCAGGTGTTGGAGCTAAATGGAGGCGTAGGTCTGACCCTGAGGCTGAGGAGCCACAGTGAGATGTTCAGAGGAGCTGGGAGGGCATCTGACACAATCACAGATGTATTCTTCAGTATAAACCACAGGCCCGGAGCACGAGCCTGTTTAATAATAACAGCCACATCCCGCAGCCCCTTATCCTGTTTTAGACCTGGTTTAGTTCTGGTTTAGTCCTGCTTTAAACCTGGTTTAGTTCTGGTGAAGTCCTGCTTTAGACCTGGTTTAGTTCTGGTTTAGTCTTGCTTTAAACCTGGCTTAGTTCTGGTGAAGTCCTGCTTTAGACCTGGTTTAGTTCTGGTTTAGTCCTGCTTCAGCACCGGTTTCGGTGTTTTGGGCCTGGTTTGGGTCCGGAGCGTGCACAGTTCTGGTCGTGAATGCGCGCCCCCGGAGCGCGTCCTCGTTAAACCTGCGCAAAGACCAAACTTGGTCCTTACCTGGACTCCGGTCTGGACTCCGGTCTGGACTCTGGGTCTGGGTCTGGTCTTGGTCCGGACTCGTGCGCTGGTCCAGTTCTCGCCTCGCGACTTTGGGCGTGGAGCCGCACGTGCAGAAGAGACGCAGACTCACGCACGGCACGCGCAGACGCGATACGATCAGTGATTTTCATTGAAACATTTGCATCATTTAAAACACCGAGAGAACAGGGCGGCTTTTTAGCGTTTTGTGCTCAGAGTCTTCATCCCCATCATCATCATCATCATCATCATCATCATCCTCCTCCTCCTGTGTGCGCGTGCGTGTGTGTATGTTTGAGCGCGTGCGTGCGTGTAGGTCCAATAACAAAAGACTAAAAGAATGTCGGTCTTCACGCTTGTAAACGCGCTGAGTGTGCGCATGCGCCCGCAGTAGGCGCGTGGAGGCTCCACTGATGGAACACCGTCTCTGCACGTGCCCGGGTCCCCGCCTCCCCTCACTCCTCTCGGGCAGGGCTCCGGTAGGACTCGGTCCTGACTCGGCTGACGTGAGGCGCAGTCCCTCGTGTCTCCAGCAGAGGACGCAGTGCACAAAGCCCTGAGTCACTGCAGCAGAGGGGTCACGTGACTTTACTTCACCTTCAGCATCCTCACTGTGACCCCCAGAGGTCAGAGGTCAGAGGGTCAGCCAGGCACCACAGGGACTCCATCTGCATAACCACCAGGACCAGGACTGAACCTGGTTTAGTCCTGGTTCAGTCCTGGTTCAGTCCTGGTTTAGTCCTGGTTCAGTCCTGGTTCAGTCCTGTTTCAGTCCTGGTTCAGTCCTGGTTTAGTCCTGGTTCAGTCCTGGTTTAGTCCTGGTTCAGTCCTGTTTCAGTCCTGGTTCAGTCCTGGTTTAGTCCTGGTTCAGTCCTGGTTTAGTCCTGGTTCAGTCCTGGTTTAGTCCTGTTTCAGTCCTGGTTTAGTCCTGGTTCAGTCCTGGTTCAGTCCTGGTTTAGTCCTGGTTCAGTCCTGGTTCAGTCCTGGTTTAGTCCTGTTTCAGTCCTGGTTCAGTCCTGGTTTAGTCCTGGTTCAGTCCTGGTTTAGTCCTGTTTCAGTCCTGGTTCAGTCCTGGTTTAGTCCTGTTTCAGTCCTGGTTCAGTCCTGGTTTAGTCCTGGTTCAGTCCTGTTTCAGTCCTGGTTTAGTCCTGGTTTAGTCCTGGTGAAGTGAATAATGACACAGAGTCACGTTCTTCTCATTCATGTTTAATATTGTTTAAGATGAAGGCGTTGCTATGGTTACATTCGTTATAATATTAGACTATAGGAGACAAGGAAGGAAAGAAGGAAGCAACTAGGAGATAAGGAGGGAGGAGTTAGGACATAGAAGATAGGACGCAGAAAGTGGCAAGGAGACGGTGAGACTGCGCAGACCACGACACATGGCTAATCTAACGCAGAATACTTGAATACATGAAATTAAAACTGTAAGAAGCAGATCCACCCACCGGCTCGGCCACAGAGTCACCCAGAAACACACGGGGAGGGCATTTGATGCACGGGGAGGGCATCTGACACACGGGGAGGGCATCTGACGCACGGGGAGGGCATTTGACGCACGGGGAGGGCATCTGACGCACGGGGAGGGCATCTGACGCACGGGGAGGGCATCTGACGCACGGGGAGGGCATCTGACGCACGGGGAGGGCATTTGACGCACGGGGAGGGCATCTGACGCACGGGGAGGGCATCTGACACACGGGGAGGGCATCTGACGCACAGGGAGGGCATCTGACACACGGGGAGGGCATCTGACACACGGGGAGGGCATCTGACGCACAGGGAGGGCATCTGACACACGGGGAGGGCAACTGACACACGGGGAGGGCATCTGACGGGGATACAGAATGTGAGGGCATCTGACACATGGGGAGGGCATCTGACGGGGATACAGAATGTGAGGGCATCTGGCACACAGGAGGATGGGAGGGCATCTGATGCAGCATTGTCAAAGCGTAAGTGTCAGAAGTATAAAGTGTCTCATGCTTCATGCACAGCAGCTCCTCATAGCTCCTTGCAGCTCCTCGCTCTCACCACGATGCAAAAATAAATCACTTTAGAATATTTCAACAGGATTTGAATACTTTAACCTAACCCCGCCCCTTCACCGCCCCTGTGACTGAGCTGACCCCGCCCCTTCACCGCCCCTGTGACCGGCCTAACCCCGTCCCTGTGACCGAGCTGACCCCACCCGTGACCGAGCTGACCCTGCCCCCGTGACCGGCCTAACCCCGCCCCTGTGACTGAGCTGACCCCGTCCCTGTGACCGAGCTGACCCCGCCCTGTGACCGAGCTGACCCCGCGTGTGACCGAGCTGACCCCGCCCCTTCACCGCCCCGTGACCGGCCTAACCCTGCACCGTGACTGAGCTGACTTCGCCCCCGTGACCGAGCTGACCCCGTCCCTGTGACCGAGCTGACCCTGCCCCCGTGACCGAGCTGACCCTGCCCCCGTGACCGAGCTGACCCCGTCCCTGTGACCGAGCTGACCCCGCCCCTGTGACCGAGCTGACCCCGCCCCTGTGACCGAGCTGACCCCGTCCCTGTGACCGAGCTGACCCCGCCCCTGTGACCGAGCTGACCCCGCCCTGTGACCGAGCTGACCCCGCGTGTGACCGAGCTGACCCCGCCCCTGTGACCGGCCTAACCCTGCCCCGTGACTGAGCTGACTTCGCCCCCGTGACCGAGCTGACCCCGTCCCTGTGACCGCGCTGACCCCGCCCCTGTGACCGAGCTGACCCCGCCCTGTGACCGAGCTGACCCCGCCCCTGTGACCGAGCTGACCCCGCGTGTGACCGAGCTGACCCCGCGTGTGACCGAGTTGACCCCGCCCTGTGACTGAGCTGACCCCGCCCTGTGACCGAGCTGACCCCGCCCCTGTGACCGAGCTGACCCCGCCCTGTGACCGAGCTGACCATGCCCTGTGACCGAGCTGACCCCGCGTGTGACCGAGTTGACCCCGCCCTGTGACTGAGCTGACCCCGCCCTGTGACCGAGCTGACCCCGCCCCTGTGACCAAGCTGACCCCGCCCCTGTGACCGCGCTGACCCCGCCCTGTGACCGAGCTGACCCCGCGTGTGACCGAGCTGACCCCGTCCCTGTGACCGAGCTGACCCCGCGTGTGACCGAGCTGACCCCGCCCCTGTGACCGAGCTGACCCCGCGTGTGACCGAGCTGACCCCGCGTATGACCGAGCTGACCCCGCCCTGTGACCGAGCTGACCCCGCCCTGTGACCGAGCTGACCCCGCGTGTGACCGAGCTGACCCCGCGTGTGACCGAGCTGACCCCGCGTGTGACCGAGCTGACCCCGCCCTGTGACCGAGCTGACCCCGCCCTGCCCCGCACACAAGAGCAACAAAAGTCCAGGTGGGTTCATTACATCATCAGCAGAAAATCATAATAATAATAATGATGACATCACCGTGATGTCAGCAATCGCCGGGCGGAAACGTCTTGTGCTTTTCTCAAACACCAGAAGCAAAACGTCAAACAGAAAACAAAGATGGAGGACGCGTTAGAAAAGGGTCCAGTTCGGTCCCATCCGGTTCGGTCCGGTCTGGGTCCACACTGGTTTTCAACCTGATTTATTCTTCATATTTCTACAAATATTTTTCATTTTTGTGCAGCGAACAAGAAATAAATGAGTGTAAAATGAAACTAAAAGCCAAAATGTGACTTAACCAGATCTAAAACAAGGGTTCAGTGTAACACAGCTACTAAGGCTTTAAACTGGGACTTCACCAGAACTAAACCAGGACTTAACCTAACCAGGACTAAACCAGGACTAGAGCTAAACCTCTGATAGATTTATAGCCTAAGCATCTGCTAAGTTTGCACAGAGTCAGATCAGCACAAGAGCGGGAGGAATTACGCAAAAATCCTATTGTTCTTAAAAGTTTTCCAAACATAAATTATACATAAAGTAAACAACAGAACTAAACCAGGCTAAACTGAACCAGGCTAAACTGAACCAGGCTAAACTGAACCAGGCTAAACTGAACCAGGCTAACCTAAAGATCAGGTTTAAATGGACCAGTGTGGACTCAGACTTCAGCTTTTTGACATAATGTATTCATAATTATTTGTAGGACCGAGGTCAGAATCCGGTGCAGGATCAGCCCGTCGGGCCCGGTTCAGTCTGGTTTGGTTTACTCCGGTTTGGTCCAATCCAGTGAAGTTAAAGGCAGGATTCTGTTCTCACTGGTGTAGGTTGTTTGTCACATCATTTTAAACTTTAGTCCAATCCAGTCTGAGGTCTGAGTCTGGTTCTCGGTCCATGGTCCGGTCCATGGTCCCGGCAGCAGGAGGTTCAGGATGGCTTATACACACAGGCAGGTGGTACTAAGTGACATTTACTTTTTACAGATTACTCAGATCTGGCTCCAGTTCTGGTGGAGCTTTGGTTGGAGGTTTGGTTTTAAACTCCTGTAGTGGGGAAAGTTCATGTTCTGGTGCGGAAAAGTCCAGGTTCAGTTTAATCGAGGAGGAAGGAAGCCGGGGAAGCTCTCATCAGTGGGTTCAGTTCTTGTTCAGTTCTTATTCTTGGAGGTTGAATGTTCTGACTGGAGGTGTCTCTTAGACCTCTTTTCCACCAAGGTGCTAGTTCTGGTTCTGGTCTGGTAGCTACAGGTAGCTTATAGGTGTTTTTCTCCTGACTCCTCTGGGTTCTTCTGTATTTCAGCTCAGACTGACTTGGTGTTACCTTCTACAGTCATAAAATTTGGTGTGACCAAGGTGCTGACAATAATATGTATTTTTAATGTTTAGTTTTCTCTAGATCTGCTCTTCCTTTCGGGCCCCGCTGCTTTTGGTGCTGAGTCAGAACCAGACTAGGTTTAGTGGAAAAGGGGTCTGTGTTCTTGAGGGTTTTTGTATGTTATTGTAGGTTCTGATTGTGCATCTCTAGAACTTGATGTTGCAGCTGAGGAGGTTCTCATCCTGCATGTTCCTCTGTTTTTTTTTTATGTTTCTGTAAGTTCTTGTCTGTTCTGGTGCTTTCTTCTTGGAAACATCTCTAAAACTCGAACTTGCAAACGGGGAAGCTCTCATCTGTAGGTCCCTCTGCGTTCTCGTAGGTTCCTGTAGATTCCTGTAGATTCCTGTAGATTCTGGTAGGACGTGTCTCTAAAACTCGATCTTGCAGGCGGGGAAGCTCTCGTCCTGCATGACCACGGTGGAGCTGGAGGCCAGGACCATCACGTTGAGGTCGGTCTGGACCTGGTGACTCTGCTGGTACCAGTCACGAGTCACATCTGTGTCATGGGTCGGGATCAGGGTCACCTGCAGAAGAGCAGAGAGAGAGACAGGTGAGACAGGTGTGACAGGTGAGAGGTACGCACCTCTTTCTCCAGTTTGATGTTCTTAATGGGTGATACTCGTAGGATTTGGCAGCGTCACGTTGTTGTTTTGGTCCAAATAATATAAAAAAATGCTCTGCTCTTTGACTTCACTTTGACCCTGTCCTCTCCCGGCTCCAGCTCCGCCCCTGCTCCAGCCACGCCCCCTCACCTGCAGGTTGGAGCCCCAGCTGGCCTTGGCCTCCAGCAGAGCGTCCAGGACTCCTCGGCTAGGCTCTCCGCTGGCAGAGTCGTTACCGCTCACCACGTAGTACGCCGCCCGCACACGCCGGAAGAACTCTTGATCCACATTCTTGGCGCTGCAGTGGTTTGGGACGTACGCCAAGTCCACGTAGACCGGGAACCCAGAGGCAGGTCCAGACCCCAGAGAGGGACCTGAGACGGAGCGCTGAGAACCTGAAAGAGGACAGAAGGAATATTACAGCGAAAGGGCCATTTCTCTGGAACGCGCAATACAAACATGCACCTTTTATGGCTTAGAAGTTACACAGTGGGGCTTTAAAAGCCTGGTCTGGGTCTGGTCTGGGTTTGGTCTGGGTCTGGTCTGGGTTTGGTCTGGGTCTGGTCTGGGTCTGGTCTGGGTCTGGTCTGGGTTTGGTCTGGGTCTGGTCTGGGTCTGGTCTGGGTTTGGTCTGGGTCTGGTCTGGGTCTGGTCTGGGTCTGGTCTGGGTCTGGTCTGGGTCTGGTCTGGGTTTGGTCTGGGTCTGGTCTGGGTTTGGTCTGGGTCTGGTCTGGGTCTGGTCTGGGTCTGCTCTGGGTCTGCTCTGGGTCTGCTCTGGGTCTGGTCTGGGTCTGGTCTGGGTTTGGTCTGGGTCTGGTCTGGGTCTGGTCTGGGTCTGGTCTGGGTCTGGTCTGGGTTTGGTCTGGGTCTGGTCTGGGTTTGGTCTGGGTCTGGTCTGGGTTTGGTCTGGGTCTGGTCTGGGTCTGGTCTGGGTTTGGTCTGGGTCTGGTCTGGGTCTGGTCTGGGTTTGGTCTGGGTCTGGTCTGGGTCTGGTCTGGGTCTGGTCTGGGTTTGGTCTGGGTCTGGTCTGGGTTTGGTCTGGGTCTGGTCTGGGTCTGGTCTGGGTTTGGTCTGGGTCTGGTCTGGGTCTGGTCTGGGTCTGGTCTGGGTCTGGTCTGGGTTTGGTCTGGGTTTGGTCTGGTCTGGGTTTGGTCTGGGTCTGGTCTGGGTCTGGTCTGGGTCTGGTCTGGGTTTGGTCTGGGTCTGGTCTGGGTCTGGTCTGGGTCTGGTCTGGGTTTGGTCTGGGTCTGGTCTGGGTTTGGTCTGGGTCTGGTCTGGGTCTGGTCTGGGTCTGGTCTGGGTTTGGTCTGGGTCTGGTCTGGGTCTGGTCTGGGTTTGGTCTGGGTCTGGTCTGGGTCTGGTCTGGGTCTGGTCTGGGTTTGGTCTGGTCTGGGTCTCGTCTGGGTCTGGTCTGGGTTTGGTCTGGGTTTGGTCTGGGTCTGGTCTGGGTCTGGTCTGGGTCTGGTCTGGGTTTGGTCTGGGTCTGGTCTGGGTCTGGTCTGGGTTTGGTCTGGGTCTGGTCTGGGTCTGGTCTGGGTCTGGTCTGGGTTTGGTCTGGGTCTGGTCTGGGTCTGGTCTGGGTCTGGTCTGGGTCTGGTCTGGGTCTGGTCTGGGTCTGGTCTGGGTTTGGTCTGGGTTTGGTCTGGGTCTGGTCTGGGTTTGGTCTGGGTCTGGTCTGGGTTTGGTCTGGGTTTGGTCTGGGTCTGGTCTGGGTCTGGTCTGGGTTTGGTCTGGGTCTGGTCTGGGTCTGGTCTGGGTCTGGTCTGGGTCTGGTCTGGTCTGGGTCTGGTCTGGGTCTGGTCTGGGTCTGGTCTGGGTTTGGTCTGGGTCTGGTCTGGGTCTGGTCTGGGTTTGGTCTGTTGCTCGGCTCACTAGGTCTGAATATTTCTATAAATATCCTCCTCTGAGAGTCGCCCTGGTTCCTCCTTAAGCAGCTCTCGCCTCCTCTCTGTCTGTAGAGTCACTTAAGTCTAAACTCTGATGTACCTGGTTCAGTCTTGTTGTGGTCCTGGTTTAGTCCTGGTTCAGTCCTGGTTCAGTCCTGGTTTGGTTCTTACTGGTTTTGTTCTTGTTGAGTGTGGACGAAGCCCTGGACATCTCATCGTCTCTGTCTGAGGTCCTGGAGGCCCTTGAGCTCTTTTCCAGATCTTTCTTCTTGGTGGAGGTGGCACTTCGGGGCATGGGCGATTTCTTACGGCGCGCTGGAGACGAGCTGGACTTCCCAGAGCCCTTTGTCAGCTTCTTCTTCTGAAAACGAAACGAGGTTTAGAAAAGGTCTGTGTTTCAGACTTGAACCATCAGAGGGTCAAAGGAAGAACATCTGCACCCACACCCACACATCTGCACCCACACATCTGCACCCACACATCTGCACCCACACCCACACATCTGCACCCACACATCTGCACCCACACATCTGCACCCACACATCTGCACCATGTGGATATGTGATGTCATTTGAAAGCGCCGTAGCCACACAGACCTTGGCTTTGGCCTTGTCCTCTTCGGGCTTCTTGAGGTCGGGGTCGGGGGGGCAGGAGGCGGGGTCGACCATGCAGACGTCGGGGTGCGGGGGGCGCGGGGACAGGTCAGATCTGGACACGGGGGGAGGGTCATAGCTCCGAGACTTCTCCACGGAAATGTACTCCTCCTCCTCCGACTCCGCGTTGGAATCGGAGTTTCCTGATTCGTCCGAGGTGGGGGGCGTGTCCTCGTTCGCCAGCAGACAGCCGCGCTCCTACATGTATGTACCATACATGTATCATACATACATTTGAGGGCTTTGAATGTGAATGTGCAAAGGGCATTTTTCTTTCCAATTATTGTCAAAAAAGTAAACAATTTAAAGCCATAGTATGTAACTTTCTGTAGGTGTCATGTCTCCTGCTTGATTAGTTAAAACCATACTTAACTTCAGTTCACTATCATTACTTCAACATAATAATCCCATAAAACTATCCCAAAAATATTCTCTATTCATGTCTATTCATGTAATCTGCCCTGGCTCCACCCACCTGTGGCGTCTTGATGCTGGCTGGCCCCTCCTCCTCTTCTTCCTCCTCTTCATCGCTCACAAACGTCCTCATGCTCGGGTTGATGAAGGATGGCGAGAGGTCGTGTTTCGCCGAGTATCCGGGTGACTTCCGACTGGATGCCGCTCCGAGCTTACACTCCTCATCATCGCTGTCATGGCGACCGAAATACTCCGCACTGTCTTTACTGAGGTCCTTCTTCTCCCCAAAGCTCAGGCTCAACTCCTGTTTGCTCTGAGGCACATCAGCAGAGAAGTACGAGGGGGACTGGTGATCGCTGTAACTCGGAGGTGATGCTTTCTGCGCGCTGATGTACGAAGCGCCTCCTTCTGTTTTGGAGAGGGACAGTGGTCTGGCTGGATGCTCCGGCTCCATCTCCACCTCCTCTTCAAACTCCTGTCGGTAATGAGGAGGCGAGTCTCCAGGAACCATCATCCCAGACTTGGACTTCATCTCCCACTCGAACCCTGTGGAGGTTTTCAGCTCTTTAGGGTCTGGTTTGGATGGTTCTGTGGTTTTTGAAGAGCTGAGTTCCACCTTCTCTGCGCTGATGGTGGTTTCCTTCACTGCTCCTGGGCTGGTTTTGTGGATGATCTCTCTCATATACGCATCTTCAGCCTCCTCCTCTTCTTCCTCACTCGTGTCCGTCTCCTCAAAATAGTGCTTCCCTTCTGTTTCAGGCCTTGGGGATGATGTGATTCCAAACAAAGCCGCACTTGCTGCCTCCTTTTCTGTGGAGATCTGCACAAATCCATCTGCTTTCATTTCTGTGTACGAAATCCCACTTTTTTCCAGAGAAGATTCCTTTGCCCCAAAGTCTTTCGCCGCTGCGCCAAACTGTCCGTATTGTTCATTAAATGTATCCTTCTCCCTCTGTAACTCATCAGTCGTAAATTTTGGAAATCCACCATATTTCTCCTGTGATACGTCTGCGGTGTAAAGTCCATATTCTCCTATTTTCGTTTTCGATGTCGCTCCAAATCCGCTACTTTCCATCGATGGCATTCCGAACTTTTCTTTGGAGGATTCCGACGTGTACAGTCCAAACTCCTCTGTCTTTTCAGGTTTGTAGAAACACTCAGATTTGCCTTGCGCCTCCTTCCCAGCTTGAGCGCATTGTGTGGAGGATTTTGTCTCTTCCAAAACCTCCAGATAATCATCTTTAACACGCTCGGACGTTGGCGAATCGGATGCAGGGGTCTCCAGGTCTTCTGCGAACTGTCGGCTGGTCGTCATGGAGAGGGAGCCAGAGGTTGAGGAGGAGTAGCTATACGCGGAGGATGAAGAGTACGCCGTGCTCGAAGGATACGGAAAACTGGAATCTAACGTAGTTTTGCTCTCTGGTGTTTTCTGCTTGTGAAACTCAGCCTCGAAATCGTCTTTTTCATCAGTTTTCTTGTCAAATTCAAAAGGTAAAGATGAAGTGAAGCCAGAGGAGATGGAAGATTTCTCACTAGAATCTGGTTTGGTTTCAGTGTCTTTTCTGTCTTGCGAAAATCCAAATTTATCTGTTGAACATTTACCAAAATCTGCAACCTTCCCGGTTTCTTTGAGTCCAAATTCTACATTTTCCTTGTCGTCTTTTACAGATTTAAATGGCTCTACTTGTTTACTCTCTTCACCCGGTTTAACTACATCTTTATCAAAACCTCTCGCACTCTCTTTAGCGCTGCTCTCGTCTTTCTTATCTGTCAATTCTTTGTACGAATATTCAAACGTGGAAGAGAATCCGCTATGACTTGAAAATTCTCGTTCAGATTTTTGGTCAAATTTATCTGAAATTCCAAATCCAGAAGTCACAGTTTTTCCTGCTGCTCCAAAACTGAAATCTGTATCATCTTTACTCAGCTTCTCTGGTGATCTGTCTTTAAACAGAGTTTCTAGTTTTTCTTTTTCAAATGTTGGAGAGATTTCTGATTTGGTTGAAGTTTGCGTCGCGCTTTTGTCCTTTGACTCGTCTTTGGTTGGAGACACAGTAGTTTTCACATCAGGTTTTGTGGCTTCTTTGGGTTGAGTTTCCTGCGTTAGAGACACTTCACTTTTACTCCTGAACTCCACTTCTTTTTGGATTTGACTTTTATCGGACATTTTCTCATCTGTCACTTTGTTGGTGTCAGCTTTCTCCTCTGTTTCCACTCGTCCTTGGCTGTTGTATCCATATCCTGCGAATGAAAGGATAAACTCAGGTCTGCTGGGGTCAAACCCAGTCGGAGAGGGACTTTTAGACTCACTTTTCACTTCTTTTTCTGACATTTCTTTAGCTCCTTTCTCCACATCCTCCTCCTCCGTCTCTTCCTCCGTCTCCTCTTCCTCAGATTCCGTCTCCACATCATCGTAATCTTCCTCGTCTTTCGCGGTTAATTTCCGTAAATCCACTTCCAAACTTTGCTGGAATCGTTTGGTTTTGTCCGAGCTGAGCGATGTCACGGACAGTTCAGGTCTATCAGCCATGGATGGAAAGCTCCTCACCCTGACCTCCTCATAGTCTTTGTTGTCATCTTTCTTCCCTTCATGTTTTCCGTCAGATTCTTGCCTGAACGAGTCCGACTCCATGGAGCTGTAGCTGAAGGTTTTACCGTGTACATACGGTGTGTCCTGACGCATGTACACCTCCGTCTTTTTCTCTTTCTCCGGAAAATCACATGCTCCAAAATGAACACTTTTCTCCTCATCTTTTTTGTTTTCACTCTCGACCACATCGTCCTTTTTCTCATCTTCCTCATCTGAATATTTCTGCGTTTTTTCTTTCTTTCCGCTGAAGTCATCGTCCAGGAAGCATCCCTCTTTGGCCTCCATGAGTTTGGCTTTGACAGTCGGCTGTAGCTCCTTTTTGTCGTAGTATTCCTCCTCCTCTTCCTCCTCTGAATCTGACTCTCCAGTAGCTTCAAAAGTTCCGATGTAGGAGGTATTCTCGGAGATGGTGACGGACTTTTCGCCTTTCTCCATTTCGTTTTTGCCAATAGTTTTTTCTTCGGTGGGAGAGGTAAGTTTGATGGTGCTTTCATCCGGGCTCACACAGCGATCGTCACTGTCACGTCTCAGATCCAAACTTGGAATCAAAGGAGAAACCGGAGATCTGGGTTTAGGTTCTGTTATCGGAGGAGATCCAGGAGGAAAACCCACTTCCTGTTGAGGTGTGGAGGCAAAGTCTGGCAATTTTTGTTGCTGTGCATCCAGTTTTGAAAATTCATCTTTCCTTTTAAAATCTTCAAACCTTGTGGGTGAACTTTGCATCGGTTCATATTTCGGGGGCGACACTGGTTTGGCTGTGTCCTCTTTCTCTTGTTTTGGCTTAAAATCTTCTGTTTTCATTGGCAAAGTTGTCTCCACTTGTTTAGGAGGAGAAGACGGTTTCAAAATGTCTTCTTTTTCAGATTTTGTTTTCAAATCATGAAATTTCTGAGTGAAACTTTGCTCTAGTTCATATTTAGGAGGAGACGCCGGTTTTGAGATGTCGTCTTTTTCCTGTTTTGGTTTAAAGTCGTCAAATTTGGGCGGGAGACTCTGCTCCGGTTGTTTGGGAGAAGACGGTTTCAAAATGTCCGCCTTCTCTGCAGCTTCATATTTTGGGGGTGAGCCCGGTTGTGCTAATTCTTCTTTTTCAGATTTTGTTTTAAAATCAAATTTCTGTGTGAAACTTTGCTCTAGTTCATATTTAGGAGGAGAGGCGGGTTTCATGATGTCCTCTTTGTCTTGTTTGGGTTTAAAATCGTCAAATTTTGTAGGAAAACTGGGCTCTGGTTGATTGGGAGGAGAAGACCTTTTCAAAATGTCCGTCTTCTCTGCTGTTGGTGGGAAACTTTGTTCTGCTTCATATTTCGGAGGAGAGACGGGAGGAGAGATGGGTTTTCTCTGAAGTTTTTCTGAAAAATCATCTACTTTTTCCTTTTCTTCTTTAGATTTTGATATAAAATCATCGAGTTTTGGAGGGGAACCAGGTTTGAATGTGTCTTTGTCCTGTTTCGCTGTGAAAATATCGTCTTTCTTCAAACTAGCTTCTGTGTCTAATTTTGAAGCTAAACTGTCTTCTTTCGGTTTAGGCGGGAAATCGTCTACTTTTGGAGGGAGTGATTCTGGTTTCTCTGGTAGTTTTGATGTAAATGTCTGAGGCTCTGACGGTTTTAACGGAGAACTCGTCTTCGCTGTGACATCTTTGTCCAGTTTGAATGAGAAATCGCCAAGTTTTTCTGTTTTCGCTGTGAATATTTCATGTTTTTCGTCTTTTTGCATTTTGAGCGGGAACCCCTCCTCTTCCACAGATTTGGGGGTCAGAGCTGGTTTTGCCTCCTGCTCCTGTTTGGTCTTCAGCTCGTATCCTTCCTGCAGTTTCCCCAAAGGAATATCCACGTTTGGAGTCTCATCTTCCTCCTCCTCGTCCTCCTCCTCCTCTCGCCCCCTGGTGTCCATCTCCGGTACCACAGGCTCATCTGACGAAGGAGACTTGAAGCATTTATCGTCTTCTAAGGAGGACGTTGGTGAGATGGTCCCGGCGGAGTGTAGGTAGTCTTTGGCAAGGGCGGATTTGGCAAGCTGGTTGTTCATTTCGGTTTGTTGCGTCGCAGCGATGTACGACTGGTCCTCGGTGGCGAATGATGAGAGTTTGTCGTATTCTGTGATTGACGTTGCTGAGGAAACGTGCTCCTCCTCCGCTAATGGCGCTGAGATGACCACGGGGTATGGTGCCAGCTCTGCTTCCTGAAACGGGAAGGCTTTGGGTTTGGCGTCCTTCAGCTCTTTGACACCGTGGATTGAGTCGAAGCTTCCTGGAATGTCTGGAACACAAACATCTCCTACATCGTAGCTCAGAATCCTGTCCTCCGTCTCCTCATGGATCTCCTCCTCGTCCGAGATCGTCTGCTCTGTTTCGGAGTAACCTGGAATAGTTTCGTCTTGAATGTAGGAAAACTGCTCCGACTTCAGCTCCTTCTCCTCAGTTTTCCCTTTGAGCAGCTCCACCTCCTCTGTCCCCTCCACCTCCGCTTTCTCAATCACATCTTCATCTTCTGAACTCTCACTCTTCTTCACAAACTTCTCTTCCTTTCTCTTGTCCTCCTCTCTTTTCTCCTCCTTCCTCTGCTCCTCCTCTTTTCTATCCTCCTTCTTCTCCATTTTAGGACTTTCTTGTTTACAAACGGCGGCAGACATTTTGCCCTCCTCCTGCTTCAGCGCCTCGAAGTCTTGTGTGAGATCTTCAGGGGAGGAGACCACAGACCGATCCACCGTCACCTCCGTCGCCTTCTGCACCTCTTCTGTCACCTTCTTCTTCTTTTTGATCACTTTCTTCTCGACTCCCTCCTCCTTCACCGTTTTGTTTTTGTCAATTTTGGGTTTGGCCTGAGTCTTCGCCTTGTGCAGAGTCTTCCTCACCTCTGGGGTCAGCGGTTTCAGGTCTGGTTTGGTGATTTTCCGAAGCTCTGGTTTCTTCTCGTCTTTCACTTTCTTTTTCACCTCTTTCTTCACTTTGTCTTTCTTTTCCTCTTTGTCCTTCTTGTTCTTGTCGTCATCCTTCTTTTTTGGTTTCTCTTCATCTTTTCTCGGTTTCTCTTCATCCTTTTTCTTTTCACTTTTTTCTTTGGTGATCTTGCTTTTCTCCACCTCCGTGTTCTTCTTCTGTTTACTGGCTTTGGTGCTAGGTTTGTCCTTCTTCTCAACTTTGTTTTCCTTGGCGATCTCTGGCTTCACTTCCTTCTCGTCCTCGTGGCTCGTGGAATCCTTCTTCGGTTTGGGTTTTGGCGAGGACTTTAAGCTCTCCTTACTGTCCGTCCGGGAGCGCATCTTGGTTTGTTTCAGGATGGGAGGAGGAGCGCCACTTGCGATGTCTTTTTGTGTGGCCACCGGAAATCGCAGGAAGTCCAGATGTTTGAGTTTCTCCAGACCTTCAAAGATTTTGTTTTGCGGTGCATTTCCAGGGAAGAGCACGCGCACAATCTTTTCCGTGGGTTTGTGCGGAATCCAGACTATGAGCGCCGTCACAGAAGTCAAGTACGGTACTGAGATCTCAGCCTCTTTCCCATTGGCCAGCGTGATCCCGGTCTTCGCCTTACTGTTCCCCGCCCACTTCTGCATCAGGAACTGCATCTCTTTGCTCTCCTTCACCGGGTTCAGCACGTACATGTCCAGTTTCCCCACTCCCAGTTTGTGGAACAGCGTGATGGGTTCGATGGTGTTGCTGACGACGCGGTGGAGTGGTTCTGGCGTGATTCCGAGTTTGTTCAGATACTGCAAAGTTAGCGACGCCTCCTCTATGCTACGTTTAGCCTTTAGGGCTGACTCCGCAGTGCGTAGTTTCTCGGGAACATTGAAGAAGACGATGCCGAGCTCTGGAGAGATCAGGTTCTTGGTCCAGTCCCCGTTGTTGCCCTGGTTCTTCTCCTCCTCCTCCTTTTCCGCGATCTTTCTCTGGAAAAGCCCGTTGATACCCGGGAGGTTATCAGCGCCAATGTGCGTGAGCAGCACCGAGTCGATCCGGTCCAAGTGACGCACCAGTTTCCAGAAGCAGGATTTCCGATCGGAGCCGCCGTCCACCAGGATGTTAAACCCATTTACGGCAAAGAGAGCGGAGTCACCACGCCCACCGGGGAAAATGTAGCAGCATGGTTTGGACAGCTTCAGGAAACCACCAGAGTTTGGAGGTTCCAGGAGCTCGAATGGAGAAGGAACATCAACGGTTTCTGAGACGTACTCCGTGAACTCACTCACGGCGTCCATGTCGGCGGTCTGAAGAGACGCCGCGTCGGGGATGAGACGGAGCTCCACGTGAGATGAGAGAGGGTCTGTGTTCTGGAGAAGAGAGGTCCACTCAGGGTCAGACGGAGCGCAGATGGACAGCGTCAAAGGAACAGAGGATTCAGATAGAACCTCACTGACCTGAGAGCGAGGGATGGAGGGAGGGGGAGGGGGGAGGGAGGGGAGGGGGAGGGAGGGGAGGGGGAGGGGAGGGAGGGGAGGGGGAAGGAGAGATAAAAGTGGGGGCAGAGATATTAATATTTTTTGTTAAATTTGGGAAACACAGTATTTCTCCCCCCAGCCCCTGACCCCTCCACCCAATGATTCTGGTGATTCTGGTGAACTCAGATTAAACTGTGATGTGTTAAAACAGTGAGACCTCCACAAACAGGTGGATCTTTGTTCTCCCACAGAAACCAGACAAAGTACAAGTGCACCGCGCTCTATACTGCCCCCAGTGACCAACACTGGACACAACTATTATTACAGTATATAACACTGTTTTGAGGAGTATAAGTAGTAGTAGTAGTAGTCATAGTAGTCATAGTAGTCATAGTAGTAGTAGTAGTAGTAGTAGTAGTAGTAGTACTGACCTCGGCTGAGTGCAGGACCGCCCTGAGGCTCCTCCCCCCGATGGCACCTGTCTGTAGCTGCACCTGTCCTCGCTCTGAACTCTGGCCGCTCAGAACCAAGAGCTTCCACCGGGAGGCGTCAGTGAGCAGAGAGCACACCTGCAAGTACAGAGTCATCCTCTGCATCATCTGCTCTTCTCTCCTCTCCTCCTCATCCCTCTCTCCTCTCCTCCTCTCCCCTCTCCTCCTCATCCCTCTCTCCTCTCCTCCTCATCCCTCTCTCCTCTCCTCCTCATCCCTCTCTCCTCTCCTCCTCTCTCCTCCTCTCTCCTCATCCCTCTCTCCTCTCCTCCTCTCTCCTCCTCTCTCCTCATCCCTCTCTCCTCTCCTCCTCATCCCTCTCTCCTCTCCTCCTCTCTCCTCCTCTCCTCATCCCTCTCTCCTCTCCTCCTCTCTCCTCCTCTCTCCTCATCCCTCTCTCCTCTCCTCCTCATCCCTCTCTCCTCTCCTCCTCTCTCCTCCTCTCTCCTCATCCCTCTCTCCTCTCCTCATCCCTCTCTCCTCTCCTCCTCTCTCCTCCTCTCTCCTCATCCCTCTCTCCTCTCCTCCTCATCCCTCTCTCCTCTCCTCCTCTCTCCTCCTCTCTCCTCATCCCTCTCTCCTCTCCTCATCCCTCTCTCCTCTCCTCCTCTCTCCTCCTCTCTCCTCATCCCTCTCTCCTCTCCTCATCCCTCTCTCCTCTCCTCCTCTCTCCTCCTCTCCTCATCCCTCTCTCCTCTCCTCCTCATCCCTCTCTCCTCTCCTCATCCCTCTCTCCTCTCCTCCTCATCCCTCTCTCCTCTCCTCCTCTCTCCTCCTCTCTCCTCATCCCTCTCTCCTCTCTTCCTCATCCCTCTCTCCTCTCCTCCTCATCCCTCTCTCCTCTCCTCCTCTCTCCTCCTCTCTCCTCATCCCTCTCTCCTCTCCTCCTCTCTCCTCCTCTCTCCTCATCCCTCTCTCCTCTCCTCCTCATCCCTCTCTCCTCTCCTCCTCTCTCCTCCTCTCTCCTCATCCCTCTCTCCTCTCCTCCTCATCCCTCTCTCCTCTCCTCCTCTCTCCTCCTCTCTCCTCATCCCTCTCTCCTCTCCTCCTTTCTCCTCCTCTCTCCTCATCCCTCTCTCCTCTCCTCCTCATCCCTCTCTCCTCTCCTCCTCTCTCCTCCTCTCTCCTCATCCCTCTCTCCTCTCCTCCTCTCTCCTCCTCTCTCCTCATCCCTCTCTCCTCTCCTCCTCTCTCCTCCTCTCTCCTCATCCCTCTCTCATCCCCTCCTCATCCCTCTCTCCTCTCCTCCTCTCTCCTCCTCTCTCCTCATCCCTCTCTCCTCTCCTCATCCCTCTCTCCTCTCCTCCTCTCTCCTCCTCTCTCCTCATCCCTCTCTCCTCTCCTCCTCATCCCTCTCTCCTCTCCTCCTCTCTCCTCCTCTCTCCTCATCCCTCTCTCCTCTCCTCATCCCTCTCTCCTCTCCTCCTCTCTCCTCCTCTCCTCATCCCTCTCTCCTCTCCTCATCCCTCTCTCCTCTCCTCCTCTCTCCTCATCCCTCTCTCCTCTCCTCCTCATCCCTCTCTCCTCTCCTCATCCCTCTCTCCTCTCCTCCTCTCTCCTCCTCTCTCCTCATCCCTCTCTCCTCTCCTCCTCATCCCTCTCTCCTCTCCTCCTCATCCCTCTCTCCTCTCCTCCTCTCTCCTCCTCTCTCCTCATCCCTCTCTCCTCTCCTCCTCTCTCCTCCTCTCTCCTCATCCCTCTCTCCTCTCCTCCTCATCCCTCTCTCCTCTCCTCCTCTCTCCTCCTCCCTCTCTCCTCTCCTCCTTTCTCCTCCTCTCTCCTCATCCCTCTCTCCTCTCCTCCTCATCCCTCTCTCCTCTCCTCCTCTCTCCTCCTCTCTCCTCATCCCTCTCTCCTCTCCTCCTCATCCCTCTCTCCTCTCCTCCTCTCTCCTCCTCTCCTCCTCATCCCTCTCTCCTCTCCTCCTCTCTCCTCCTCTCTCCTCATCCCTCTCTCCTCTCCTCCTCATCCCTCTCTCCTCTCCTCCTCTCTCCTCCTCTCTCCTCATCCCTCTCTCCTCTCCTCCTCATCCCTCTCTCCTCTCCTCCTCTCTCCTCCTCTCCTCCTCATCCCTCTCTCCTCTCCTCCTCTCTCCTCCTCTCTCCTCATCCCTCTCTCCTCTCCTCCTCATCCCTCTCTCCTCTCCTCCTCATCCCTCTCTCCTCTCCTCCTCCTCTCTCCTCATCCCTCTCTCCTCTCCTCCTCATCCCTCTCTCCTCTCCTCCTCTCTCCTCCTCTCTCCTCATCCCTCTCTCCTCTCCTCCTCATCCCTCTCTCCTCTCCTCCTCTCTCCTCCTCTCTCCTCATCCCTCTCTCCTCTCCTCCTCTCTCCTCATCCCTCTCTCCTCTCCTCCTCATCCCTCTCTCCTCTCCTCCTCTCTCCTCCTCTCCTCCTCATCCCTCTCTCCTCTCCTCCTCATCCCTCTCTCCTCTCCTCCTCTCTCCTCCTCTCCTCCTCATCCCTCTCTCCTCTCCTCCTCATCCCTCTCTCCTCTCCTCCTCTCTCCTCCTCTCCTCCTCATCCCTCTCTCCTCTCCTCCTCTCACCTCTCTGTGCGCAGACTCTAGACTCTTTTGTTGGATTGACTAAAACCACAGTCTCCAGTTCATCACTGCGGAACGACAGAGTCCTCTGACCTGAAACACAAACGACAAAAACACAAACAAACAAATAAATAATAAATAAATAAAAGTCAAAAACTCTCAACAAAAATCTGAGAAATTTAAAAAATGCTTCAACTGGAAATTTTCCTGTCAAACTTTGTGATTTCTGTTATAATAAAGATTCTCTTCAGAGTTTCACCATTTAAACTAGGGAGGGCATCTGACACACGGGGAGGGCATCTGACACACGGGGAGGACATCTGACACACGGGGAGGGCATCTGACACACAGGGAGGGCATCTGACACACGGGGAGGGCATCTGACACACGGGGAGGGCATCTGACACACAGGGAGGGCATCTGACACACAGGTTTTATGTTTCAGTTTCATTTATTGATCTGAGCATCGATTATCGGCTCCTTTAAGAGTCCATGGCAAAAAAGGAGAAAATTTAATTTGTCAACTGGACAGAGTTTATTTGGTCGAATACGTTTCTCCTCCAAGCTGCTTCCTCAGTTCTGGTCAGATGCTGGTGGACACTGCTTTATATCTGCCTGAAGGGAGGAGCTTAATTACAATGAAAATGACTCTGAAACACACATATTTATTTACAGTTTCTGTTAGTCAGGTGAGTCTATTCAATATGGAGTGGGAGTGGGGGAGTAGTTAGTAGTGTTAGTTTCCTTGAACAGAAATGGGGGTCTCAGACATCATTTGTCTCCATCTATAACTCTATCCTCAAACCTAAATCAAAACAAACTGGGAAAACAATGGGACTAGCCAGGACATGTCCAGAGGTGTGAAAACACCATCATGGCCCTGAATGGTTCTGCTAACTACTCCCCCACTCCCACTCCATATTGAATAGACTCACCTGACTAACAGAAACTGTATTTAAATATGTGTGTCTCAGAGTAATTTCATTGTAATTAAGCTCCTCCCTTCAGGCAGATATAAAGCAGTGTCCACCAGCATCTGACCAGAACTGAAGAAGCAGCTTGGATGAGCTGCGAAACGGATTCAACCAAATAAACTATGTCCAGTTGACAAATTAAATTTTCTCCTTTTTTGCCATGGATTCTACCTGGACGACTGAGGGATTTTACATACTCCTTTAAGAGTCGTTCAAATGATTCATAAGAGAAACCAGGTCTAAACCAGGACTAAACCAGGTCTAAACCAGGACTAAACCAGGACTAAACCAGGTAGCTACTCCTCCCTCCTTGTCTTTCCTCCTCTTTCATCTCCTTCTCTCCCTGTTTCCTCCCCCTTCTCTCCTCTCCTCCCTCCTCGTCTCCTTATGTTCTAGGCAGATCTGCCTGTGAATGGCCGTTGCCGTGGAGACGATCAGCTGTTCCACTGACCCAGTCTCAGACCGACGCAATGCACCATTTCACTGCACCACGCCCCCCACCAGGACTAAACCAGGACTAAACCAGGTCTAAACCAGGACTGAACCAGGTCTAAACCAGGACTGAACCAGGACTGAACCAGGTCTGAACCAGGTCTAAACCAGGACTGAACCAGGACTGAACCAGGTCTAAACCAGGACTGAACCAGGACTGAACCAGGTCTAAACCAGGTCTGAACCAGGTCTAAACCAGGACTGAACCAGGACTGAACCAGGACTGAACCAGGTCTAAACCAGGTCTGAACCAGGTCTAAACCAGGACTGAACCAGGACTGAACCAGGACTGAACCAGGTCTAAACCAGGACTGAACCAGGACTGAACCAGGTCTAAACCAGGACTGAACCAGGACTGAACCAGGTCTAAACCAGGTCTAAACCAGGACTAAACCAGGACTAAACCAGGTCTGAACCAGGACTGAACCAGGACTAAACCAGGACTGAACCAGGACCGTGAGTGGTTCAGAGGAGGAGGGGGCCGTGGGGGTGTGCGCCCCCTGCTGGCTCCTAATGGAGACGTCATTCTAATGCCACATGTTCCACAGTGTGGCTTTAAACTCTTCTATCGTTATGGAGACAAGCAGATGAAGCTACCAGGCCGCCATTAAAGGCACACTGAGGAACATTCCATCTCCATGGAGACCAGCAGGTGGCTGTAGCATACACTACAACAGAAAAGTTCCACAGTGTACCTTTAACTCTATAAACGTGTTTTTGTTCTGCAGAATGTGTTTACTGTCGCCATGACAACAGGAGCGAGCCTCGTGAACGCAGAGCCGTAAAGCGAAAAGAAACGCTGCAAAGTTTTGTCTTTAGGAAATAAACAGGAACAAATTGACCAATCAGATGCAGTGAAGGGCGGGGCTAAACGATGAACTCGCGTTTCATTGGTTTAAGAAGGGACTTTAAAAACCCAGAGGAGCGCCACCTGATGACATCAGCAAGTGCAGCAGAGTGTGAGCTGTGCAGACGGAGACTGAAACATGAGAATGAAACAAAACACAACCCCAGATGTTTGTGAGGAGGACACTGCATCAGAACAGGGTTAAAGCCCCACTGCGGTACATTTCCTCACATTAGTGCAGAGTTAAAGAGAGCTTTGACCAAATGTTTATCCTGGATTAGACCCGGTTTAGACCTGGTTCAGTCCTGGTTTAGTCCTAGTTTAGTCCTGGTTTAGACCTGGTTTGGTTTAGTCCTGGTTTAGTCCTGGTTGTTTTTGTGAATGGGGCTCTGATGATGTCACAGTGATGACTCATTCATATTTGTGGTCACATGACCTCAGTCTGTCTCCATGACGACGGCTCTGCTCCTCTCCTCCTCCTCTCTCCTTCTCTTCTCTCCTCCTCCTCCTCCTCCTCTTCTCCTCTCCTCCTCCTTGTTAAATCTCTTTACTCATTACATAACGGGCTTTAAACGGGAGGTTCTTTTGGGGCAGAGGCACAGCTGGAGCCTCTCAGCCAATCAGAACACGGCAAAAACACATAATCCTCCAATCAGACAACAGATACGAGCGGCGCCAACGGCAACGCGCTGAAGCTGAGACGAAACGGTTTAAAAACAGGTACTGATATTTAACAAATGATGATGGGAGGGCATCTGACACACAGGGAGGGCATCTGACACACATCTGACACACGGGGAGGGCATCTGACACACGTGGTGCAGGGGAGTGTCATGTTGCTGCAGATATTTCCCAGAATGCTCCTGTGCTGAGCGAGCGCTTTGTCTGACGCCATCGATAATGAGTCTGATGCACTCAGACTCCTCCTCCTCCCCTCCCCTCCTCCTCCCCTCCTCTCCTCCTCCACTCCTCCTCCTCTCCTCCTCCTCTCCTCCTCCACTCCTCCTCCTCTCCACCACCTCCACTCCTCCTCCTCTCCACCTCCCCACTCCTCCTCCACTCCTCCATCCCTCCTCTCCCACCTCACCTCCTCCACTCCTCCACCTCCTCTCCTCCAACCCTCCTCCACTCCTCCTCCTCTCCTCATCCTCTCCACCTCCACTCCTCCTCCTCTCCTCCCTCCACCACTCCACCTCCACACCACCTCCACCTCCACTCCACCACCCTCCTCCTCCTCCCTCCTCTCCTCCTCCACACCCCACCACACTCACCACCACCCCCACCTCCAACTCCACCCCAACTCCTCCACACCTCCACCACTCCTCCTCCCTCTCCTCCTCTCCTCCTCCTCCACTCCTCCTCCTCCTCCTCCTCCTCCTCTCCTCCTCCCCTCCTCTCCTCCTCCACACCTCCTCCCCTCCTCCTCTCCTCCTCCACTCCTCCTCCTCTCCTCCTCCTCCTCCACTCCTCCTCCTCTCCTCCTCCTCCTCTCCTCCCCTCCTCCTCCTCTCCTCCTCCACTCCTCCTCCTCCCCTCCTCTCCTCCTCCACTCCTCCTCCTCTCCTCCCCTCCTCTCCTCCTCCTCTCCTCCTCCTCCTCTCCTCCTCCCCTCTCCTCCTCCTCCTCCTCCACTCCTCCTCCTCCTCTCCTCCTCCTCCTCTCCTCCCCTCCTCCTCCTCCTCTCCTCCTCCTCCTCTCCTCCACTCCTCCTCTCCTCCTCCCCTCCTCTCCTCCTCCTCTCCTCCTCCTCCTCCTCCTCCTCTCCTCCCCTCCTCTCCTCCTCCCCTCCTCTCCTCCTCCTCCTCCACTCCTCCTCCTCTCCTCCTCCTCCTCCTCTCCTCCTCCTCCTCCACTCCTCCTCCTCCCCTCCTCTCCTCCTCCTCTCCTCCTCCTCTCCTCCTCCTCTCCTCCTCCTCCTCCACTCCTCCTCCTCCCCTCCTCTCCTCCTCCTCTCCTCCTCCTCTCCTCCTCCTCCTCCTCCTCCTCTCCTCCTCTCCTCCCCTCCTCTCCTCCTCCCCTCCTCTCCTCCTCCTCCTCCACTCCTCCTCCTCCCCTCCTCTCCTCCTCCTCTCCTCCTCCTCTCCTCCTCTCCTCCCCTCCTCTCCTCCTCCCCTCCTCTCCTCCTCCTCCTCCACTCCTCCTCCTCTCCTCCTCCACTCCTCCTCCCCTCCTCCCCTCCTCTCCTCCTCCTCCTCCACTCCTCCTCCTCTCCTCCTCCACTCCTCCTCCTCCTCCACTCCTCCTCCTCTCCTCCTCCACTCCTCCTCCCCTCCTCCCCTCCTCTCCTCCTCCTCCTCCACTCCTCCTCCTCTCCTCCTCCACTCCTCCTCCTCCTCCTCTCCTCCTCCTCCACTCCTCCTCCTCTCCTCCTCCACTCCTCCTCCTCTCCTCCTCCACTCCTCCTCCTCTCCTCCTCCTCCTCCTCCTCCTCTCCTCCTCTCCTCCCCTCCTCTCCTCCTCCCCTCCTCTCCTCCTCCTCCTCCACTCCTCCTCCTCTCCTCCTCCACTCCTCCTCCCCTCCTCCCCTCCTCTCCTCCTCCTCCTCCACTCCTCCTCCTCTCCTCCTCCACTCCTCCTCCTCCTCCTCTCCTCCTCCTCCTCCTCTCCTCCTCCTCCTCCACTCCTCCTCCTCCCCTCCTCTCCTCCTCCTCTCCTCCTCCTCTCCTCCTCCTCCTCCACTCCTCCTCTCCTCCTCCTCTCCTCCTCCTCTCCTCCTCCTCCTCCTCTCCTCCCCTCCTCTCCTCCTCCCCTCCTCTCCTCCTCCTCCTCCACTTCCTCCTCCTCCTCTCCTCCTCCTCCTCCTCTCCTCCTCCACTCCTCCTCCTCCTCTCCTCCTCCTCCTCCTCTCCTCCTCCACTCCTCCTCCTCTCCTCCCCTCCTCCTCCTCCTCTCCTCCACTCCTCCTCTCCTCCTCCCCTCCTCTCCTCCTCCTCCTCTCCTCCTCCTCCTCTCCTGCAAAGTGTCTGTAGTGACTGAGGGAAACTCAGCTCCTCCCACCCGTGTGACGTCTGTAATGTGCACAGCGTGGAGTATTTGGACCAATCAGAGCACGGCGTGGAGCGTTTGGACCAATCAGAGCGCGGCGTGGAGCGTTTGGACCAATCAGAGCACGGCGTGGAGCGTTTGGCTCAATCAGAGCGAGAGCTGCTAGCGCGGAGCGTGAGCGGCTCAGAGCGGCGAGGCTCAGTCTGACAAAGATCACTTTTAGGAGCTTTGAGGATTTAAACATTTTAAAAAGTTTATGTTGTGAAAATAGAAAAGAATCTTAGAAAAAGCCAGATGCCCTGTCAGAACACAGGCAGTTTGAATTCCCACAATGCATTGCACTCTGGGAGAATTCTTTCTCAGCCGGAGCTCTGGAGCTGCAGTACCTGGAGCGTCCACTAGAGCAGGAACAGAGGGAGCGCTAACAGGCTAGGCTAGGCTAAGCTAGCGTTAGCACTGAGCGTCAGTGACTTGCGGCTGATCCCGTTTCATGACGATTCAGACTCAGATCTGAGTCTGACCTCTGACCTCCTCCTCTCGCTGCAGAGGTCAGCCATCTTTAAAGTTCCCATAATCCTCTGACCTCTGACCTCTGCTCTGTCCTAATGTCGTTTCCTCGTCACAAACACCTGGAGTTGTGTTTGTTTCATTCACATGTTTAACACACAAACCTGCAGATTTAACACGAGTTCTTCTCTAAAACTGAAAACACTCTGTTCCACCTTGTGATGTCATCATGTGGTGATACAGGAAGTGCTCTACTGTGTTTTTAAACTCCACACACCTTCACTAGAATCATTTGGATCATTTCATGTCACATCTGAAGGAGAAGTTCTGGTCCTCTGAAGGAGATCACAAACTATAGGCCCAAAGCCCCCCCTGCTGTGGATGACCGACAACTAGCGGAAAGGCTTAACACCTACTACGCTCGATTTGAAGTCTCACACCCCTCCCCCACCCCACTGACCAAGCCAAGCCCACCTCAGACCCCTCCTCCTCCCCCACTGCCCTCACACTCTCCAAGCAGGATGTGACTAAGACTTTTAAAAGGCAAAACCCACGGAAAGCCCCAGGTCCGGACGGTGTCTCTCCTTCCACCCTGAGACACTGCGCTGAAGAACTGGCTCCTGTCTTCACGGACATCTTTAACATCTCCCTGGAGTTATGCCATGTCCCAGCCTGCTTCAAGCTGTCCACCATCGTTCCCGTCCCCAAGAAGCCCAGGATCACCGGACTTAACGACTACAGGCCTGTGGCGCTGACGTCTGTAGTCATGAAGTCATTTGAGCGCCTGGTTCTGCCTCACCTCAAGTCCTTCACCTCCCCTCTCCTGGACCCTCTGCAGTTCGCCTACAGAGCCAATCGGTCTGTAGACGACGCCATCAACCTGGGCCTCCACTTCATCCTTCAGCATCTGGACTCCCCGGGAACCTACGCCAGGATCCTGTTTGTGGACTTCAGCTCTGCATTCAACACAATCCTCCCTGCTCTGCTCCAGGACAAGCTCGCCCAGCTCAATGTGCCTGACTCCACCTGCAGGTGGATCACTGACTTCCTGACGGACCGGAGGCAGCGCGTGCGGCTGGGGTAGAATGTCTCGGACACTCGGACTATAAGCACAGGATCTCCACAGGGCTGTGTACTTTCTCCCCTGCTCTTCTCCCTGTACACCAACTGCTGCACCTCCAGCCACGACTCCGTGAAACTGGTTAAGTTTGCGGATGACACCACCCTCATCGGGCTCATCTCGGACGGCGATGAGTCTGCCTACAGGAGGGAGGTGGACCGGCTGGTGTCCTGGTGCAGCAGCAACAACCTGGAGCTCAACGCCCAGAAGACAGTGGAGATGATCGTGGACTTCAGGAAAGTCACAGCCCCCCTGCCTCTCCTCACCCTGACAGACTCCTCCATCACCACTGTGGACTCCTTCCGCTTCCTGGGCACCTGCATCACCCACGACCTCAAGTGGGAGCCGACCATCAGCTCCCTCATCAAGAAAGCCCAGCAGAGGATGTACTTCCTGCGGCAGCTGAGGAAAGCCAAGCTGCCTGCCCAGATGATGGTGCAGTTTTACACGGCCATCATTGAGTCCATCCTCACCTCCTCCATCACTGTGTGGGGCCGTTGTTCTGATGCTTCTGTATATACTAGACTATTTTGATTTTTTTATTATATATCTTAATCTTATATCTTAATTATTTTTTGCATGCTCTTACTTTATTTTTAAATAGTGATACTTTATTATTATTATTATCTTTTTTTTTAATAGTGATATCTCTACTTTATATTATTATTATTATTATTATTATTATTATTATTATTATTATTATTATTCAGTGTTCTATGTTGCTCCATCACCAAAGCAAGTTCCTAGTTTGTGAATTGTGTTCACTGACAATGGCAATAAAAGCTTTTCTGATTCTGATTCTGATTCTTCAGTCCTGGAATTTCCGATCTCCACTGAACTAAAGGTAAAAGGAGCTGTTCACTTGAAAACTACCACTTGATGACATCACAAGGTGGAACAGAGCGTTTGGAGCTTTGGAGATGTAGACAGACTAATAATAAAGAGTTCCTCAAACATGTGAATGAAACAAACACAACTCCAGGTGTTTTTGAGGAGGAACATCAGAACATTAGGACAATAGAACTGTAGGACAGTAGGACAGTAGGACATTAGGACAGGAGGACATTAGGACAGTAGAACAGGAGGACAGGAGGACATTAGGACAGTAGAACAGGAGGACAGTAGGACAGTAGAACAGGAGGACAGTAGGACATTAGGACAGTAGAACAGGAGGACAGTAGGACAGGAGGACAGGAGGACATTAGGACAGTAGAACAGGAGGACAGTAGGACAGGAGGACAGGAGGACATTAGGACAGTAGAACAGGAGGACAGTAGGACAGTAGAACAGGAGGACAGTAGGACATTAGGACAGTAGAACAGGAGGACAGGAGGACATTAGGACAGTAGAACAGAAGGACAGTAGGACATTAGGACAGTAGAACAGGAGGACAGTAGGACATTAGGACAGTAGAACAGGAGGACATTAGGACAGTAGAACAGGAGGACAGTAGGACAGTAGAACAGGAGGACAGTAGGACATTAGGACAGTAGAACAGGAGGACAGTAGGACATTAGGACAGTAGAACAGGAGGACAGTAGGACAGTAGAACAGGAGGACAGTAGGACATTAGGACAGTAGAACAGGAGGACAGTAGGACAGTAGAACAGGAGGACAGGAGGACATTAGGACAGTAGAACAGGAGGACAGTAGGACAGTAGAACAGTAGGACAGTAGAACAGTAGGACAGTAGAACAGTAGGACATTAGGACAGTAGAACAGTAGGACATTAGGACAGTAGGACAGGAGGACGTGGATTAAAGGGGAGTGTGGAGGAGGAGGAGGAGCTTCTTTTCTTTTTGTCTTTGGATTTTTTACTTTCAGACTTCTCCTTTAAGAGGCCTCCACACAGAGACAAATGTGCAAACTCATCCAGGACTAAACCAGGTCTAAACCAGGACTAAACCAGGACTGGACCAGGACTGAACCAGGAGCAGTAATTACAGAGATCTGAACCAGGACTGGGTCAGATCTGGGTTTGGGTTACAGGGCAGGGCCAAGGTGACAGGAGCCTGGGTCCTGTCCGGGTTTAGCGCGTGTCCGTGTCACGTGTTCAGGGGCCTGTGGATTCAAACCGATATTTATCGGTATTATTATTATGACGATATTTAAATATTTCTCCGATTTATCAGGCTCTGAAATGATTGACAGCTCACGGGTGACCAGACTTCCGTCCCACAGAAGTCCCCGGGTCCGGGAGACCGGGACAGAGCTAAACTAGACCCCAGAACCGGCCCAGAACCGCGACCTGTCCTCTGCGCTGTAACCGTGGGCGAGGCCGCGCGTTCTACCGCAGGCCGCACGGAACCAACGCGAGTGACGGAGCAAAGCGAGGCTCGGAGGTGCAGAGGAGGAGGTGCAGAGCAGGAGGTGCAGAGGAGGTCGGGTACTCACCGGGGGAGAGTCCAGGCGCGGGGAAACGGCGCTGGTTCCGCGCAGGGCCGCTCCGTACCGCTCCGTGCCGCCGCTTCTGCCGCTGCTGCGTCAAAAACTCTCAGCCTCAGCACCAGCTCTGCGCGGGCACGAGGGAGGCGCGGGCACGAGGGGAGGGACGCGGGCACGAGGAAGGCGCGCGGGCACGAGGGGAGAGCGACAAGGAGAGAGAGAGAGCCGGGAGCGCGCACGAGGAACTGAGGAAAAGTACTGGACTCAAAACAGGAACTAAACCAGGACTGAACCAGGACTGAACCAAGACTGAACCAGGACTGAACCAGGACTAAACCAGGACTAAACCAGGACTGAACCAGGACTGAACCAAGACTGAACCAGGACTAAACCAGGACTAAACCAGGCCTGAACCAGGCCTGAACCAAGACTGAACCAGGACTAAACCAGGACTGAACCAGGACTGAACCAAGACTGAACCAGGACTAAACCAGGACTAAACCAGGACTAAACCAGGACTGAACCAAGACTGAACCAGGACTGAACCAGGACTAAACCAGGACTAAACCAGGACTGAACCAGGACTGAACCAGGACTGAACCAAGACTGAACCAGGACTGAACCAGGACTGAACCAGGACTAAACCAGGACTGAACCAAGACTGAACCAGGACTGAACCAGGACTGAACCAAGACTGAACCAGGACTGAACCAGGACTAAACCAGGACTAAACCAGGACTGAACCAAGACTGAACCAGGACTGAACCAGGACTAAACCAGGACTAAACCAGGACTAAACCAGGACTGAACCAGGACTGAACCAGGACTGAACCAAGACTGAACCAGGACTGAACCAAGACTGAACCAGGACTGAACCAGGACTAAACCAGGACTAAACCAGGACTGAACCAGGACTGAACCAGGACTGAACCAGGACTAAACCAGGACTAAACCAGGACTAAACCAGGACTGAACCAGGACTAAACCAGGACTAAACCAGGACTGAACCAGGACTGAACCAAGACTGAACCAGGACTGAACCAGGACTAAACCAGGACTAAACCAGGACTGAACCAGGACTGAACCAGGACTGAACCAGGACTGAACCAAGACTGAACCAGGACTGAACCAGGACTAAACCAGGACTAAACCAGGACTGAACCAGGACTGAACCAAGACTGAACCAGGACTGAACCAGGACTAAACCAGGACTGAACCAGGACTGAACCAGGACTGAACCAAGACTGAACCAGGACTAAACCAGGACTAAACCAGGACTAAACCAGGACTAAACCAGGACTGAACCAGGACTGAACCAAGACTGAACCAGGACTAAACCAGGACTAAACCAGGACTAAACCAGGACTGAACCAGGACTGAACCAAGACTGAACCAGGACTGAACCAGGACTAAACCAGGACTGAACCAGGACTAAACCAGGACTAAACCAGGACTGAACCAGGACTGAACCAGGACTGAACCAGGACTGAACCAAGACTGAACCAGGACTGAACCAGGACTAAACCAGGACTAAACCAGGACTGAACCAAGACTGAACCAGGACTGAACCAAGACTGAACCAGGACTGAACCAGGACTAAACCAGGACTAAACCAGGACTGAACCAAGACTGAACCAGGACTGAACCAGGACTGAACCAAGGCTGAACCAGGACTGAACCAAGACTGAACAAGGACTAAACCAGGACTAAACCAGGACTAAACCAGGACTGAACCAAGACTGAACCAAGACTGAACCAGGACTAAACCAGGACTAAACCAGGACTGAACCAGGACTGAACCAAGACTGAACCAGGACTAAACCAGGACTAAACCAGGACTAAACCAGGACTGAACCAAGACTGAACCAAGACTGAACCAGGACTAAACCAGGACTAAACCAGGACTGAACCAAGACTGAACCAGGACTAAACCAGGACTAAACCAGGAATAAATCAGGACTAAACCAGGACTGAACCAGGACTGAACCAAGACTGAACCAGGACTAAACCAGGACTGAACCAGGACTGAACCAAGACTGAACCAGGACTAAACCAGGACTGAACCAGGACTGAACCAGGACTGAACCAAGACTGAACCAGGACTGAACCAGGACTAAACCAGGACTAAACCAGGACTAAACCAGGACTGAACCAGGACTGAACCAAGACTGAACAAGGACTAAACCAGGACTAAACCAGGACTAAACCAGGACTGAACCAAGACTGAACCAAGACTGAACAAGGACTAAACCAGGACTAAACCAGGACTGAACCAGGACTGAACCAAGACTGAACCAGGACTAAACCAGGACTAAACCAGGACTGAACCAAGACTGAACCAAGACTGAACCAGGACTAAACCAGGACTGAACCAGGACTGAACCAGGACTGAACCAAGACTGAACCAGGACTAAACCAGGACTAAACCAAGACTGAACCAAGACTGAACCAGGACTAAACCAGGACTAAACCAGGACTGAACCAAGACTGAACCAGGACTAAACCAGGACTAAACCAGGACTGAACCAGGACTGAACCAAGACTGAACCAGGACTAAACCAGGACTGAACCAGGACTGAACCAAGACTGAACCAGGACTAAACCAGGACTGAACCAGGACTGAACCAAGACTGAACCAGGACTGAACCAGGACTAAACCAGGACTAAACCAGGACTGAACCAAGACTGAACCAGGACTGAACCAGGACTGAACCAGGACTAAACCAGGACTAAACCAGGACTGAACCAAGACTAAACCAGGACTAAACCAGGACTAAACCAGGACTGAACCAGGACTGAACCAGGACTGAACCAGGACTAAAACAGGTCTAAACCAGGACTGAACCAGGACTGAACCAAGACTGAACCAGGACTAAACCAGGACTAAACCAGGACTGAACCAAGACTGAACCAGGACTGAACCAGGACTGAACCAGGACTAAACCAGGACTAAACCAGGACTAAACCAGGACTGAACCAAGACTAAACCAGGACTAAACCAGGACTGAACCAGGACTGAACTAAGACTGAACCAGGACTGAACCAGGACTAAACCAGGACTAAACCAGGACTGAACCAAGACTGAACCAGGACTGAACCAGGACTAAACCAGGACTAAACCAGGACTAAACCAGGACTGAACCAGGACTAAACCAAGACTGAACCAGGACTAAACCAGGACTGAACCAGGACTGAACCAAGACTGAACCAGGACTGAACCAGGACTGAACCAGGACTGAACCAGGACTGAACCAAGACTGAACCAGGACTAAACCAGGACTAAACCAGGACTAAACCAGGACTGAACCAGGACTAAACCAGGACTGAACCAGGACTGAACCAAGACTGAACCAGGACTAAACCAGGACTAAACCAGGACTGAACCAGGACTGAACCAAGACTGAACCAGGACTGAACCAGGACTAAACCAGGACTAAACCAGGACTGAACCAGGACTAAACCAGGACTAAACCAGGACTAAACCAGGACTGAACCAAGACTGAACCAAGACTGAACCAGGACTGAACCAGGACTGAACCAGGACTAAACCAAGACTGAACCAGGACTGAACCAGGACTAAACCAGGACTAAACCAGGACTGAACCAGGACTGAACCAGGACTGAACCAGGACTAAAACAGGTCTAAACCAGGACTGAACCAGGATTGAACCAAGACTGAACCAGGACTAAACCAGGACTAAACCAGGACTGAACCAAGACTGAACCAGGACTAAACCAGGACTACAACAGGACTAAACCAAGACTGAACCAGGACTGAACCAGGACTAAACCAGGACTAAACCAGGACTAAACCAGGACTGAACCAGGACTGAACCAGGACTAAACCAGGTCTAAACCAGGACTGAACCAAGACTGAACCAGGACTAAACCAGGACTAAACCAGGACTGAACCAGGACTGAACCAGGACTGAACCAGGACTAAACCAGGACTAAACCAGGACTGAACCAGGACTAAACCAGGACTAAACCAGGACTAAACCAGGACTGAACCAGGACTGAACCAGGACTGAACCAGGACTGAACCAGGACTGAACCAGGACTAAACCAGGACTGAACCAGGACTAAACCAGGACTGAACCAGGACTGAACCAGGACTAAACCAGGACTAAACCAGGACTAAACCAGGACTGAACCATAAAGCAGGTCTAAGTGCAGCTCGGACCGAGGAGCGTTCACTGCAGCGACGCCATGTCAGATTCATCAAATATTCAACATCCTCCATCAGCAAAAACTCTGACCCTCTCTTCCTCTGACCCTCTGCTCTTCTGACCCTCTCCTCCTCTGACCCTCTGCTCTTCTGACCCTCTCCTCCTCTGACCCTCTCCTCCTCTGACCCTCTGCTCCTCTGACCCTCTGCTCTGCTCCTCTGACCCTCTGCTCCTCTGACCCTCTCCTCCTCTGACCCTCTGCTCTGCTCCTCTGACCCTCTGCTCCTCTGACCCTCTGCTCCTCTGACCCTCTGCTCTTCTAACCCTCTGACCCTCTGACCCTCTGCTCCTCTGACCCTCTGCTCCTCTGACCCTCTGCTCTTCTGACCCTCTCCTCCTCTGACCCTCTGCTCTGCTCCTCTGACCCTCTGCTCTGCTCCTCTGACCCTCTGCTCCTCTGACCCTCTGCTCTGCTCCTCTGACCCTCTGCTCCTCTGACCCTCTGCTCTGCTCCTCTGACCCTCTGCTCCTCTGACCCTCTCCTCCTCTGACCCTCTGCTCTGCTCCTCTGACCCTCTGCTCCTCTGCTCCTCGGGTTCTTTTTAAAGTGCCATACAGTGGGAGAGGTCTTCACCTTGTGGTCAGGTTTGGGCTGAAGCTGTGAGATGTTCTGAGGAGCAGCTCAGACCCGTCCACACGCTGAAGAACCCACGTGACCTTTCACATAAATGAAGAAATATAGAGACTGACCTTTGACCTCTGAGGAGAACTGCGCCGAGTGTCGAGTCTGAAACAGCTTCAGCTCAGAGTCCAAGTCCAGGTTCACGCCCCAAGATCTGAGACCTGAGAGAGACCAGGAGAGACCAAGATCTGAGACCAGGAGAGACCAGGAGAGACCAAGATCTGAGACCAGGAGAGACCGAGATCTGAGACCAGGAGAGACCGAGATCTGAGACCAGGAGAGACCGAGATCTGAGACCAGGAGAGACCAAGATCTGAGACCAGGAGAGACCAGGAGAGACCAGGAGAGACCAAGATCTGAGACCAGGAGAGACCAGGAGAGACCAAGATCTGAGACCAGGAGAGACCAGGAGAGACCAAGATCTGAGACCAGGAGAGACCAAGATCTGAGACCAGGAGAGACCGAGATCTGAGACCAGGAGAGACCGAGATCTGAGACCAGGAGAGACCAGGAGAGACCAAGATCTGAGACCAGGAGAGACCGAGATCTGAGACCAGGAGAGACCGAGATCTGAGACCAGGAGAGACCGAGATCTGAGACCAGGAGAGACCAGGAGAGACCAAGATCTGAGACCAGGAGAGACCAAGATCTGAGACCAGGAGAGACCGAGATCTGAGACCAGGAGAGACCAAGATCTGAGACCAGGAGAGACCAGGAGAGACCAAGATCTGAGACCAGGAGAGACCAGGAGAGACCAAGATCTGAGACCAGGAGAGACCGAGATCTGAGACCAGGAGAGACCGAGATCTGAGACCAGGAGAGACCAGGAGAGACCAAGATCTGAGACCAGGAGAGACCAGGAGAGACCAGGATCTGAGACCAGGAGAGACCAGGAGAGACCAAGATCTGAGACCAGGAGAGACCAAGATCTGAGACCAGGAGAGACCAGGAGAGACCAAGATCTGAGACCAGGAGAGACCAGGAGAGACCAAGATCTGAGACCAGGAGAGACCGAGATCTGAGACCAGGAGAGACCAGGAGAGACCAAGATCTGAGACCAGGAGAGACCAGGAGAGACCAAGATCTGAGACCAGGAGAGACCAAGATCTGAGACCAGGAGAGACCAAGATCTGAGACCAGGAGAGACCAGGAGAGACCAAGATCTGAGACCAGGAGAGACCAGGAGAGACCAAGATCTGAGACCAGGAGAGACCGAGATCTGAGACCAGGAGAGACCGAGATCTGAGACCAGGAGAGACCAGGAGAGACCAAGATCTGAGACCAGGAGAGACCAGGAGAGACCAGGATCTGAGACCAGGAGAGACCAGGAGAGACCAGGATCTGAGACCAGGAGAGACCAAGATCTGAGACCAGGAGAGACCGAGATCTGAGACCAGGAGAGACCAGGATCTGAGACCAGGAGAGACCAGGAGAGACCAAGATCTGAGACCAGGAGAGACCAAGATCTGAGACCAGGAGAGACCGAGATCTGAGACCAGGAGAGACCAGGAGAGACCAGGATCTGAGACCAGGAGAGACCAAGATCTGAGACCAGGAGAGACCAAGATCTGAGACCAGGAGAGACCGAGATCTGAGACCAGGAGAGACCAAGATCTGAGACCAGGCGAGACCAGGAGAGACCAGGATCTGAGACCAGGAGAGACCAAGATCTGAGACCAGGAGAGACCAGGAGAGACCAGGAGAGACCAGGATCTGAGACCAGGAGAGACCAAGATCTGAGACCAGGAGAGACCAGGATCTGAGACCAGGAGAGACCAGGAGAGACCAGGATCTGAGACCAGGAGAGACCAGGAGAGACCAGGATCTGAGACCAGGAGAGACCAAGATCTGAGACCAGGAGAGACCAGGAGAGACCAGGAGAGACCAGGATCTGAGACCAGGAGAGACCAAGATCTGAGACCAGGAGGGACCAGGAGAGACCAGGATCTGAGACCAGGAGAGACCGAGATCTGAGACCAGGAGAGACCAAGCTCTGAGACCAGGCGAGACCAGGAGAGACCAGGATCTGAGACCAGGAGAGACCAAGATCTGAGACCAGGAGAGACCAGGAGAGACCAGGAGAGACCAGGATCTGAGACCAGGAGAGACCAAGATCTGAGACCAGGAGAGACCAAGATCTGAGATCAGACCAGAGACCTGACAGTTACACAGACACTGGGGGTGAAGGGCGTCTTGCTCAAGGACATGACAACAGCCTTCAAACCTTTGGACAAAAACACAAAAGCTTCAGACACAGAGACAGAGACAGAGGGATGGGGACTGTTTAAACTGACCACTGTTTGGACCTGGTTTAGTCCTGGTTTAGTCCTGGTTTAGACCTGGTTCAGTCCTGGTTTAGACCTGATTCAGTCCTGGTTTAGTCCTGGTTTAGTTCTGCTTTAGTCCTGCTTTAGTACGGGTTTAGTCCGGGTTTAGTACGGGTTTAGTCCAGGTTTAGTCCTGGTTTAGTTCTGCTTTAGTCCTGGTTTAGTTCTGCTTTAGTCCTGGTTTAGTCCAGGTTTAGTACTGGTTTAGTCCTGCTTTAGTCCAGGTTTAGTACTGGTTTAGTCCTGCTTTAGTCCTGGTTTAGTCCTGGTTTAGTTCTGCTTTAGTCCTGGTTTAGTCCTGGTTTAGTTCTGCTTTAGTCCTGGTTTAGTCCTCGTTTAATCCTGGTTTAGGCCTGGTGTAGTCCTATTTTAGCCTGTGTTTGGTCCGGTTCAGTCCTGGTTCAGTCCTGGTCTAGTCTTAGTCTAGTCCTGGTCCAGACCTGAGTTGATGCGGGTCTTTGTCCGATCTAAGTCCTGGTCTTGCTGCAGGGGTCCGATGATGATGAGGAGTCGGTGCTGATGCTGCAGCGGAGGAGCCGTCGCCATGGTGACACCGGAGGAGGAGAAGTGCGTTCTGAGCATGACACAGCAGAGCGAGAGAGAGAGGAGGGGTGTGTCAGATGCCCTCCCGTCCTCTTATCTGCGGTTTCAGAGTGAGCGATAGCACCGTCGCCATGGCAACAATTCAAAACAAAATATTCTTCTCTTGAATGGGCAAAAGTCCTGAAAACAGCACCCTGTGTCAGATGCCCTCCCGTCCTCCCGTGTGTCAGATGCCCTCCCGTCCTCCCGTGTGTCAGATGTCCTCCCATGTGTCAGATGCCCTCCCGTGTGTCGGATGCCCTCCCGTCCTCCTGTGTGTCAGATGCCCTCCCGTCCTCCCGTGTGTCGGATGCCCTCCCGTCCTCCCGTGTGTCGGATGCCCTCCCGTCCTCCCGTGTGTCGGATGCACTCCCGTCCTCCCGTGTGTCAGATGTCCTCCCGTCCTCCCGTGTGTCAGATGCCCTCCCGTGTGTCGGATGCCCTCCCGTCCTCCTGTGTGTCAGATGCCCTCCCGTCCGTCAGATGCCCTCCCGTGTGTCGGATGTCCTCCCGTCCTCCTGTGTGTCAGATGCCCTCCCGTCGTCCCGTGTGTCAGATGCCCTCCCGTCCTCCCGTGTGTCGGATGCCCTCCCATCCTCCCGTGTGTCAGATGCCCTCCCGTGTGTCGGATGCCCTCCCGTCCTCCTGTGTGTCAGATGCCCTCCCTGTGTCAGATGCCCTCCCGTCCTCCTGTGTGTCAGATGCCCTCCCGTGTGTCAGATGCCCTCCCGTGTGTCAGATGCCCTCCCGTGTGTCAGATGCCCTCCCGTCCGTCAGATGCCCTCCCGTGTGTCAGATGCCCTCCCGTGTGTCAGATGCCCTCCCGTGTGTCAGATGTCCTCCCGTCCTCCCGTGTGTCAGATGCCCTCCCGTCCTCCCGTGTGTCAGATGCCCTCCCGTATGTCGGATGCCCTCCCGTCCTCCGGGGCGTCTCAGGTTTAGTCGGGTTCAGTTTCTCTCGGGGTCGAGTCAAAGTCACTGAGGTAAATTTAGATTCTGAAATCGATGAGTCAGACAGAACCCTCTCACCAAAGGGTCATTGGTTCAGTCCTCACACCACTGTTTGTTTTGGTTCCTGGTCCAGTCCTGGTCCAGTCCTGGTCCAGTCTGTACCAGTCTCGGTCTCTGATACTGAAGCCTTTGTTTGGGACAAAGAATCCTTCAGACGATTGTTCCACAAACTCTGGAATAAAATTACAAATCTAAAACTCAAAAGTTCAACACAAACATCTGAACATTTAAATGATTCTGACCATTTGCTCAAAACCTAAAGTAAACCTGAAATAAACCTGAAGTAAACCTGAGTAAACGAAATTCATTAGTTTTTTTTTTTCTTTACTAAACTGGTGCCTTTCAAAAGGATTCAAGACTTTATTTTTACAAACACGCCGAGCTCTAAATCAGATCGAATGTTAAATACTTCAAAATATTTGAATTATTCTGTTTTATCACGTTATGACGTGTCCTCTGGCTCCCTCTGGTGGACACAGCCGGTTTCACTCTTTAAACGAATCTCAAACAAAAAACTATCACCGTTTGTCTCCGTTCATCCCGTTTGGATTTGGTTTAGTCCTGGTCTAGTCCTGGTTTAGTCCTGGTTCAGACCTGCTGTAGTGACAGTTTTATGTTATTTCAGTTTGAAATAAAAAGTCAGAACCAGTTTCATGTCAAAATACTCTGTATTATTATTATTATTATTATTATTATTATTATTATTTTAGTATTTTGCGTATTTAAGCAGCTGCACAGTTTTGTACCGTTTTTATAATTTGATAAAACATTTAGAGATTTGACACATTTCTGTAGAACTACGACACAGGAAGTGGGACCTGTTCAATGACCTTCAAAATAAAACAAGAAAAGTAAAAGAATCTAAATTAGCTCCAGTTTAAAAAAAAACCAAGTTGATTAAAGAAAAACAGCGGCTCAGGTTTGTGTCGTTTCAGCTCCTGCTTCGTGTTTTCCACATTTCCACAACTCATCTGTGATAAAAAAAAACCTCTGCCGTTCTTTTGTTTTGAAACATTATGAAGCAGAAAAACTGGACTTGAAACACTTGAAATAAAGAGTTCCACTGGTGAGCGGGTATCTGCCTCCTCTGGGGTATTACAAGGGGTATCTGCCTCCTCTGGGGTATTACAAGGGGTATCTGCCTCCTCTGGGGTATTACAGGGGGTATCTGCCTCCTCTGGGGTATTACAAGGGGTATCTGCCTCCTCTGGGGTATTACAGGGGGTATCTGCCTCCTCTGGGGTATTACAGGGGGTATCTGCCTCCTCTGGGGTATTACAGGGGGTATCTGCCTCCCCTGGGGTATTACAGGGGGGTATGTGCCTCCTCTGGGGTATTACAGGGGGGTATGTGCCTCCTCTGGGGTATTACAGGGGGTATCTGTCTCCTTTGGGGTATTACAGGGGGGTATGTGCCTCCTCTGGGGTATTACAGGGGGGTATCTGCCTCCTCTGGGGTATTACAGGGGGGTATGTGACTCCTCTGGGGTATTACAGGGGGGTATCTGCCTCCTCTGGGGTATTACAGGGGGGTATGTGCCTCCTCTGGGGTATTACAGGGGGGTATATGACTCCTCTGGGGTATTACAGGGGGGTATGTGCCTCCTCTGGGGTATTACAAGGGGGTATGTGCCTCCTCTGGGGTATTACAGGGGGGTATCTGTCTCCTTTGGGGTATTACAGGGGGGTATGTGACTCCTCTGGGGTATTACAGGGGGGTATGTGCCTCCTCTGGGGTATTACAGAGGGGTATGTGCCTCCTCTGGGGTATTACGGGGGGTATCTGCCTCCTCTGGGGTATTACAGGGGGGTATGTGCCTCCTCTGGGGTATTACAGGGGGGTATCTGCCTCCTCTGGGGTATTACAGGGGGGTATCTGCCTCCTCTGGGGTATTACAGGGGGGTATCTGCCTCCTCTGGGGTATTACGGGGGGTATGTGCCTCCTCTGGGGTATTACAGGGGGGTATCTGCCTCCTCTGGGGTATTACAGGGGGGTATCTGCCTCCTCTGGGGTATTACAGGGGGGTATCTGCCTCCTCTGGGGTATTACGGGGGGTATGTGCCTCCTCTGGGGTATTACAGGGGGGTATCTGCCTCCTCTGGGGTATTACAGGGGGGTATGTGCCTCCTCTGGGGTATTACAGGGGGGTATCTGCCTCCTCTGGGGTATTACAGGGGGGTATCTGCCTCCTCTGGAGTATTACAGGGGGGTATCTGCCTCCTCTGGAGTATTACAGGGGGGTATCTGCCTCCTCTGGGGTATTACAGGGGGGCATCTGCCTCCTCTGGGGTATTACAGGGGGGTATCTGCCTCCTCTGGGGTATTACAGGGGGGTATCTGCCTCCTCTGGGGTATTACAGGGGGGTATCTGCCTCCTCTGGGGTATTACAGGGGGGTATCTGCCTCCTCTGGGGTATTACAGGGGGGTATCTGCCTCCTCTGGGGTATTACAGGGGGGCATCTGCCTCCTCTGGGGTATTACGGGGGGTATTAACTGAAAATGTCATATTTGCCCCAGAACAGATTCACAAGTTTTATAAGTTTCACTTTTGTTTTTGTCGCTCTGAGTCTCTCCTCCCTTTCCTCTCTGTGCTAAGTCCCTCCCCCTTCAGAGCTCTATCCCAACACACTCAGTGTGCGTCGCACTAATGAAACTCCTGCATCACCTCAGGTTTGTCCAGTTGTTGTGTTCAGTTTTGTCTCATGTTTTTGTGTATTTATGGAGAATTGTCATGTGGAGCCTGGGGGACGTAGACTTGTGGGCGGAGCCTCGTACAGACTCGTACTGTGGGAGCCTGGGGGACGTAGACTTGTGGGCGGAGCCTCGTACAGACTCGTACTGTGGGAGCCTGGGGGACGTAGACTTGTGGGCGGAGCCTCGTACAGACTCGTACTGGTAACTTTGAGGAAGATCCAAAGAGTCCATTTTGCAGAATACCCCATCTAAACACTTTAAGCACATTCCACAGAGGAGGAGGAGCAGAGGAGGAGCAGGTTTCACACTGTAACAGTTGAATAGAGACTTGTTCTACAGCTGAACTCCCAATACACACACATACATACACACACACACACACCCACACACACACACACACACACACACACACACACACACACACTTGCTCCACTGTTCAGGTTCTACAGGAGTTTGATCTCTTCACAGTCGCCCTCTGACGTCACTGTCTCCACAGGCTCCGCCCCCTCTGTGTTCTGAGCACGCTCTGTAGAGTCGCTGTTCCGAGCGCGCTCTGTAGCCTCGCTGTTCTGAGCGTGCTCCTCGGCAGCGTCGCTCCACACGCTCTCGTGCGTGTCGAAGAACTCGTCAGCGCCCTCTGGAGACTGGGGCGTCTGTGAGCTGGAGCCTGCCTCACTGCTGCTCTCCCGCAGCTCCAGGAGGACGGGCAGGGCCCCGGGCAGAGAGAACGGTTCCGCCCGGGACACGGGCAGCTCTGACAGGGGCAGCTCCGGCAGGGGCAGCTCTGGCAGGGGGCACAGAGGAGCCAGGGGTCGCTCTGATGCCTGGGGGAAGCACAGAGACCGGTCAGGAACAGCAAAAAAAAACACAGGACGGGAGGGCATCTGACTGTGACCATATTCAGATTTAAAAGTTCCCATAATCCTCTGCTCTCTGACCTCTGCTCTGTCCACATGTCGTTTCCTCGTCACAAACACCTGGAGTTGTGTTTGTTTCATTCACATGTTTCACACACAAACCTGCAGATTTAACACGAGTTCTTCTCTAAAACTGAAAACACTCTGTTCCACCTTGTGATGTCATCATGTGGTGATACAGGAAGTGCTCCACTGTGTTTTTAAACTCCACACACCTTCACTAGAATCATTTGGATCATTTCAGTCCTGGAATTGCCGATCTCGACTGAACTAAAGGTAAAAGGAGCTGTTCACCTGAAAACTACCACTTGATGACATCACAAGGTGGAACAGAGCGTTTGGAGCTTTGGAGATGTAGACAGACTAATAATAAAGAGTTCCTCAAACATGTGAATGAAACAAACACAACTCCAGGTGTTTGTGCTGCAGGAGCTTTAAACTCAGGATAATGATGGAAGGGCATCTGACTCACCTCGGGCTCCTGTTTCCTGTTGTCTTCTTCTTGGGGGGAATTTGTCGGCGTCAGAGGCACCTCCCCCAGGCCTGCGGTGCATTGTGGGTCATTAGCCACGGAGTTAGCGTTAGCCGCGTGAGCCTCTTCGCTGCTCTGAGGCGTTAGCTTCTCGCTAAAGCTAAAGCGGGGGGAGGAGTCAGCGGTCGGGGAGGAGGGGCCAGCGCTGGACACGGTGCTGGACGGACCGCTGCTGTCTGAGGAGGAGGAACAGGAGGAGGAGGAGCAGGAGGAGCAGGAGCAGGAGGAGCAGGAGCAGGAGGAGGAGGAGCAGGAGCAGGAGGAGCAGGAGGAGGAGGAGCAGGAGCAGGAGGAGCAGGAGGAGGAGACAGAAGGAGACAGGAGATTTTTTCAGTGTTTTCCAGACGGAGCGCCTGGTCTGGTCCTGGTCTGGTCCTGGCCCTGGTCTGGTCCTGGTCTGGTCCTGGTCCTGGTCTGGTCCTGGTCTGATCCTGGTCCTGGTCTGGTCCTGGTCTGGTCCTGGTCTGTACTCACACCAGGGCGGCCGGTCAGTTCTGGACCTCAGGGCTGAGGGCAGGACTCTCTGTGGGAGGTATGACTCCACTGACGGCTGCTGCGCCGAGAACATGGCCGACAGAGCTGAAACAGAAGAACATGGCCGACAGAGCTGAAACAGGAGAACATTGCCGACAGAGCTGAAACAGAAGAACATGGCCGACAGAGCTGAAACAGAAGAACATTGCCGACAGAGCTGAAACAGAAGAACATGGCCGACAGAGCTGAAACAGAAGAACATGGCCGACAGAGCTGAAACAGAAGAACATGGCCGACAGAGCTGAAACAGGAGAACATGGCCGACAGAGCTGAAACAGGAGAACATGGCCGACAGCTGAAACAGGAGAACATGGCAGACAGAGCTGAAACAGGAGAACATGGCCGACAGAGCTGAAACAGGAGAACATAGCCGACAGCTGAAACAGAAGAACATGGCCGACAGAGCTGAAACAGGAGAACATGGCCGACAGAGCTGAAACACGAGAACATGGCCGACAGAGCTGAAACAGGAGAACATGGCCGACAGAGCTGAAACAGAAGAACATGGCCGACAGAGCTGAAACAGGAGAACATGGCTGACAGCTGAAACAGGAGAACATGGCCGACAGAGCTGAAACAGGAGAACATGGCCGACAGCTGAAACAGAAGAACATGGCCGACAGCTGAAACAGAAGAACATGGCCGACAGAGCTGAAACAGAAGAACATGGCCGACAGAGCTGAAACAGAAGAACATGGCCGACAGAGCTGAAACAGAAGAACATTGCCGACAGAGCTGAAACAGAAGAACATGGCTGACAGAGCTGAAACAGAAGAACATGGCCGACAGAGCTGAAACAGAAGAACATGGCCGACAGAGCTGAAACAGGAGAACATGGCCGACAGAGCTGAAACAGGAGAACAGGGCCGACAGCTGAAACAGGAGAACATGGCAGACAGAGCTGAAACAGGAGAACATGGCCGACAGAGCTGAAACAGGAGAACATGGCCGACAGCTGAAACAGAACATGGCAGACAGAGCTGAAACAGGAGAACATGGCCGACAGAGCTGAAACAGGAGAACATGGCTGACAGCTGAAACAGGAGAACATGGCCGACAGCTGAAACAGAACATGGCAGACAGAGCTGAAACAGGAGAACATGGCCGACAGAGCTGAAACAGGAGAACATGGCCGACAGCTGAAACAGAAGAACATGGCCGACAGCTGAAACAGAAGAACATGGCCGACAGAGCTGAAACAGAAGAACATGGCCGACAGAGCTGAAACAGAAGAACATGGCCGACAGAGCTGAAACAGAAGAACATTGCCGACAGAGCTGAAACAGAAGAACATGGCTGACAGAGCTGAAACAGAAGAACATGGCCGACAGAGCTGAAACAGAAGAACATGGCCGACAGAGCTGAAACAGGAGAACATGGCCGACAGAGCTGAAACAGGAGAACAGGGCCGACAGCTGAAACAGGAGAACATGGCAGACAGAGCTGAAACAGGAGAACATGGCCGACAGAGCTGAAACAGGAGAACATGGCCGACAGCTGAAACAGAACATGGCAGACAGAGCTGAAACAGGAGAACATGGCCGACAGAGCTGAAACAGGAGAACATGGCTGACAGCTGAAACAGGAGAACATGGCCGACAGAGCTGAAACAGGAGAACATGGCCGACAGAGCTGAAACAGGAGAACATGGCTGACAGAGCTGAAACAGGACGATTATAGATTGACTGTTCAATCGGACTTCCTAAACCAAAGTCCGCCATCTTGGATTAATCATGTGACAAATGTCATAATGTGATCCTATGTAGACATTTAATTCTGCCGTATTTTCATTTGTGAAAGTTTTAAAACAGCCACAACCTCAAACGCAGAAACATCTTCAAAAAAGGTGTGTTAGCGCCACCAACTGGTTAAAAGTTGAGACACACACTTGTTCACTTCAGAATCAAAGACGCTTATTGTGCAATGTTCCTGTGCCTTTGAGCTTTACAGTGTTGTTTTTTTAGTTGACTGTAAATACTTATTATTTATCTTGATTTTGATGCTCTTATTTTCCTACTGTTTTTGAAACTTGCGTTGTGACACTGCAATTTCCCCATTGTGGGACAAATAAAGGATTATCTTATCTTATCTTATCTTATCTTACATAAAATTCTAATGGACAAAATAAAGCTGCCCAAAAAGAGAACAGTTTGTGTGCGACAAACACCACAGGCCAACTGGCCTAGAAAAAAGGAGGGATATAATGCGTTAGCGCCCCCCTGTGAGTGCTGCGAGTGCTGTGAGGGCCGATCATTGCCGCTTGCAGCTATATTTATTGTTCTTCTTCTTCTTCTTATTATTATTATTATTATTATTAAGACTCTTTACAGACTTTGTCCAGAACGTCTCGTCATGTTTGAACTGTTCCTCACACAAAGCTGTTCAGTCTGAGGAGGACAGTAACAGACGCTCCACCGCTCGGGCTCGGGTTCGGGTTCAGGCTCAGGTTCGGGCTCTTGTGTCATAATAAGGTTCACCATGTTTTGGGGAAAAGGCAGTTTTTGATTCCTACTCTGGAATCGGTAGATCCTTGAAGCCAAAGTATCGATATCGGTATTGGAACAAAAAAAGCAGAATCTGTGCATCCCCAGTGTTATTAGTGTGTTGTTAGCATATCGATAGCATGTTGTTAACGTGTTGTTAGCGTGTCGTTAGCTTGTCTTTAGCGTGTAGTTAGCGTGTCATTAGTGTGTTGTTAAAGTGTCATTAGCTTGTTGTTAGCGTGTCATTAGCTTGTTGTTAGCGTGTCGTTAGCGTGCCATTAGCGTGTCGTTAGTGTGTCGTTAGCGTGCCGGTCATACCTCTCCCGGCGCGGCTGTGTGCGTCTCCGGCATTCTCACAAACCAAACTCAGAAACTCTGTGACTTTCTTGAGGGACAGAGAGTTGTGCAGAGTCTCCAGAGGGTAGATAGAGGGCACCATAGAGCAGCCCTCGAAACCTGGAACAACAAAGAAGAAATGTTTAAAAAAACACTGAATCTGACCCAAGACCAGGACCAGACCAGGACCAGGACATGACCATGACCAGGACCAGGACCAGGACCAGAACCAGGATATGACCAGGACCAGGACCAGGACCAGACCAGGACATGACCAGGACCAGGACATGACCATGACCAGGACCAGGACCAGGACCAGGACCAGGACCAGACCAGGACATGACCAGGATCAGGACCAGAACCAGAACCAGACCAGGACCAGACAAGGACATGACCAGGACCAGAACCAGACCAGGACCAGACCCAGACTAAGGGCGCTTTCACACCTATGGTTCAATTGCTTTGGTCCGCACTAGTCAGAAAAATGTTCCAATGTAGCAAACAGACGTGGGTACGGTTTGCTTTCACATATGCATAGTTCTAAACGAACCAAAATAGACCGCGAAGACCATCGTCACCGGAACCGGACTAAAAAACGCGCCACTTTCGATCACCATGGAGGAACAGCTTTGCCTTGCGCTCCTGGCGCTGATCATCATACATTATTTTGTACGTGTAGGTAATTTTCTGCACGTACTTAATTTCGAACATGTTTCGCGGCTGCGACTCCAAAGACAACTTATAAGTTATTCGACTCGCCGACGGCGCATTGCACGCCTCTTCAGGGAGAAGAGACGTGCCCTCCTCCTGAATTATCATTTGGTCGCTTGAGTGCCCCTTCATCGCGACCGAGTAAACAGAAACAGGAAGTGATCTGATACCCATAATGCATTCGGTTCCGTCCAATTTGGTTTGGTTGCTTTCACACCAGATGAACCGTACCACCCCTTTTTATCGGTCTCGGACCGGTTGATTTGGTGCGCACCAAAGTACCGAGATTGCATTCACACTAACGAAAACGAACCGAACTAAGAACTTTTGGTTCGAATGGGCCATTTGGTGCGCACCAAATGCTGTCAGTGTGAAAGCACCCTAAACCAGGATCAGACCAGGATCCTAACCAGACTAAAGAAGAAAGGAAAGGAGTAAGACTGTACTATTTTAATGTCGTCTAGACAAGTCCTGGTCTGGTTCAGGTCTGGACCTGGTTCTGGTCCTGGTTCAGATTAACCCAGAACCTCACCAGTTCTTTGTGTGTCTCATTTTACGAGAACATAAGTGAAAAAACTACAAACGAACAAGAGACAGAAACGAGACAGAACCGAGACAGAACCGAGACAGAACCGAGACAAAACAGAGACAGAACCAAGACAAAACAGAGACAGAACCGAGACAGAACCGAGACAAAACAGAGACAGAACCGAGACAGAACCGAGACAAAACAGAGACAGAACCGAGACAGATCTGAGACAGAACCGAGACAGATCCGAGACAGAACCGAGACAGAACCGAGACAGATCCGAGACAGAACCGAGACAGATCCGAGACAGAACCGAGACAAAACAGAGACAGAACCGAGACAGAACCGAGACAGATCCGAGACAGAACCGAGACAAAACAGAGACAGAACCGAGACAGATCTGAGACAGAACAGAGACAGATCTGAGACAGAACAGAGACAGAACCGGATCAGGTCTGGTTCTGACCCGGAGCTGCTCGGGGTTCTGGTTCTGAAGGTTCTCGTTTGTGTTTGTGACCCAAGAACTCCAGACACACAACTGAAGATCTGGAAACACAACGAGAAGACGCACACAGAGCAATGTTTAACACAAACACACACTTACACACAACTCACACACACCAGGCTCTACACAGACAAGACACACCAACACACACAACACACACACCAACACACACACCAACACAAACAACACAACACACCAACACACACACCAACACAAACAACACAACACACCAACACAAACAACACACACGCCAACACACACGCCAACACACACACCAACACAAACAACACAACACACCAACACACACACCAACACAAACAACACAACACACCAACACACACACCAACACAAACAACACACACACCAACACACACGCCAACACAAACAACACACACACCAACACAAACAACACACACGCCAACACACACGCCAACACAAACAACACACACACCAACACAAACAACACACCAACACACCAACACAAACACCAGGCTCTACACAAACAACACACACCAAACCAGGCCACACTGAAGACCAGGATCTGTGTGGATCAGGACTAGACCAGGACTGGACCAGGACTAGACAAGGTCTAGACCAGGACTAGACCAGGACTGGACCAGGACTAGACAAGGTCTAGACCAGGACTAGACCAGGACTGGACCAGGACTAGACAAGGTCTAGACCAGGACTAGACCAGGACTGGACCAGGACTAGACAAGGACTGGACTAGGACTAGACCAGGACTAGACCAGGACTGGACCAGAACTGGACCAGGACTAAACCAGGACTAGACCAGAACTGGACCAGAACTTGACCAGGACCATGCAGTGTTTGAGAGGCACTAAACAAACCTCTTCACTAAAGTCAAACTCCAGGTGAAAATCAAAATGAAAATGAAACTGAAGGTTCCTCAGTGAGCTTTAAAAACACACTTGGTTCATATTTATCTTCAGTGGGACAAATAAAAGTATTTGTTTGTAATTTCATCTGAAAATCTGTTAAAACTCAAACAAAACCAGGCAACATGCACATGACCAGCCAATCAGAGAGCCACGGGGGCCAGGGCAGCCAATCAGGGAGCCCCGGGGGCCAGGGCAGCCAATCAGGGAGCCACGGGGGACAGGGCAGCCAATCAGAGAGCCCCGGGGGCCAGGGCAGCCAATCAGAGAGCCCCGGGGGCCAGGGCAGCCAATCAAGGAGCCACGGGGGCCAGGGCAGCCAATCAAGGAGCCACGGGGGCCAGGGCAGCCAATCAGAGAGCCACGGGGGCCAGGGCAGCCAATCAGGGAGCCCCGGGGGCCAGGGCAGCCAATCAGGGAGCCACGGGGGACAGGGCAGCCAATCAGAGAGCCCCGGGGGCCAGGGCAGCCAATCAGAGAGCCCCGGGGGCCAGGGCAGCCAATCAGAGAGCCCCGGGGGCCAGGGCAGCCAATCAAGGAGCCACGGGGGCCAGGGCAGCCAATCAAGGAGCCACGGGGGCCAGGGCAGCCAATCAGAGAGCCACGGGGGCCAGGGCAGCCAATCAGGGAGCCCCGGGGGCCAGGGCAGCCAATCAGGGAGCCACGGGGGACAGGGCAGCCAATCAGGGAGCCCCGGGGGCCAGGGCAGCCAATCAGAGAGCCACGGGGGACAGGGCAGCCAATCAGAGAGCCCCGGGGGCCAGGGCAGCCAATCAGAGAGCCACGGGGGCCAGGGCAGCCAATCAAGGAACCACGGGGGCCAGGGCAGCCAATCAGAGAGCCACGGGGGCCAGGGCAGCGAATCAGGGAGCCACGGGGGACAGGGCAGCCAATCAGAGAGCCACGGGGGCCAGGGCAGACAATCAGGGAGCCACGGGGGACAGGGCAGCCAATCAGAGAGGCACGGGGGACAGGGCAGCCAATCAGAGAGGCACGGGGGACAGGGCAGCCAATCAGAGAGCCACGGGGGCCAGGGCAGCCAATCAGAGACCAGAGGGTGATGCGGCGGCCAATCAGAGGCCTGCCCCACACCTTCTGCACGCGGCCCTGTGATGACTCAGTGTTGGAGCAGTTGCTTCATAACCAGAGGGTTGCTGGTTTCACTCCTGCTCATGCTGTTGTGTTGTTGTTGTTGTGTGTGAGTGGCGGCGGTGGCGGTGACAAAGTGCGTTTAGGATTAGACAAAATCAGTATAAAACCAATCACAGATCAAAAATCCTCAAACAGCCAATCAAACGCCAGCTGCAGTCATGGCAACCAATAACAACGCTGTGAGCGGCACTTCAAAACCAGCCATCCAATCACAGAGGAGTATCAGGTGCAGGTTACAGCCAATCAGAGGGCAGCAAACCGGGGTCGAGTGTAGCCACTGGCCAGAGCGGTGCGGGGGGCGGGGCTGACCGTAGTGGAGGAATTCGATTGGGTCTCGTCCGGAGATGAGGCAATTCCTGAAGAGGCGCAGGTGATAGGAGCACAGGTGCAGGTGATGAGCCAGGGCCGCGTCCACCGACAGGTGTCTGCAGGGGGCGCCGTGAGCTGGGGGGGAGGAGCCTGAGTGGGCGGGGGAGGGGCCAAAATACAAGGAGGAGGGACTTAAAGGGCCAGGGGCGGAGCTAAAGCCGGGGCCAATTGAAAAACGCCTCAACAACAGAGAGATACGCTGCTCCTCTGAAGAGAGAAGAAGAAGAAAGGAGAAGAGAGAGGGAGGAGGAGAGAGGAGGAGAGAGGGGGAGAGAGGGGGAGGAGGAGAGAAAGTGAGGAGGGGGGAGGGAGGAGAGTGAGGAGGAGAGAGGAGAGAGGGGGAGAGAGAGAGAGGAGAGAGAGAGGGGGAGGAGGAGAAAGAGAGGGATAAAGAAAAAGGGAGTGACAGGAAAGAGGGGGGGATGAGCAGGTTTGAATTCACCGACAGGAGACTCAGGAGTCTCATGAGTCCCTGCAGACGGTGAGGCTAAAGGTGACAAGATTTACTCAATAAACTCCCCTCCCGTCTCCTCCCCCTGTCCCCTCCCCTGTCTCCTCCCCTGTCCCCTCCCCCTGTCTCCTCCCTCTGTCCCTTCTCCCCTGTCCCCTCCCCCTGTCTCCTCCCTCTGTCCCTTCTCCCCTGTCTCCTCCCCCTGTCTCCTCCCTCTGTCCCTTCTCCCCTGTCCCCTCCCCCGTCTCCTCCCGTGTCCCCTCCCCCTGTCTTCCCCTGTCCCCTCCCCCTGTCTTCCCCTGTCCCCTCCCCCTGTCTTCCCCTGTCTCCTCCCCTGTCCCCTCCCCCTGTCTCCTCCCTCTGTCCCTTCTCCCCTGTCTCCTCCCCCTGTCTCCTCCCTCTGTCCCTTCTCCCCCTGTCTCCTCCCCCGTGGACGGGGTTTGTAGTTTGTGTTTTAGAAAATGTTATTTTCAACAAAAATGTACAAAAATGAACAAACCCAGATGACATGCAGCAGCCAGACACACAACAGACCAACATCACATCGTATAATAAGAGTGTAATAATAATATAATAATCAAATATATAATATAATAATAATATAATCAAATGTACTGAGTCCAAGAGTCCAGACGGTGAGCACAACAGACTCAAAACATCACAACAACAAAGTCCTCCATCCACAAAATTCCGTTTTAAAAGAACATGTGATATAAAGCTGATTTTATTCAGGTTTGCGTTCAAAAAGAGGCTTGGTTTAGCTCTGGTTTGTGTTAAGTTTTTATTTTGACAGAATTTCAGAGTAAATTAAAGCTATTTTTTTGTTTTATTGCAACTGAAATTACGCAAAACTGACTCTGAGAACTCTTTATTATTAGTCTGTCTACATCTCCAAAGCTCCAAACGCTCTGTTCCACCTTGTGATGTCATCAAGTGGTAGTTTTCAAGTGAACAGCTCCTTTTACCTTTAGTTCAGTCGAGATCGACAATTCCAGGACTGAAATGATCCAAATGATTCTAGTGAAGGTGTGTGGAGTTTAAAAACACAGTGGAGCTCCCTGTGTGTCAGATGCCCTCCCCGTGTGTCAGATGCCTTCCTTGTGTCTAAAATGGAGGCTTGTTGGATTAGTTCTTCAGTATTAGAAGCACAGCCCTGGGGTTACACGTCCTCATTCTGATTGGACGAAGAGCACAAACACAGCATCCGATTGGTCCAGGTGAGGTCATACCTGCAGCAGAACACCAGAGGGGCGGGGCTACAGCTGACGAATCATCTTTAGTCCCTGCACCAGAGCACCAATCAGAACAGATGAAGAGTCAGAGAGCATGACCAATCACAGCGGAGGTACCAAAACAAAACCACCAATCAGGAGCAGTGCCGAACTGACCAACAGAATACCAGTTTGTGATCAGAGGGAGGAGCTTCAGAGCAAAGTACCTCCAATGAACCAATCACAGGAGAGGGACATCACAACAGCATGAAACAGACCAATCACAGAGCAGTATTAAAACGAACCAATCACAGAGCAGTATTAAAACAGACCAATCACAGAGCAGTATTAAAACGGACCAATCACAGAGCAGTATTAAAACGGACCAATCACAGAGCACCTCACACACTCTAAACCTCGGCTCTGCTTTAAGGAACAGCGCCCCCTTTAGAAACAAAAAGTTTATCCACTGGATCGTACAGTACAATACTATTATAATACTACAGTACAATATACTACAGTACTGAGTATAATACTACAGTACAATATACTACAGTACTGAGTATAATACTACAGTACAATATACTACAGTACTGAGTATAATACTACAGTACAATAGAATACTACAGTATAATACTACAGTACTGAGTATAATACTACAATACAATATTCTACAGTATTGAGTATAATACTACAGTACAATAGAATACTACAGTATAATACTACAGTACTGAGTATAATACTACAATACAATATTCTACAGTATTGAGTATAATACTACAGTACAATAGAATACTACAGTATAATACTACAGTACAATAGAATACTACAGTATAATACTACAGTACAATAGAATACTACAGTATAATACTGCAGTAAAGTATAATCCGGGCGTGAAGAGTAGGGAGGACATTCAGCACAGAGGCTCAGTGGTTGGAGGATAGATTCCCATCCATCCAAAGCTCTGTTGTTGTGTCCCTGAGCAAGACTCTTCACCCACATTGCCGAGCGCGGATGTGGTGTGAGAGTTGGTGGATGATTTGAACCAGATTCAGAGTCTGTAATGTGGTGACGTCATCAGTGTGGGACGTGATTGGCCTGTAATGTGGTGACGTCATCAGTGTGGGACGTGATTGGCCTGTAATGTGGTGACGTCATCAGTGTGGGACGTGATTGGCCTGTAATGTGGTGACGTCATCAGTGTGGGACGTGATTGGCCTGTAATGTGGTGACGTCATCAGTGTGGGACGTGATTGGCCTATAATGTGGTGACGTCATCAGTGTGGGACGTGATTGGCCTGTAATGTGGTGACGTCATCTGAGATGCAGCTAGAGTGAAGGAATCAGACACTCATCTAAAATATTATTTGAAATCATTAGAAAAGTTAATTACATGTTCTACATCTATTTAAAATTAAGATAGAACTTAAAAGATCGATCTGAATCATTTAACTACCCTTCTTTGTGTATATTATTTATCTGCTTTCTTGTATGTATGTTTAGAATAATTTGTTTATAATAACTTGTATGTATATAAGCAATAAATAAAAAAAATAAATAAACAATCAGTTACTGAGTGTTAAGTCATACTTGTGCTGTGTGCAGATAATGACATAAAGAAAACAAAATTTCCACAAATGAAAAAGTACAAGTTTAGATTAAACACATTAATAAAACCAGAATCCACCAATCAGAGCACAGCACAGACACCCTCACAGACACCGACCAATCAGACGAGCAGATCTTAAACCACAAAGTCACAGTTCAAAACATGGCAGACATTTTGTTTCCGTTCTGAATGACCAGAGGAAGGAGGGAGGAGACAGATGAGGAAAGGAAACGAGGAGACAAGGTGGCTGCATTCGAGCGCTGATGTCATGACCCCTTGATGAGTGAGTGGGTTAGAAACGCAAAAAACGTGGAAAAAAAAACAAAAAACAAAAAAAACAAAAAACAGCAAAAAAACAACCAAAACAATGAGAAATTAATCCAAAAGAATGAGCATGTGGGAGAGGTTCATGCAGACAGAGGAGGGAGAAAGTGTAGAGACGTACCATTGGTCGGAAACTTTGCAAACGACACAGAAAATCGCTTTACTGCCGGCATAGACAACAACTCTGCAAGAAACACAGGTCTGGAGTTACCAACCAATCAGCTGCGGCGCTCGGGTCAGGTGACTGGTCAGGTGACTGTCAGGTGGGCATGGATGGCGTGGCCTACTTCCTGGTTTTATTGAAATGAGGTCGTAGGGTCATGGACAGTGCTTGATTTTGTTTGCAACGTCATAAAAAATAAATAAAACATGATCCAAAATTAAATAAAACTATAAAAAGTGTGTGAAGACACTTGGGGGCGCCACTCGACACGACTGACTCATGCAGTGAAGATCAAACTGAAAATACAGTGATGTTAGAGGATGGTCCCAACAAACATGACGTTCTCCCACACAAATATGGCGGTTTCCCACACAAACATGGCGGTTTCCCACACAAACATGGCGTTCTCCCACACAAACATGGCGGTTTCCCACACAAACATGGCGTTCTCCCACACAAACATGGCGGTTTCCCACACAAACATGGCGTTCTCCCACACAAACATGGCGGTTTCCCACACAAACATGGCGGCGCTCACTGCATGTCACTTACAGCTGAACCCGAGTCACAGAGCGATGGGGGGGGTCACATGACACGGGGGTCACATGACACGGGGGGGGGGGGGGGGGGGTCACATGGCACGACCGGGGCTAATCCAAAGTCTGATTTGGAGTCGGGCTGCAACCATAGACTGTGCATACGTCTGGACGGAGATGACCCGCTAGCCAGCTAATGCTAATCTATTAACCTCGACTCAAATCAAGTTCAGTGTTTCAGATTCAAGAGTTTTGGAAATATCTGAGATTGTGTTTTATGGATATATTTGAGATTGTTTTTGTGGATATATTTGAGATCGTGTTTGTTGGATATTTACAGTGGAGGAAATAAGTATTTGATCTCCTGCTGTTATAGAATTATAAATATATGTTATCAAAGTGTGCTGTGCTGTGACGGGAAAGATACTGTGTCTGCCTAAATCATAGCTGCAACTGTGTCTACAAACCACAGCTTCAAGGCCACAGCTGCAAGCCCGAGGTACAGTCTGGTACACGAAAACAAGATAAGGGAACTAAGACAAGGTGGGCGGGGGGGGGACGGAAATACCAAAGTATAATGCTCATATGTTACAATGATTCTGAACTGCAAATAAAAGCTGAAGCAAGCGGAGGTTCGAAGAGAGATTCTGGTGAACATAGCTCCGCGTGGCAGCTTTGTCTCAGAGTCCTCCCTTGCAGCAAGTAAAATTCACTTGTCTGAATCTGTGTTGTCCTTTATCACTAAATATAAATCTGTGGCAGTTTTTTAGGTGATTGGGTTTCCTCGGAGCGCGGCGCTCCGCCTTGACACCTGCTGATTTTGTAGTTTTCCCCCTGACAAAGAAATGAACGTCTATAATTTTAATGGTCGGTTTATTTTAACATTGAGAGACAGAAAATCTAAAAGAAAATCCAGAAAATCACATTATAGAAAATATATTCATTGATTTGCATTTCATTGTGCGAAATAAGAATTTGATCCTCTACAAACATTAAGAGTTCTGCTCCACAGTCCAGTGAGACTCTCCTGATCCACTCGTCACCTGAATTAGACTTCTGTTTTAACGAGTCACCTGTATAAAAGTCCCCTGTCCACAGAAACAGTCCATCAGACTCCAAACTGTCCAAAATGGGAATGACCAAAGAGCTTCAAAGGACGTCAGGGACTGTGGACCTGCACGAGGCTGAAACGGGCTACAAAACCATAAGCAAGAAGCTGGTGTTAAGGAGACGACTGTTGGTGCAATTGTTTGAAAATTTGAGAAATACAAAATGACCATCAGTCGACCTCAGTCTGGGGCTCCACACAAGATCTCACCTCGTGGAGTTTCAACGATCATGAGAACAGACAGAAATCAGCCTAGAACTACACAGGAAGAGCTAGTCAAAGATCTCAAGGCAGCTGGGACCACAGTCACTAAGAAAACCATTGGTAACACTTTACGACGCAATGGATTAAAATCCTGCAGTGCTCCGTTCCCCTGCTTCAGAAGACACATGTGCAGGTCCGCCTGAAGTTTGCCAATGGATACCTGAATGATTTAGAGATTGGGAGAAGGTGCTGTGGTCAGATGAGACCAAAATTGAGCTCTTTGGCATTAACTCAACTCACCGTGTTTATGGTTTAGGGGTGTTTTTCTGACAAGGGCACAGGACAACTTCACCACATCAGCGGAAGGATGGACGAAGCCATGTACCGTTAAAATCCTGAGTGACAAATTCCTTCCCTCCGCCAGGAAACTGAAAATGGGTCGTGGATGGGTCTTCCAACACAACAGTGACCCAAAACAAACAGCCAAGACAACAAGGAGTGGCTCAAGAAGAAGCTCATGAAGGTCCTGGAGTGGCCCAGTCTCCAGACCTTAACCCTATAGAAAACCTATGGAGGAGCTGAAGCTCTGAGTCGCCAAGCGACAGACATGAAACCTCAATGATTTAGAGATGATCTGCAAAGAAGAGTGGACCAAAACTCCTTCTGATATTTGCACAAACCTGGTCATCAACTACAAGAAACGTCTGACCTCTGAGCTGCAAACAAGGGTTTTACCACCAAGTATAAGTCTTTTTTGGCTGGAGGTTCAAATACTTATTACATTCAGTGAAATGCAAATTAGTTTATATTTTCTGCATTTTCTTTTTGATATTCTGTCTCTCAATGTTAAAATAAACCTGTTCATTTCTTTGTCAGTGACAAATCTACAAATCTACAAAAGGATCAAATACTTATTTCCTCCACTGTATTTGAGATTGTGTTTTGTGGATATATTTGAGATTGTGTTTTGTGGATATATTTGAGATTGTGTTTTTTGGTAGTTTGAGCAGAAATTGTGCAGTGTTCACCTGGATTCAACAAAAACACTGTCTATTGGTCAGAATGAGCCTAAGATTAACCAATCACAGCTCGGACTGGTCACAAATCCAGATATATATATATATATATATATTTAGGATCAGCAGTGTTTCTTTATTTCCAGAAATAGTATAATTTTTTAAAGTGATTTTTTGGAGCACATTTAGCAGTTTCACAAACATCGCAACGTACCCTCTAAACTGAGCCATTTCTGTGAGGCCAGAATCTCACCAGTGAAAACTAAAAACACTCCAAAAGTTTGGTTTTATTCTTTTAGTCACTGTTTATTTCGCCTGGTCTAGTGTGGCCTCTAGTGTCAGTAAATCCAGGTTTAGTTCTGGTCATAGACTGTTTATATGAACGGACAGAGCTAACCCGCTAATCCTCCAAACAGGAAGTGTTCATGGGCGTGACTGGGCTCCATGGACTCAGGCTCCAGTTCAGTTTGTGTGTATAAAGCGTGGCCCCTCTCTCGCTACCTGCTGCTGTCAGGCTCCTCACTCTGACCTTTGACCTTTGACCCTCTACATGACCCTGGGGTTTGTCCCAAATCCAAATCTGAACATTAAGAACAGACCAATCAAACGCCTTCTTTCCTCAATGCCCCTCCCATTAGCATTAGCAACAGGTTTGATTGACAGCGTTGCTAAGGGGCGTTACCTTCAACAACCTCGCTCCTGATTGGGTCTTTGATTGCTATGATACTCACAGCCTCAATGAGCTTCATTTGGCTCCTTAGTCCATTTCTATGTACAGTCTATGGTTCTGGCTTAGTTCTGGTTTAGTTCTGGTTTAGTTCCGGTTTAGCTCCGGTTTAGTTCTGCTTTAGTTCTGGTTTAGTTCTGGTTTAGTTCTGGGGTCGCTGGGTGCAGCCCGTTGAGTGCGTGTGGCGAGCAGTGGGTTACGTACCGTCTTTGTAGGACAGCGAGGCGGATGAGTATTTTTTGCGGTGTGCACGTGCGTAGTCCTGCAGGTTGGGGGCGCTAGAGGAGCCTCCGAGGACAGTGGTGCTGAAGAGTCCTGCGCACTGAGAGCCTGCAGGGGGCGCCGTGTTAGTCAGAGCAGCAACAGCCCCTCCCACAAAGGACAAAGGAGACGAGGAGGTAGGAGACGAGGAGACAGGAGAGGAAAGGAGGCAGGGCATGCAAAGAGTCACCGCAGATCAAAGGGTTTAGATCCACAATAAAATAATTAAATATGTCTAAACCAGAACTAAACCAGAACTAAACCAGAACTAAACCAGGTCTACACTAGGTCTACACCAGGTCTACAACTAAGTCTAAACAAAGACTAAACAAAGTCTGAAACAAAGTCTAAACCAGTTCTGAGATTAGACTAAACACAGATTACAACAAAAACTAATCCAGGACTAAAACTAGGTCTAAACCAGGTCTAAACCTGGTCTAAAACTATGGCTAAACCAGTACTAAAACTAGGTCTAAACCAGGTCTAAACCAAGGATCAAATCTGGAGTAAACTGTAAACTTGGAGACTGGTTTTACTTTTAATCATGTGGATAAAAACCCAGTGAGCGATTCAAAGAGCAGCAGAGAGTTGGTCCAATCAGAACAGAGCCTGCTTCCCTTCCTCGCCGTGACTGGTCCACGGCTGGGTGGGGGGCGGGGTTACTCACCGAGGCCGCTCTGCTTCATCTCCGGAGACTGACGCGAGCACAGAGAGAACAGGCGATAACTGCCCCCTTTGGACGAGGAGGTCTCAGACAAAACCTTAAACAAACCAGCAAAAACTACAAGTCAGAGACGTGTAATCCCTCACTCGGCCAAGAGGGGTCAATGTAGAGACGGTTCAGCGCTGGTCATCTGGACCCTGGTTCAGTCCTGGTTCAGTCCTGGTTCAGTCCATTTGGTCTTGCATTGACCTTGTTTTAGTCCTGGTTTAGACCTCGTTTTAGTCCTGTTTTAGTTCTGTTTTAGTCCTGGTTCAGTCCTGGTTCAGTCCTGGTTTAGTCCTGTTTTAGTCCTGGTTTAGACCTCGTTTTAGTCCTGTTTTAGTTCTGTTTTAGTCCTGGATTAGACCTCGTTTTAGTCCTGTTTTAGTTCTGTTTTAGTCCTGGATTAGACCTCGTTTTAGTCCTGATTTCAGATCTGGTTTGAGAGTCATGTGTGAGGACATCTCAGCTTCTGTGAAATCCCCATACAGTCCCTGACAAAAGTCTTGTCGCTTATCCATTTTGTAGAAACAAAAGCTTATAACCTGATTTTAAATTAATTGATTGGTTTTAGAAATGTCTCATATGAAAGCTAAAACCCTCCCAAATTATGCTCAATATACTAAAATAAATTTGCTTCACTGAAGAAAGATTGATCATTTAATGAACACAGAAAGGTCAGATTTTGGCAAGACAAAAATCTTGTCGCCTTGTCATATGATGCACCCAATCCTAGATTACAGCCTCACCTGTGATCAGTTACTGATCAATCAATTAGTGGGTGTGTATAAAAAGAATCCCAGCACACCAGACCTTCACATCAACTGCAACTTGACCTCTGACAACATGCCTAAGATCCACCCTGAGACCAAAGCGTTAATTATCAAGAGACTGAAGACCAGATCCACTGCTGAGGTGGCTGACACCTTCAATGTGTCTCAGTGTCAAGTACAAAGAATAAGAAAAAGATCTGAAAAGACTGGAGATGTTTTTGACAAGCCCAGGTCCGGCAGACCCCGCAAGACAACTGCTCGGGAGGACCGTTTGTTGATTCGAAAATCCAAGGCTCCACCAGGCCTGGTCACCTCAAGTCCCTGTGTCAACCAGAACAGTTTGTAGAATTCTGTCTGGAAATGGCCTCCATGGTCGAATCAGTGCACAGAAACCAGCACTAAACAAAAGGCAATTAAAAAACCGTGTGGCATTTGCCAAGGCCCACAGCCTGCTAAAAGGATGGACACTGGAAAAGTGGCAGAAGGTGGATTTCTCAGATGAATCCTCGGTTGAATTACATCACAGCCGCTGCAAATATTGCAGGAGACCTACTGGAGCCTGCATGGATCCAAGATTCACCCAGAAAACAGTTTTGTTTGGTGGCAGAAAAATCATGGTCTGGGGTTACATCCAGTATGGGGGTGTGCGAGACATTTGCAGGGTGGAAGGCAATATCAATAGCCTAAAATATCAAGAAGTATTAGCTACCTCTTACATTCCCAACCATAAAAGGGGTCAAATTTTGCAGCAGGATGGTGCTCCATCGCATACTTCTATCTCTACATCAAAGTTCCTCAAGGCGAAGAAGATCAAGGTGCTCCAGGACTGGCCAGCCCAGTCACCAGACATGAACATCATTGAGCATGTCTGGGGTAGAATGAAAGAGGAAGCATGGAAGGCAAAACCAAAGAATCTTGATGAACTCTGGGAGGCATGTAAGACTGCTTTCTTTGCTATTCCTGATGACTTCATCAACAAATTGTATGAATCATTGTCGAACCACATGGATGCAGTCCTTCAAGCTCATGGAAGTCATACAAGATATTAAATATGGATCTCACAGCACCACTACTTAATTCACTGACGTTATGCAACATATTTTTGTATTTAAAGTAAATTATTTGTTCAATTTTCTGTAGGCGACAAGACTTTTGTCTTGCCAAAATCTGACCTTTCTGTGTTCATTAAATGATCAATCTTTCTTCAGTGAAGCAAATTTATTTTAGTATATTGAGCATAATTTGGGAGGGTTTTAGCTTTCATATGAGACATTTCTAAAAGCAATCGATTAATTTAAAGTCAGGTTATAAGCTTTTGTTTCTACAAAATGGATAAGCGACAAGACTTTTGTCAGGGACTGTAGTTCAGAGATCTATGGACTCAAAGTTCCACAGGTGCAGTCTGGTGGAGAAGTACTGTAGCAGCTGCAGTAGGTGTGCTCTCACCTCCACAGATCTGCCTGGTTGTGTTAGTGTAACAGTACATAGATGCTATAGCTCTTACCTCCACAGATCTTGTCTTGTGGTTTCCATGGTTGGCTTAGGGTATAAACAGTGTAACAGCTGTGTGCAAGGAGCTCTCACCTCCATAGACCCGGTCTTGTGGTTGCGGATCAGAGGGGACTTCCTCTGGATACTGATTGGTTCAGACAGAGGAACGTGGCGGTCAGTCTCGCTCCTCTCTGACCCGTCCATGGCCCCTGCCCCGTCCCCGGGTTTGTCCCTGTCATCTCCCAGGCGATCTGCTCCCTTCCTGGGTTTGTCAGAGCTCAGGTCCTCCAGGCTGTCCGTGTGTTTGGGCCCGTTGTGGAGCAGGGGGGACGGGTGCCTCCTCCTGCCCAGGCCAAAGCTCCCTCCTCCGGGCTGTGCCGCCTCTACCTGCTGGGCCACCTCAGCAGACGCGGGCCTGAACCCGAAGCCCAGGGGCGGGTTATCCTCCTCCTCCACCCCCTTCACCCCGGGGCTGAAGTGGAGCTCCACGTGGAAACGCTCCTCTGAGGAAAGGTCCTGAAGGAAAACACAGGAATACAAACCATAACAGACCAATTCTGGACTTTGAACCATGTTCTAGTCGTTTCTTCTCTGACCCGCTGAAGTTGGATTTGGACTGATTCATGTTCGAGAATCTTTAATCTCTTATTTTCAAGATGCCATTTTGACGATCTGCCCCCCGGTACACTCCCACTGTGACACGCCCACTGTGACACTGTGACACGCCCACTGTGACACGTCCACTGTGACAGTGACACGTCCACTGTGACAGTGACACGCCCACCGTGACACGCCCACTGTGACACTGACACGCCCACTGTGACACTGTGACACGCCCACTGTGACACGCCCACTGTGACACTGTGACACGCCCACTGTGACACGCCCACTGTGACAGTGACACGCCCACTGTGACACTCCCACCGTGACACACCCGTGACACTGACATGCCCACTGTGACACGCCCACTGTGACACGCCCACTGTGACAGTGACACGCCCACTGTGACACGCCCACTGTGACACGCCCACCGTGACACGCCCACTGTGACACGCCCACTGTGACAGTGACACGCCCACTGTGAAACTCCCACCGTGACACGCCCACCGTGACACACCCACTGTGACACTCCCACCGTGACACACCCACTGTGACACTCCCACCGTGACACACCCACTGTGACACTGACACGCCCACTGTGACACGCCCACTGTGACAGTGACACGCCCACTGTGAAACTCCCACCGTGACACGCCCACTGTGACAGTGACACGCCCATTGTGACAGTGACACGCCCACTGTGAAACTCCCACCGTGACACGCCCACTGTGACACTCCCACCGTGACACACCCACTGTGACACTGACACGCCCACTGTGAAACTCCCACCGTGACACTCCCACCGTGACACGCCCACTGTGACACGCCCACTGTGACGTCACTTCCTTCTCCGGTTCGATGTTCTTCATGGTGATACTAATAAAAAACGCTCTGCTCTAGTGCAGCTGTCCACAGGAGGGACCACAGCCTGGTTTAGTCCTGGTTCAGACCTGGTTCAGACCTGGTTCAGACCTGGTTTAGTCCTGGTTTAGTCCTGGTTTAGTCCTGGTTTAGTCCTGGTTTAGTCCTGGTTTAGTCCTGGTTTGATTCAGCTCCATTGGACTCCACAGTTTTCTAAAACGGAAGTCAGAGCTCTTGTTTCTTTATGAAGTCGTTTCAGATCAAGATTGTGATTTAAAACATTCTAACTCCGTGGGGGTCAGAGGTCAGAGCTGCCGCTGGTTCCTCACCTTGTTGTTGTCCTCGTACAACATGATGACGATCTGGGTCATGTAGTTGAGCTCGGACACGGCGCTCAGATAATCCATGGCCCTCTTCCACTGCTGGTCCTTCTCCTCCTGAAACACACCAGAAGGTTAAGCACCGTCCCCTCACAGCGAGAAGTCCTGTGTGAGGTCCTGTGTGTGTGTGTGTGAGGTCCTGTGTGTGTGTGAGGTCCTGAGTGTGTAAGAGGTCCTGTGAGAGGTCCTGAGTGTGTAAGAGGTCCTGTGAGAGGTCCTGAGTGTGTAAGAGGTCCTGTGTGAGGTCCTCTGTGTGTGTGAGGTTCTGTGTGAGGTCCTGTGTGTAAGAGGTCCTGTGTGTGTGTGTGAGGTCCTGTGTGGGCCTCACGTCCAGCAGGCCTCCGTATCTGAACAGTGAGAGCAGAGAGTGAACGTGACTCTCAGACGTGAAGTACAAACGAGTCCTGACGTGACGCCCCGGAGACATCACCCCACGAGAATATCTGAAACACAAGAACCAGGACTGAACCAGGACTGAACCAGGACTGAACCAGGACTAAACCAGGACTAAAACAGGACTGAACCAGGACTGAACCAGGACTAAACCAGGACTGAAACAGGACTAAACCAGGACTGAAACAGGACTGAAACAGGACTAAACCAGGACTAAAACAGGACTGAACCAAGACTAAACCAGGACTGAACCAGGACTAATCCAGGACTGAACCAGGACTAAAACAGGACTAAAACAGGACTAAAACAGGACTAACCAGGACTGAACCCAGGACTAAACCAGGACTGAACCAGGACTGAACCAGGACTGAACCAGGACTGAACCAGGACTGAACCAGGACTGAACCAGGACTAAACCAGGACTAAAGCAGGACTCACAGTGGGTGCAGTTTGTTCACAGACTCGTCCTCGTGTGTACGTTGTAGATCCATCTGAATCTTCCTGACCAGTGGGAGGCAGTACGCGTACGCAATGTCCAGTTTCTCTGCTTTACTGATGCCGTACTCCTGAAACACGATACATTTATGCATTTATCCTTTATTTGACCTTTATTTATCCTTTAATTTACCCTTCTTTGACCTTTATTTGATCTTTATTTATCCTTTATTTGACCCTTATTTGACCTTTATTTAACCTTTATTTATCCTTTATTTGACCCTTATTTGACCTTTATTTAACCTTTATTTGACCCTTATTTGACCTTTATTTAACCTTTATTTGACCCTTATTTGACCTTTATTTAACCTTTATTTATCCTTTATTTGACCCTTATTTGACCTTTATTTAACCTTTATTTGACCCTTATTTGACCTTTATTTAACCTTTATTTGACCCTTATTTGACCTTTATTTAACCTTTATTTATACTTTATTTGACCCTTATTTGACCTTTATTTAACCTTTATTTATCATTTATTTAACCTTTATTTATCCTTTATTTGACCTTTATTTATCCTTTATTTAACCTTTATTTATCCTTTATTTGACCTTTATTTATCCTTTATTTGACCTTTAATTAACCTTTATTTATCCTTTATTTGACCTTTATTTATCCTTTATTTATCCTTTATTTGACCTTTATTTATCCTTTATTTATCCTTTATTTAACCTTTATTTATCCTTTATTTGACCTTTAATTAACCTTTATTTATCCTTTATTTATCCTTTATTTGACCTTTATTTATCCTTTATTTAACCTTTATTTATCCTTTATTTGACCCTTATTTGACCTTTATTTAACCTTTATTTATCCTTTATTTGACCTTTATTTATCCTTTATTTATCCTTTATTTGACCTTTAATTAACCTTTATTTATCCTTTATTTATCCTTTATTTGACCTTTATTTATCCTTTATTTAACCTTTTTTGGGGTGTATGGGGTGTCAGGGGAGGGGTAGCACCTCTGACAGAGGAACACGTCGCGTCCTTTTTGGATGGTTCGTCTGCTTTGGTCCCCACCTGGCATCCAGCTCTCACCAGTGGCTCCAAGCAGCTGTAGCATGCGCAGCGGCCACACCCCGGGCAACGGCTTTGACTGGCCGGCGAAACCTGGTGAGGGTAGCCGACGGGTCTCAAACCCTCGGTGATCTAGGTATGTCTACCTATGCATGCGAAGACTGGCGCCGGCAGACTGGGCAGAGGAGACCGATATGAGGGTCCAACGGCTAGGAAGGCGGTCTCAGCAGGCGTTGTGGAACGCTCAGGGCACGGCTAGACACTACAGGCGTCGTGGCCATCCACTGCAGCCGAAGAAGTCTCTGGTTGTGACGTCCTCTTCGTACCACCGGAACCCGGCTTCCTAGGCCGAGAGAGTGGGACTGCCCCTGTGCAACGACTCTCCCACTATAATCCACTCCCACACAGGTTTTCCTTGTGCATCTCTCCTATCCCTGCTTTCCAAAGCCCTGTGGCGATGGGGAAGGGGCGAAGCAACAGGTGGAGGTGACCACTGGCAGTTGTAGCTCCAACCCTGCATGCAGGCGGCTTGGCGGCAATAGTCGCTCTCTCTCTGACCCGGGGACAACAGAGGAGTTCGGCGTTCCCCCAGGCGACTGAGCAGCCCTATTCAGGGGCAGCACTGCTCACCCTCACAGGAGGGAGGAGACTAGAACAGGTGTCTCAAACATTGCTTGTCCCAGCGTGAGCTGGTCAGCTTACCGCGGCTGACAGCTTTACCCATTCAGCGGTCGAACACAAACAAAAACACAAAGAAAGGGTAAGAGGTTTACCCTTGGATCGTGGAATGTCCGGACCCTTATGGACCGAGAAACCTCCACAAGACCGGAGAGACGGACTGCCCTTATCGCAAGAGAACTGGTACGCTACAGCATTGACATTGCTGCGCTCAGTGAAACAAGACTTGCTGAGGAAGGGTCGGTTGCAGAACCAAAAGGCAGCTACACTTTCTTCTGGAAAGGGAAAGCTGCAGACGAAGACAGGATCCACGGAGTTGGACTGGCCATCAAGTCGGCTCTACTCAGCCAGCTGCCGGACCTCCCAACACCTGTGAATGAGCGTCTGATGAAGCTTCGGTTCCCCCTTAACCCCACTCGCCACATCACGATCATCAGCGCCTACGCTCCCACCCTGACCAGCAGCGACAAAGCGAAGGAGGCGTTCTACATGGACCTCACCCAAGCCGTGAAGGAAACTCCTCCTGGTGACAAGCTCATCCTGCTGGGCGACTTCAACGCGAGAGTCGGCACTGACCACAGAGACTGGAAAGGCGTGCTGGGCCCGCATGGCACGGGGAAGATGAACGTTAATGGCCTGCTGCTCCTCAGTCTCTGCGCAGAGAATGACCTGACCATCACCAACACTCTGTTCAGGCAAGCAGACAAGTTCAAGACAACTTGGATGCATCCCAGGTCAAAGCAGTGGCACTTGATCGACTACATCATCTGCCGCAGGTGTGACATCCGAGACTTCAGGACCACCAGGGCCATGCGCGGAGCGGAGTGCTGGACCGACCACCGCTTGGTCCGGTCGATCCTCACGCTGCACATTGCCCCCAACCACCGCAAGAAGCCCAAGCTTGTCAGACCGTCCTTCAACATGGAGAAGCTGAAAGACCCCAAGACGTGTGACACCTTTGCAGCCAGCCTGGATGACATGCTCTCCTCCCATGGACCCCTGTCAGGACCCCCAACCCAGCAGTGGGACCAGTTCAAGTCCATAGTCAAGGAAGCTGCACAGACCACACTTGGGCCAAAGAAGAAAGTTCACCAGGACTGGTTCGATGAGAACGATGAAGCCATCGCTCAGCTCCTGGAAGACAAGCGTAAAGCCTTCACAGCATGGCAGAACGACACGTCCTCCACCGCTAAGCACGACTGCTTCAAGCGGCTCCAGAGCCAGGCCCAGGCTGCGCTCCGCTCCATGCAGAATGAGTGGTGGGTGAAGAAGGTGGATGAAGTGCAGCACTTTGCGGACACTAAGAACTCCAAGATGTTCTTCAGCTCCATCAAGGCAGTGTATGGCCCATCCAGACCAAGCACCACCCCCATCCTGTCCATTGACGGCACCTTGCTGAAAGAGAAGAGCGCTATTAACGAGCGGTGGAGAGAGCATTTCAGCAGCCTCCTCAACCTGCCATCCAGTGTCAGCAGAGACGCTCTGGACCAGATCCCCCAGAGGCCGACTGCCACCAGCCTGGACTCCCCTCCCACCATTCAAGAGGTCAAGAAAGCCATCAGCCAGACCAGCTCAGGAAAAGCTCCTGGTATGGACGGAATCCCTGCAGAGCTTTACAAGGCGGCGGGACCAGTGGCCCTCGAGAGCTTTCACAGCCTACTCAGCAGCATCTGGGAGGAAGAGGACATGCCCCAGGAGTTCAAAGATGCCACTATTGTCTCCCTCTTCAAGAACAAGGGCAGCAAGTCCAATTGTGGCAACTACCGGGGCATATCTCTTCTGTCCATTGCTGGCAAAATCCTGGCGCGCATCCTCCTCAACCGCCTGATCGCCACAATCTCTGAGGAGAACCTACCCGAGGCGCAGTGTGGCTTTTGCTCGGGTCGCAGCACTGCTGACATGATCTTTGCAGTCCGCCAGGTACAAGAAAAGTGTAAGGAACAGAACCTGGACCTGTATGCAGTCTTTATCGACCTCACCAAGGCGTTCAACACTGTCAACAGAGAAGCCTTGTGGGCAATTCTTGAAAGACTCGGCTGCCCAAAGAAATTCACGAACTTGGTCCGGCTGTTCCATGACAACATGACTGGTCTGGTCCTCTCGGGAGGCGAGGCATCTGAGCCATTTGAAATCACCAATGGCGTCAAACAGGGATGCGTCCTGGCCCCTGTACTCTTCAACCTCTTTTTCACCTGTGTCCTCAACCACGCCCTCAAGGACATCGAGGACGGCGTGTACTTGAAGTACAGAATGGACGGATCCCTCTTTGACTTGCGTCGCCTGAGCGCCAAGACCAAGACAGCCCAGAGGATCATACTGGAGGCCCTCTTCGCAGATGACTGTGCACTCATGGCACACAAGGAGTCTGTCCTCCAGTTGATTGTGGACAAGTTTGCCGAGGCATCCCGCCTGTTTGGCCTCACCATCAGTTTGGGCAAAACTGAGGTCCTGTATTAGCCCACCTCATCCTCGACACTAAGTCCCCCATCCATCTCCATTGAGGGAACGACCCTGAAGACTGTCGAGGATTTCAAGTACCTCGGCAGTGTCATCTCCAGCGACGGGTCCCTCGATAAGGAGATCCATGCCAGGATCTCCAAGGCCACCCAAGCTCTTGGCAGACTGTGATCCCGCGTGCTGAACCAGCACAACATCCAGCAGACCACCAAGCTGAAGGTGTACAAGACTGTTGTCCTGACCAGCCTTCTCTATGGCTGCGAGACGTGGACCCTGTACAGACGACACCTCAAGCTGCTGGAAGGTTTCCACATGCGAAGTCTGAGGTCCATCCTCGGCATCCAGTGGCAGGATAAGGTCACAAACCTAGAGGTCCTCGACAGAGCTGAAGCTACAAGCATCGAAGCCATGATCTTGAAAGCCCAGCTTTGATGGACGGGCCATGTCATCCGCATGGATGACTCCAGAATCCCGAAGCAGCTTCTGTATGGGGAACTGTCCACTGGCAAAAGGAAGCGTGGAAGACCAGTGAAGCGCTTCAAAGACAATGTGAAGGCCTACATTGCTCATGCCAAAATCCCCCCAAAGCAGCTTGAAGAGCGTGCACGAGACCGGGATGGCTGGCATGCCCTGACGAAGCAAGCCACAGAAAGCTTCGAGGAGAGCTGCCGCAGCAACATAAGCCAGGCCAGAGAAAGAAGAAAGGCAGCAGCAGCAGCAGTGCCCAGCGAGCCAGGACAGTTTCACTGCCCACACTGTGGACGCGCCTGCCGATCCAGACTGGGACTCCATAGCCACCTGAGAGTCCACAACAAATGAGAGTGACACACAAGGAAGTCATCGTCGGATACGACGGACCACCAAGGAAATCCTTTATTTGACCTTTATTTATCCTTTATTTAACCTTTTTTACCTCCGCCAAGGAGGTTATGTTTTTGCCTGCGTCTGTCTGTTTGTTTGTTTGTTTGTTAGTTAGCAAGATAACTCAAAAAGTTATGGATGGATCTTGATGAAATTTTCAGGAAATGTTCCTAATGGTAAATCCAACAGATGATTACATTTTGGTGATGATCCAGAAGAAATCCTGGATTTTGGATCACTTTGAAAATTTCGTTAGCATTGTGTTAAATGGGGCTTGGCGGAGGTCTGCGCTCTCTGAGTGCTTTTCTAGTTTAACCTTTATTTATCCTTTATTTAACTTTTATTTATCCTTTATTTAACCTTTACTTATCATTTATTTATCCTTTATTTGACCTTTAATTAACCTTTATTTATCCTTTTTGACCTTTATTTATCCTTTATTTAACCTTTATTTGTCCTTTAATCCTTTATTTAATCTTTATTTATCTTTTATTTAACCTTTATTTATCCTTTATTTAACCTTTAATCCTTTATTTAACCTTTATTTATCCTTTATTTAACCTTTATTTATCCTTTATTTAACCTTTAATCCTTTATTTAACCTTTATTTATCCTTTATTTAACCTTTATTTATCCTTTATTTAACCTTTAATCCTTTATTTATCCTTTATTTAACCTTTATTTGACCTTTATTTAACCTTTATTCCTCTTTTATCACCTGTTTATTACCTGAGGAATAACGATATCAGCCAGCGCCCTGCTGAGTCTGAACAGCTCCAGCGTGTCCTCCAGGCCCAGGGTGGAGTTGTGGATCACGTCGTACTTCACACAGTCGTAGATGTCGGGAATTTTACTGATGTCATAGCGACCGTTCTTCATCCGAAAGTCTCTCTCCAGTTTGGACCATCTCTGCAGCATAAGCTCCAAGGACTCCGAGTGGTACAGCTGCAGGTCTGAAACACAGGAGAAAGACCGGGGTTAGACCAGGAGAAAGACCTGGGTTAGACCAGGAGAAAGACCGGGGTCAGACCAGGAGAAAGACCTGGGTTAGACCAGGAGAAAGACCGAGGTCAGACCAGGAGAAAGACCTGGTTTAGATTTGGTTTAATCCAGGGATAGACCATCTTAGCAGACACCTCCAAGACTCTGAGAACCAGCAGCAGCTCTGCGAGGCACTCTGTGGAGGTGTTACCTGCAGAGGTGGGAGGTGTTACCTGCTGAGGTGGAGGTGGGTGGTGTGACCTGCAGAGGTGGGAGGTGTGTTACCTGCTGAGGTGGAGGTGGGTGGTGTTACTTGCAGAGGTGGGTGGTGTTACTTGCAGAGGTGGGAGGTGTTACCTGCAGAGGTGGAGGTGTTACCTGCAGAGATGGGAGGTGTTACCTGCTGAGGTGGAGGTGTTACCTGCTGAGGTGGGAGGTGTTACCTGCTGAAGTGGAGGTGGGTGGAGGTGTTACCTGCTGAGGTGGAGGTGTTACCTGCAGAGGTGGAGGTGTTACCTGCTGAGGTGGGAGGTGTTACCTGCTGAGGTGGGAGGTGTTACCTGCTGAGGTGGAGGTGTTACCTGCTGAGGTGGAGGTGTTACCTGCTGAGGTGGGAGGTGTTACCTGCTGAGGTGGGAGGTGTTACCTGCTGAGGTGGAGGTGTTACCTGCAGAGGTGGGAGGTGTTACCTGCAGAGGTGGGAGGTGTTACCTGCAGAGGTGGAGGTGTTACCTGCTGAGGTGGAGGTGTTACCTGCTGAGGTGGAGGTGTTACCTGCAGAGGTGGGAGGTGTTACCTGCTGAGGTGGGAGGTGTTACCTGCTGAGGTGGAGGTGTTACCTGCAGAGGTGGGAGGTGTTACCTGCTGAGGTGGAGGTGTTACCTGCAGAGGTGGAGGTGGGTGGTGTTACCTGCTGAAGTGGAGGTGGGTGGTGTTACCTGCTGAGGTGGAGGTGTTACCTGCAGAGGTGGGAGGTGTTACCTGCAGAGGTGGAGGTGTTACCTGCTGAGGTGGAGGTGTTACCTGCTGAGGTGGAGGTGTTACCTGCTGAGGTGGAGGTGTTACCTGCTGAGTTTGAGGTGGGTGGTGTTACCTGCAGAGGTGGAGGTGGGTGGTGTTACCTGCTGAGGTGGGGTCCTCCATGCGTGTGCGGATCTGGGCGGTCAGACTCTGTATCAGGGTGTAGACTTGGTCACAGGTCTGGACGGGGTTCTCCACCTGCTTCATGGAGTTGAGCAGAGACGCTGCGCTGGTGGGAGCCAGCTGCACAAACAGAGAAATATAAGATTAAAGCTACAGTGACCCCTGACCTCTGACCACCTCTGTGTATGTGTGTGTGTGTGTGTAGTGTGTGTAGTGTGTGTGTAGTGTGTGTAGTGTGTGTACCTGGCTGTAGTCGTCCTCGGTGAAGCTCCTGTCCCTCTGGAGGATCTCGTGGAGTCTGGCCTTCACTCGGTGTTGGCAGCCGCTCAGAGAGTCACAGTCGTTGTCCAGGAGTCCGTTCATGTTGGCGCTCTTCACCATCTGCACCAGGATCGGAGTCAGCTCCCCCTCCAGCGCCAGAAGACCCTACAAAACCACAACCAGGTCAGAACCAGACCCTACACAAACAGAACCAGAACCAGAAGCAGGACTGAACCAGGACCAGAACCAGGTCTAAAAACAGGTCTAAAACAGGTCTAAAACAGGTCTAAAACAGGTCTCTGGGTGCTTTCACACCTGTGAGTCCGGTTCACTGGTTCAATCGGGGACTAAAGTTGAATCATTGCTGCAGTTTTCATTATGTGCAGATCACATTCTCACCAAACTCCAGCTCAAATGAACCGGACCAAGAGAAAATAGAATATACCCCTCTCGCCTGAGGGGGCGCTGTGTTGTAAATGCAGAAAAGACAACGAGGTAGAAATCACGCTCGCCTATTGGCCAGAGGAAAGTCCCTCCTGATCTGTTACAAAAGTTAAGAAGCATCAGATTTTAGCAAGGTTTAGATTATACAAATATATGGGACATGTGAGCTCCACACTGGACCATCGGGGGCGCTGACGAGGTCTGAGAGCAGGAGGCAGTGACTTCAGGGCTGCAGGATACGAGAGGGCGACTGACAGGTTTAATATGACTGTCCTGAAATAAAGACGTGGATGAAGGTCACAGCCTGTAGGACCCCAGAGCGTTACACAAGAGTAAAAATGAGCGTTACACAAGAGTAAACACGAGCGGTACATGAGAGTAAACACGAGCGGTACACGAGAGTAAAAATGAGCGTTACACAAGAGTAAACACGAGCGGTACATGAGAGTAAACACGAGCGTTACACGAAAGTAAAAATGAGTGTTACACGAGAGTAAACACGAGCGTTACATGAGAGTAAAAATGAGCGTTACACGAGAGTAAACACGAACATTACACGAGAGTAAAAACAAGCATCAACCAAAAACATGCAACACCCTATGAACAGTTTACAATCAAGGACTGTCAAGGAATTCCTCCCTCCTGTGGCTCACCACCTGCAGAGGGGTTCATAGGGGTCTGGGTCTGGTGCCCAGAGTAAGACTACAGATGGAAATTAGCTTTGAGCTACAATCTGGTACAAATATATCTGCCACTGTGCTTAATGTAATTGTACACTGTCCTAATAAACCAATAAACATTACACAACAGTAGTGCTGCCGCGATTACTCGACGTAGTCGACGTAATCGAACATGAAAATTAGTCAAACACAATTTTTGTGGTCGAATATTCGCCTATTTATTTTTGGTCTCAAACGGCAACCTTAAATACTCAAAGAGCCATTTGGACCGTTTCCCACAGAAAAGAAAACACCCGGAGCCACAAAACCCTTTTGACTCTAAACCAGTGCTAACCAGAGGAACTACAGGCAAAACTACAACTCCCAGAAAACAGACTCCAACAAGCACCATCCTCCACTACAGCTCATAAGCGCGAGTCTTAAGAGAATTATTTACACCTTTCAGTCTTTTCATCACAACAGTAGCAACATAAATAAAGTGCATGAGTGAAATAAAGAACTGCGCTGCACACGTACGACCTGCACACGTATAATCTCTGAAAAGTTTAACATGAACCATCTCCAACGCGATAGAAGCACAGAACAGACTCACCATAGGCAGAACATCCCTCAGTCACAGAAAGAACACGCATATTCCACTGAGTCCTGCCCTTTAGTCCGACAGAAGCTGACGCATCAGCGGCACAAGGAGCAGCTGTTTTTTCAGTGCTTCTAGTTTATGCAAATGAGCCATGTGGTTTTAAGTTTCACTTCTGTATAACGTAAACAAATGTGCGCAAAGCTGCAATAAACACATTATTATTTGAGTCCTCCTCGTAGGAAATAAAAATCCAAACTTAAATTATCCACCCGCAGCGAACCAAAAATGCGTCTGCTTCTGTGTCTGTCATCATTTTATCGCATATACCGCATGTACCAGTCTCATCAGCCGTGAAAGCAAATGAATCTGCCCACGTAGCATTAAGCGTTACGCCTACATAGTAAAAATAAAAAAAAATAAAATAAAATGAACACATGAAAATTGCAACCGCTTGCTTTTTTTTTTTTTTTTTTTTTAAATTAGTCGTTTAGATTAGTCGACTAATCGAAAAATTAGTCGAGAGATTAATCGTTAGAAAATTAGTCGTTAGTGGCAGCACTACACAACGGTAAACACGAACGTTACACAAGCGTAAACACAAGCGTTACACAAGAGTAAACATGAGCGTTACACAAGAGTAAAAACGAACATTACACAAGAGTAAACGCGCTCTGGAGTCCACTTGGAACCAGAACCAGAGACCCCCCACAGGAGGTGAGGCCACCTTCAGGAGGTGGTCTCGGTTCGTTACTCTCGGTTCGTTACTCTCGGTTCGTTACTCTCGGTTCGTTACTCTCGGTTCGTTAGTCTGCACCAAACCAAACTGGTGCTTTCACACCAAAAGAACCAAACTCAGAGTCCTCTTGAAACAGACCAAATGGTGCAGGTGTGAAAACCTCCGAAAACAGGACTGAATCAGGACCTGAAATAGGTCTGAACCAGAGTATGAACCAGGACTAAACCAGGACTGAAGCAAGAATGAGGCAGGACTAAACCAGGATTACACCAGGACTGAACCCGGTCTGACCTTGGCGAAGGCGGCGGCGGTCATCTGGACTCGTCCTTCGTCGGAGGCGTAGATCTTCAGGTCATGTCGGTAGGTGCTGTGGAGCCGGAGCAGACCACACCCCGGGAACCCAGCGTAGTCCCCTACAGCACAGAATAGTCAGATGCCCTCCCATCTGTGTCCTGTGTCAGATGCCCTCCCTGTGCCTCAGAAGCCCTCCCCGTGCTTCAGATGCCCTCCCATACCTTGTCCTCCAGGGTACATGCAGCGAAACGCTCGTCCCAGCTCCTCCGCCTGGACACGGCCGGCAGGGGTCAGCTCCCCTCCCCATTTCAGCACCAGCAGCAGAGACGGGCCCTCTTTACGCGAGTCTGAAATGAACACAACATCAGTGGGAGACACAGAGACGTGAAGACCATCTGAGAGACACACAGAGACGTGAGGACCGTCTGAGAGACACACAGAGACGTGAGGACCGTCTGAGAGACACACAGAGACGTGAGGACCGTCTGAGAGACACACAGAGACGTGAGGACTGTATGAGAGACACACAAAGACGTGAGGACCGTCTGAGAGACACACAGAGACGTAAGGACCGTCTGAGAGACACACAGAGACGTGAGGACCGTCTGAGAGACACACAGAGACGTGAGGACCGTCTGAGAGACACACAGAGACGTGAGGACCGTCTGAGAGACACACAGAGACGTGAGGACCGTCTGAGAGACACACAGAGACGTGAGGACCGTCTGAGAGACACACAGAGACGTGAGGACCGTCTGAGAGACACACAGAGACGTGAGGACCGTCTGAGAGACACACAGAGACGTGAGGACCGTCTGAGAGACACACAGAGACGTGAGGACCGTCTGAGAGAGAGTATGCATATGTGTGTGTGTGTGTACGTGTGTTCTCACCCTCCTCTTCACTCGAGGTCTTGGGTTGTCCGTGGGGCAGATACGTCAGCTGTACTTTTCTGTTGATGCCAGAGAAATGCCCGTACCTGCCCAGAACAGCAGAGGGTACAGGCTCAGAGACCACACCTGCCCCTAGACAACCTGCCCCTCTACAACCTGCCCCTCTACAACCTGCCCCACCACCACCTGCCCCACCACCACCTGCCCCTCTACAACCTGCCCCTCTACAACCTGCCCCACCACCACCTGCCCCTCTACAACCTGCCCCTCTACAACCTGCCCCACCACCACCTGCCCCTCTACAACCTGCCCCTCTACAACCAGCCCCTCCACCACCTGCCCCTCTACAACCTGCCCCACCACAACCTGCCCCTCCACCACCTGCCCCTCCACAACCTGCCCCTCCACAACCTGCCCCTCCACCACCTGCCCCTCCACAACCTGCCCCTCCACCACCTGCCCCTTCATAACCAGGCTCTATGGAGCCTTAAGCTGTGTTCAGACGCGCCGTCAAAAAAAGCACTGGAGCTTCCAGCTGGAGCCTTTGTGTTTGAGTTCAGACGCGCGTCTTGGACGCCATGGACGAACAGGAGAAAAATACTTGAGGCGCGTCCAGGGCATCACTGCGGTCGGCGAGTGTTTTCCCGGTCGAGGGAGTGACTTTAGTGTTTTTATTACATAAACTCATCAGCGGAGGTGGTCGGCGGCGGTTGTGGCGTGTGCCCATTCATTTATGTCCTTTATAATGGACATTTTGTTCACCTGTATCTTTCTTAAGAATTTGGAGTTACCCTTCCAAGCCCTATAGTATTTTGTAGGGGACATCCTGGGCTTTCCAGTGATGTGTCATGTGATGGGTTTGCATGCTGGGAACTTTAGTTTTTTCCTCTGTCAAGATGGCTGCCATACCAACAACCACATTTTATAGAAAGAGGAGAGGTAAGTCAAATATTCTTTATCTATTGCTATTTTTACCATGATAACTATATATATTCTTGTTCATAAACATGTTAAGAACAATATTTTTACATTTATGTTTCATTATTTCTGTTTTGAAATAACAGGCATTTAATGAATGTCAACTGTAGTGGACACCAGGACCATTTTAATGTATTTAATGACTGCAAATTGTTGTAGGAGAAAGAAGTCAAGCAGAGAGGATTCTATACCGGATAGTAGAGGGAGATTCAGATTTGGAGCTTTCAGATGAGGAAAAGGATGAGGAGGATGAGTATCAGCCTGTGACAGGTGAAGATCATGATGAAGAAAGAGAGGAAGAAGATGCAGGAGAATCTGATGAGACAGATTCAGAGGCAGAGAGGGAGCAGCAAAGTCCTCGTGCTCTGTGGGCCAGGACTAACTTGTATGCTTTATTTAGTTTCAGGATAATGTATTACATTTTATGATCATGTTAGATTATTGCAGAATTGTAAATGCTGTTAAATATATGCAAGTTACCTAAAAATATGCTTAGAAAGTTGGTCAATAGGGAGTCATATCACACCCATGACACTGAAATTACTGCATTAATCCAAATTGATGTGGAAAAAAATTAACTGTTACTCCTTTTATTAATTTGAATATTTTTGTGTTTTTGTTTTTTTTTATCATCCATCATAACAGATTCACACCTGTGCTACCTGAGCTTCCTACCGAGATGACTCTAAAATCCGTGAATATCCATCCATCCATCCATCCATTTTCTTCTGCTTATCCGGGGCCGGGTCGCAGGGGCAACAGTCTAAACAGGGACTCCCAGACTTCCTTCACCCCAGACACTTCCTCCAGCTACTCCGGGGGGACCCCAAGGTGTTCCCAGTCCAGACCAGAGACATAGTCCCACCCGCGTGTCCTGGGTCTTCCCCTGAGCCTCCTACCGGTGGGACATGCCCAGAACACCTCCTGAGGGAGGCGTCCAGGAGGCATCCGGAACAGATGCCCGAGCCTCAGCTGCTCCTCTCGACATGACAGAGCAGCGGCTCTACTCTGAGCTCCTCCCATGTAACTGAGCTCCTCACCCTATCTCTAAGGGAGCGTCCAGCCACTCTGCGGAGGAAACTCATTTCGGCCGCTTGTATCCGTGATCTTGTCCTTTCGGTCATTACCCAAAGCTCATGACCATAGGTGAGGGGAGGAACGTAGACTGACGGTAAATCCAGAGCTTTGCCTTTCGGCTCAGGTCCTCTTCACCACAACGGTCCGATACAGCGACCACATCACTGCCGACGCTGCAACGATCCACCTGTCAATCTCACGCTCCATCCTCCCCTCACTGTGAACAAGACCCTGAGATACTTGAACTCCTCCACTTGAGGCAAAGACTCTCCACCCACCCGCAGAGGGCACCACCTTTTTCCGGTCAAGAACCGTTTTTTCTTCAAATTGAATGTGTTCTTGGGTGACTATCACTCTAAAGATAATTTGCTCCTTTTTTCTCATTTTCTAAATTCAGTTCTATTTTCACGCAGATATCGTCCTGTTGTCCTCTACAGTGGACATGCTGTGAAATTAAAATAAAAAAATATATTTAAAAAAAATAAAATTGTAAGGTGTTTTTTTAGGCCCAAATAGATAGGAAATTACATAAAAACAAAAATTGTAAGACACTTTTTTTCCTTGGTTCTCAGAAGGATATATTTACTCTCCGCTCATGACACGGCGTAGATTTCTTGTTCTGGTGTTTGTGGTTCCGGGTCTTTCTCTTTCTTCTCCTTCTTCCGGGTAATAACGTCTCTACGTCACTGGATAGTTGTCCCTGATTGGCTGACACGGTGCGTCCGAAGCCAAAAGTTCAGCTTTTTCAACTTCTGACGCCGACGCCCTGGACCCACGACCAGAGCGTTGACGCCTGAACGCTCAAGACGCGCCGCATCGACACCAGATTTGCGCTGCGCTGACGCCTGAAGACGCAGTACAAAAACACAGGACGTCCTAGACGTGTGTCCACTGTCTTTTCATGTGAACTGGATGCCCAGGTCTGTACACAGCTTTATGGTGGAGGGTCTACAGCCAGAGTCTCTTCTGGAATGTTCCACATTAAACTTAGCTATCCACACACACAGACATACACAGATCATTTAAATGCCATACTATGGAACATTCCAGGCAACACAATTTAACAAGACAAGAAGTTGGACCCCAGCTGAAGTTCCACAGTGGAGCTTTAAAAGGTCTTTCTCACATTTCCAGGACGGTTTTGAGCTGCTCCAGTTTGGACTTCTTCTCCTCGATCTCATAGTCAACCAGCGCGCCCAAGTCTGCCAACAGCTGCCGCGTGATGTCCAGCACCTCCTGCAGGACGCCAGAGGAACAGCAGCACACACATTTACACTAGTGACATCACAACTGGAGATTCACTAAAAAGTCCAAATATCGGATATCGGTCTTAAATCAATACCGGTCGATGTTTAGTTTTGCTTGATCTGCAAAGCTTTATTCAGGAAAGGTTCTGCTCTGTCTTGTCAATGGGTTTTTGGATCCAGATCTGAGAAAAATGAGGATCTAGTTTCGATACCCGTTTTGGGATTTCACAGTCCTAATTTACAGAGGGAGCGGGGGTTAAAGGAACAGTATGTCACCTGACCTGTCTGTGTCCCAGATACGAGCTAAACAAGTTCACATCAAATCCAGCTTTGTCCTGGTCTTAGTTGGTCCAGTCCTGGTCCAGTCCTGCTTTAGTCCTGGTCTAGTCCAGTCCCTTCAAATCTAACTTTTACAAATAACTATTATAAACCTGATTTATTCTTAGAGAAACACTGAACATTTCTTTGTGTAATAAATGAGACGAGCTCAGACCTGCAGCTGTTTGGGCTTCTTCAGCTTCAGTTTCCCCGTTTTATATCCTCCGTATTTCTCAAACAGATCGAAAAACCTGGAACACAAAAGGACCAAGAAAACCAGGTTAAACTAGGCCAGAGTTTACAGTCCAGACCCAGGTCCAGACCCAGGTCCAGACCAGAGTCCAGACCAGAGTCCAGACCAGAGTCCAGACCTAGGTCCAGACCAGAGTCCAGACCAGAGTCCAGACCCAGGTCCAGACCAGAGTCCAGACCAGAGTCCAGACCCAGGTCCAGACCAGAGTCCAGACCAGAGTCCAAACCCAGGTCCAGACCAGAGTCCAGACCAGAGTCCAGACCCAGGTCCAGACCAGAGTCCAGACCAGAGTCCAGACCAGAGTCCAGACCCAGGTTCAGATCAGAGTCCAGACCAGAGTCCAGACCAGAGCCCAGACCCAGGTTCAGACCAGAGTCAAGACCAGAGCCCAGACCAGAGCCCAGACCAGAGTCCAGACTGTGGTACGTACATGGGGTTGCGGACTTCCATTTTCATCTTCTGTTTGGGCGTCCGGTCTCCGTGACGAATCACAGCGATCACACACCTCAGCTCCATCCTGCAACAGAGTTTAGTCCTGGTTTAGTCCTGGTTTAGTCCTGGTTTAGTCCTGGTTTAGACATGGGTTAGACGTGGGTTAGATGTGGGTTAGTTCTGTTTCAGTCCTGGTCCAGTCCTGGGTTAGTTCTCACATGGTCCCTGAGGTGGTGGGCACTATGGGGATGTCTTCTGCTTCTGTGGGGATGGACCAGGGGATCTGGAACTGAGGAGCCAGATCTCGCATCACCAGGTTTCTGTGGAGAAGAAGGAGAAGATTCAGGAGATACAGAAGATGGAGAAGATACAGGAGATACCTCCATCCTGAGGCCATTCCATATTTACCCCAGGCTCTCGTATTTACCCCAGGATCTTGGCGCAGTCGTCGTAGTATTTCATGGAGTTTTTGACAAAGCTGAATCCGTTCACGTCACAGACATATGAGTGACCGTTCGCTCTGAGGAGGTCAAACCCACACACGGTTTGCTGCAAAACAAAGACCAAGGCCCTGGGTTAAACGTGCTTTAGTCCTGGTTTAATCTGGGTTTAGTCTTGGTTTAGTCCTGGTTTAATCTGGGTTTAGTTTTGGTTTAGTCCTGGTTTAATCTGGGTTTAGTTTTGGTTTAGTCCTGGTTCAGTCCTGCTTTAGTCCTGGTTCAGTTTTTGTTTGTATGAATATGACGAACTGTTCAATATTACAGATGGGGATCTGTTTTTGAGGAGGTCACAACAAGGTTTAAATTAAATAATTAAATTAAAAAGGGCTTGAATTTCCCTCAGGATCAATAAAGTCTCTGTCTCTTTAAAGGGTCAGGTTTGTGAGGACCTTTAAATGTCCCATAATCCTCTGCTCTGTCCACATGTCGTTTCCTCGTCACAAACACCTGGAGTTGTGTTTTGTTTCATTCACATGTTTAACACACAAACCTGCAGATTTAACACGAGTTCTTCTCTCAAACTGAAAACACTCTGTTCCACCTTGTGATGTCATCATGTGGTGATACAGGAAGTGCTCCACTGTGTTTTTAAACTCCACACACCTTCACTAGAATCATTTGGATCATTTCAGTCCTGGAATTGCTGAGCTCTACTGAACTAAAGGTAAAAGGAGCTGTTCACTTGAAAACTACCACTTGATGACATCACAAGGTGGAACAGAGCGTTTGGAGCTTTGGAGATGTAGACAGACTAAAAATAAAGAGTTCCTCAAACATGTGAATGAAACAAACACGACTCCAGGTAACTTACAGCTCAGAAGATTCAGTTCTGCGTAATATAGGAGCTTTAAAGTCTGTTATGGTGCCTCTATCTCCAGCAGTAGGTCCAGGTTCCTTGGGTTCCTGGGGCAGATCTTACCTTGAAGGCCAGGCAGACCTTCCGTGCCACCAGCTTCTCCATGGCGCTGAGCATGACGGGATACCGCACCTCTTTGCCCTCGCTGTCCCGCTCCACCTTCCCATCCAGAGCCGGAGACTTGCGCGCCTCAGCATGGGCATAGTCTGGGCCCACTGTGTACACCTGAGACACAGACAGCCACAAGAGTCAGATGCCCTGCCCAGGTGGTGTGTCAGATGCCCTCCCTGTGTGTTAGATGCCCTCCCTGTGTGTCAGATGCCCTCCCTGTGTGTTAGATGCCCTCCCTGTGTGTCCATGGGGTCTTATTCTGTGTAAAAGCTGCTGACCCTGTAGTTCAGACTGTACAAGTATGTGAATCTGAAATGGGGGGTTCAGATCTCAATCTCAGGTGAGAATGTTCAGGTTTGGTCTCACCTTGACGTCGGTTCCGTCCGTGGGCATAAACTCTTCGTAGATGTAGGAGCCAGTCTTCCTCACACTGCTCTCAGGAGAGTACACACTGCTACGACTGCCAATCTGAGCAGAGGAGCAGAGAAGAGGAGCAGAGGAGGAGAGGAGAGGAGCAGAGGAGCAGAGGAGAGGGTCAGAGGAACAGAGGAGAGGGTCAGAGGAACAGAGGAGAGGGTCAGAGGAGCAGAGGAGAGGGTCAGAGGAGCAGAGGAGAGGGTCAGAGGAGAGGGTCAGAAGGGCCAATAGGCTCCTTCAGCTCCGCTCAAACAGTGAGAGATTCAGGACTACATTCATACCATACGCCATACAGTTGTACAACAACTCACCCTTATGTAACAGATAATACAGTCCCTGACAAAAGTCTTGTCGCTTATCCATTTTGTAGAAACAAAAGCTTATAACCTGACTTTAAATTAATCGATTGGTTTTAGAAATGAGACATTTCTAAATGAATGCTAATATGAAAGCTAAAACCCTCCCAAATTATGCTCAATATACTAAAATAAATTTGCTTCACTGAAGAAAGATTGATCATTTAATGAACACAGAAAGGTCAGATTTTGGCAAGACAAAAGTCTTGTCGCCTACAGAAAATTGAACAAATAATTTACTTCAAATACAAAAATATGTTGCATAACGTCAGTGAATTAAGTAGTGGTGCTGTGAGATCCATATTTAATATCTTGTATGACTTCCATGAGCTTGAAGGACTGCATCCATGCGGTTCCACAATGATTCATACAATTTGTTGATGAAGTCATCAGGAATAGCAAAGAAAGCAGTCTTACATGCCTCCCAGAGTTCATCAAGATTCTTTGGTTTTGCCTTCCATGCTTCCTCTTTCATTCTACCCCAGACATGCTCAATGATGTTCATGTCTGGTGACTGGGCTGGCCAGTCCTGGAGCACCTTGATCTTCTTCGCCTTGAGGACCTTTGATGTAGAGATAGAAGTATGCGATGGAGCACCATCCTGCTGCAAAATTTGACCCCTTTTATGGTTGGGAATGTAAGAGGTAGCTAATACTTCTTGATATTTTAGGCTATTGATATTGCCTTCCACCCTGCAAATGTCTCGCACACCCCCATACTGGATGTAACCCCAGACCATGATTTTTCCGCCACCAAACTTAACTGTTTTCTGGGTGAATCTTGGATCCATGCGGGCTCCAGTAGGTCTCCTGCAATATTTGCGGCGGCTGTGATGTAATTCAACCGAGGATTCATCTGAGAAATCCACCTTCTGCCACTTTTCCAGTGTCCATCCTTTTAGCAGGCTGTGGGCCTTGGCAAATGCCACACGGTTTTTTAATTGCCTTTTGTTTAGTGCTGGTTTCTGTGCACTGATTCGACCATGGAGGCCATTTCGAGACAGAATTCTACAAACTGTTCTGGTTGACACAGGGACTTGAGGTGACCAGGCCTGGTGGAGCTCTGCTGCAGTGGAAAAGGGGCTGGCCTTGGATTTTCGAATCAACAAACGGTCCTCCCGAGCAGTTGTCTTGCGGGGTCTGCCGGACCTGGGCTTGTCAAAAACATCTCCAGTCTTTTCAGATCTTTTTCTTATTCTTTGTACTTGACGCTGAGACACATTGAAGGTGTCAGCCACCTCAGCAGTGGATCTGGTCTTCAGCCTCTTGATAATTAACGCTTTGGTCTCAGGGTGGATCTTAGGCATGTTGTCAGAGGTCAAGTTGCAGTTGATGTGAAGGTCTGGTGTGCTGGGGTTCTTTTTATACACACCCACTAATTGATTGATCAGTAACTGATCACAGGTGAGGCTGTAATCTAGGATTGGGTGCATCATATGACAAGGCGACAAGACTTTTGTCTTGCCAAAATCTGACCTTTCTGTGTTCATTAAATGATCAATCTTTCTTCAGTGAAGCAAATTTATTTTAGTATATTGAGCATAATTTGGGAGGGTTTTAGCTTTCATATGAGACATTTCTAAAACCAATCGATTAATTTAAAGTCAGGCTATAAGCTTTTGTTTCTACAAAATGGATAAGCAACAAGACTTTTGTCAGGGACTGTACTCCCTACAACTGTACTCCAAGTTAATCCCAAGTAACGGATAACCTCACGCCCTGTCAATCAGCATAGTATTTGCACTGTCGTTCTTGTCTCTTGTTTATAGCTGTGACTATATAGTTTATTACTTTATTACTTATATTTCTATTTTATTTTGACTTGTACATATACATTTTATAATTATGTCTCATTTGACACCTGTCTCTTAATCTTTTTGCTACACCATCTATTTTTGTTATTCTGTTATTATATTACATTGTGATGTTTGAGCTGCTGTATCCAAATAATATCCCTTGTGGATCAATAAAGTTTGTCTAAGTCTAAGAAGAACAGAGGAGGGGGTCAGAGGAGCAGGAGGGGGTCCGAGGAGCCAAGGAGGAGGTCAGAGGAGCAGGAGGGGGTCAGAGGAGCAGGGTGGGTCAGAGGAGCAGGAGGGGGTCAGAGGAGCAGAGGAGAGGGTCAGAGGAAGGGGTGAGGGTGTCAGTGGGTCAGAGGAGGAGGTGAGGGGGTCAGAGGGTCAGAGGAGGTGCAGTACCTTCCTGAAGAGTCTCTGGCTGCCTCCTCCTGCAGATGTTGGGTAGTAGATGTACACGTTGTGGTCTTCGGCACAAACCGGTTTCTCCACAAACGGCTTCTGGAAGATCTCACCGTTCACCTCCACATGGTCCTCCCCCTCCACCAGACTGCACTCTGAAGAGACCAGAACCAGGACTGAATCAGGACTCGGTCTTTAGTCGGTTCCAAGTAGGAACCGACTAAAAAGGTTCGGTTAGTACTGGTACAGAAAAACGTTCTTTTGGTGCCAAGTTTCGGTTCCTTGGCTTTACATGCCCATGTCAGTGCGACAGTATCACCACCACACTGACCTGTGCCAGCAACACTGGTGCCCACGTGCCACCACTGTGCACTCACGTTTAACACTGGCATACATACATAGACAAATACTTTATTGATCCTGAAGGAATCTAGTGTTTTGCTTTAAATTTGTCCATAGAGTGATGGCAGGTGGTGTACCCTCCAACAGAAATGAAATGTCCCGCAGTGATGCTTAAGAGAGAAACAGAAGACAGTAGCAGCAGCTGCACTAGTTTAATATTATTTTATTAAATATATTTTTTAAATCTTATACTCTAGTACTTCTAATTGTTGTTTAATTTGTCAACTGGACAGAGTTTATTTGGTCGAATACGTTTCGCAGCTCATCCAAGCTGCATCCTCGATTTAATTTGTGAACTGGACAGAGTTTATTTGGTCAAATACTTCTCGCAGCTCCTGGAGCTCTCGAGGAAGCAGCTCGGATGAGCTGCGAAACGTATTCGACCAAATAAACTCTGTCCAGTTGACAAATTAAATTTCTCCTTTTGCTATGGATTCTACCTGGACGACTGAGGGATTCTACACACTTCTAATTGTTGTCTTTGATCCTCCTCTACCAAACAAGTGACTCCTCTGAAAAGGACATAGGGGGCGCTGTCTAAGAGGCTTGTCCCACTGTGGAAAGAGTCGTGGCAGACCAGTTCTGGGCCGGTTCCTGAAGGCATTAAGGTCCATGTTGAGATGCTTCATGACATCCTTCTGGAACTCTGTGGGCTCTGGTCCAAAAGCCATCATCAGGAGCTTGGAGGCAAAGCCAGTGCGTGTATCAGGTCTTAGGCTCCGGCTTTGCCCAGTTTCTCGATGTTCTTGGTTTGAGGTAAACTCCTTCCGGGACTTTGAACTGGTCCAGAGCCTTCTCCAGAGTCTGCACCACCGCATTGTGGTGGACCTCATTTTGGACGACAGCTTTTGGAGCAGTTTTTTAACCAGAGCGTGGATCACCAGGCTCTCCACTGAGCCCAGGGTCTGAGAGGCCTGAGAAGCACCAGGGGGCTCTGGAGCTGAGGCTAGCTCCTCTGTCTGCAGTTTCTCACACTCTTCTTCTGCTGTTATGCCCTCTGCAGTGTGGGGTTGAACCTCCTCTGGGTTTGGCTCCTCTGATGCAGTGAGGTGTTTCTGGACCACATTAGACTGTGTGTGTCCTTTGAGGTTTGGTCCTCTTGTGTTTGGGCCTCAGGTGGACTGAGGTCTTCCTCTGATCTGCAGTGAAGCAGCTCTTCAGTCTGGTTGTTTTCAGAAGATTCAGTTAAACTGTTGTCAAACATACTCAGCCTCTCTTCTGAAACAGAATCCACAGGACCTTGTGGTTTCAGTCCAGTTTCTTCTGACATCATGTTTTGCTCCTCCTCATACAATCCATCTGTCTCTGAAGCTCTTTGGTCAGTCGTCTGCAGGACCTCAAACAGGAGCACTTCTGGAACAGAGTCTGGACTTTGGCTCTCCTGTCCTTCTTCCTCCAGTTCCTCCTCAGAAGGTTCAAGTGTCTCTGAGCTTGAGTGGACTCTGGAGCCAAGGCTGGTTCGTCCATTTGGATGTTGTCACCCAGATCCTTCAAAGGAGAGGAAAAGACATCCTTCAAAAATGCAAAAACTATTTCTGGAATATGTTTCTCAACATGGCCTCTCCGAACTTCTCCCAACCCCGAGTTGTTTCCTCTGCGACCGTCCGGGCTGCAGCACGCTTGGCCCGCTGGTACCTGTCAGCTGCCTCAGGAGTCCCGCGAGCCAACAAGGCCCGATAAGACTCCTTCTTGAGCCTGACAGCATCCCTTATTTACGGTGTCCACCACCGGGTTCGGGGATTGCCGCCGTGACAGGCACCACAGACCTTATGACCACAGCTACAAGCGGCCGCATCAACAATAGAGGCCGAGAACAAACCCCACTTGGACTCCGTGTCCCCAGCCATCCCCGGAATGTAGGAGAAGCTCTCCCGGAGGTGCGAGTTGAAGGTCCCCCTGACAGGGGGCTCTGCCAGACGTTCCCAACAGACCTTCACTATACACTTGGGTCTGACAGGTCTTTCCGGCTTCCTCCTCCGCCAGCGGACCCAACTCACAACCAGGTGGTGATCCGTTGACTGCTCTGCCCCTCTCTTCACCCGAGTGTCCAAGACACGTCGCCAGAGATCAGATGACACGACAACAGTCGATCATCGACCTCCGGCCTAGGGTGTCCTGGTGCCACTTGCACCCTTGTGCTCGAACATGGTGTTCGTTATGGACAAACCGTGAGTAGCACAGAAGTCCAATAACAGAACACCGCTCGAGTTCAGATCAGGGAGGCCGTTCCTCCTGATTATCCCTCTCCAGTAGGGCTGAACGATTTTAAGAAAAAATTGAATTGCGATTTTTCTGGCAGATATGGCGATTTCGATTTAAAAAAAAAAAGTGCAAACAAAGTAAACATTCAAGTGACATTCAAGTAAAACGGAATGTAAAGACATACTGGACTAGACAGAAACCACAATAGACAAAACAGAAATTACAGATGAAAGTGAGGTAGTGCTGAAATATATGAGGTAAACAGTTATTGATTGTCCATATAAGTGGAAAGTGAGGTAGTGCATCATAGTCCAGTGTTCTTAGTGGGTGACAGGGGGCTGAGGGGGGGCAGAGGGGAGAAGTGGGGGTAGGGCAGGGAGAGAGTTGAGTCTCCTGACAGCCTGGTGGAAGAAACTGTCCCTGAGCCTGCTGGTTCTGACCTGGAGGCTCCGCAGTCTCCTCCCTGATGGCAGCGGGCTGAAGAGGCTGTGAGATGGGTGGGTGGGGTTACCTGCAATCCTGGTGGCTTTGCGGGTGAGGCGGGAGTGATAAATGTCCAGTAGAGAAGGGAGAGGGACACAGATGATCCTCTCAGCTTCTCTGACGATGCGCTGCAGTCTTTTTGCAGGACATGGTGCAAGAACTGTACCACACCGTGATGCAGCTGGATAAGATACTCTCAATGGTGCCTCTGTAAAATGTCCGAAGGATGGGGGCCGGGGCTCTTGCTCTTTTCAGTTTGCGGAGGAAGTAGAGGCGTTGTTGGGCTCTTTTGGCCAGTGATGCAGAGTTGCTGCTCCAGGAGAGGTCCTCAGAGATGTGCACTCCCAGGAACTTGGTGCTGCTCACTCACTCCACTGCAGCACCGTTGATCGTGAGTGGAGCATGCTGGATGTGCACTCTCCTGAAGTCCACAACAATCTCCTTCATCTTCTCCACGTTCAGGTGGAGATTGCTGTCCTTGCACCACGTGGCCAGTCTGTTTACTTCACTCCTGTAGCTCGTCTCATCGTTGTTGTGGATGTGACCGAGCACAGTTGTGTCGTCCGCAAACTTGATGAAAAGGTTGGAGCTGGATGTTGGGGTGCAGTCCTGAGTCAGAAGGGTGAAGAGGAGGCACACATCCCTGAGGGACCCCTGTGTTCATCACGACCGTGCTGGATGTGTTGTTTCCTACTCAAACTGTCTGTGGTTTCCCCGTCAGGAAGTCCAGCAGCCAGTTACACAGGGAGGTGCTGAGTCCCATTCGGTCCAGTTTGTGGATGAGCTGCTGGGGGATGATGGTGTTGAATGCTGAGCTGAAGTCGATGAACAGCATTCTGACGTGTGAGTTATTGGTCTCCAGGTGGGTGAGGGCTGAGTGGAGGGCGATGGAGATGGCATCATCGGTGGAGCGATTAGACCGATATGCAAACTGGAAGGGATCCAGGGTGGGCCGGGAGGGAAGATCTGATGTGTTGCATGACGAGCCGCTCGAAACACTTCATAAGGATGGGAGTGAGTGCAACCGGGCGGTAGTCATTGTGGCAGGTGGGAGTCGGCTTCTTCGGGACTGGAATGATGGTGGTGGTCTTGAGGCACGTGGGGACAACAGTTTGGCTCAGTGAGATGTTGAAGATGTCAGTGAAGACATCAGTGAGCTCCACAGCACAGTCTCTCAGCACACGACCAGAGATGTCGTCGGGGCCTGGGGCTTTTCGTACATTTATCCCTTTGAGGGAACGTCTCACACTATCGTGGGATAGTGTCAGCGTCTGGTCGCCGGGAGGGGGTGGAGTTTTCTGAGCCGTGGTGCTGTTGTTTATCTCAAAGCGGGAAAAGAAGTCGTTGAGCTGGTTCAGCAGCAGAGGGGTGGAGCTGTCGCTTTGTAGGCTCCTTTCCATGCAGTAAAAACATTGTCCAGAATCTCTTGTAGCAAAGTTTATGTGTCCGTGGAGTTGTGGGAAAACACTTTTGGGGTTTGCATGATTGAAGTCCCTGGCCAGAATGAGGAAGGCATCAGGATGGGCTGTCTGCTGGTCACTGATGAGCTGGTGGAGTTCGTGCAGTGCCTCACTCTTCTTGTTGGTGGAGGAGCTGGGGGAGATGTAAACTGCCACCAGCAGAATGGCGCTAAACTCCCTCGGCAGGTAGAATGGCCGGCATCTGATGATAACCAGCTCCAAAAGTGGTGAGCAATGTTTGCAGACCACAGCAGCGTCTCGGCACCAGGCGTCACTGATGTAAACACAGAGTCCCCCGCTGCGGGTCTTTCCTCCCTCGACGAGAGCTCTGTCTGCCCGGTAGCATGTTAGCCGGGCTAGCTCCACGGCATGGTCCGGGACGCTGTTATTTAGCCACGTTTCCACAAACACAAAGACACAGCACTCATTCACAGACTTGGAAGTAGCGTGAAGTAGTCGGATGTAATCCAGTTTATTGTCCAGCGAGCGTACGTTGGCTAGTGTAATGGATGGGATGGCTGGCCGGTGAGGGCTAGCCGCTAGCCTAGTCCGGATACCTCCGTGCTTCCCCCTCTTCTGCCTCCGCATAATCCGCTTGTGGCGCCTCCACCGTGGAATGGTTTCAGGAGTGGGGGACGGTTATTTAGCAGGCCTCCGGAGTAGATCACAGTCAAGTAGTACCTCCGCGTCTGCTGGGCTAATATCCACGAAAGTAGTGCTGCCGATGGAGAGCAGAAATTCACGGGGGTACGTTCGTCTTGTGGTCAGTGGACACGACAAGGAAGGACAAATACACGTAGAAGAACAACACAAAAAACATAAAAACGCCGGTAGTTTGGGAGAGGAGCCGCTGCGTGTGCACGCGCCGCCATCTTGGAAACATTTCCCAAAAATGTCCTAATTCTCAAATCCCAAATGTCCTATTTATTAAAAAGAAACATGCTATGCATAGGGTACACTGAGTGCTTGAGCAACAGCAGTTTTTACAAACCGGGTCATCGGATAGGAAAACAACAAGTTCAAACGCTGGATCAGGGAGGCCATTGAAATCAGGAAACGAGGCACGGACAGCATTAACCGTGATGACGGAGCGTTCCTCCTTTCACACACCTGGGACACCCTCCTCCAGAGACCACCAGGCGACGGGAGGCGTAGTCAGGCTGACTACGCCTACAGGAAGTAGCTGCTGATATACGACACGTCACCACCAACACCGGTGACAGTTCTGAAGATGGCTCGCAGCTAGCAGCCAAAACATGTCAACAAGGTAAATACAAGTTACTGTATTGTCTTTAAAAAGAACCTAAGAAGTTTAAAGCAGTTTTTACAACTGAAGAACTAAAAGAGCCGTCTGTGGCTCAACTTAAGTGGAGCAAAGAAATACGGCTCAGTCGTTCTGCTTGACCACCGATCAGTAGTTGTGGCATAAAACTCCACATTTTCCAGCTCTTTCACCACCTTTTCTTTACATTCTGCGTACAGCTGTGGGAGGGCACCTGACTGAAGCATGTGGGAGAGGGAAGCATATGCCTCTTATCCATCGTGCGGAGGAAACTTTTAAACGACTCTTTGGTCACCGTGTTTACAGGCACCATTTCCTTGGCAGTGTAGTGTGTTACGGCGGTCGTTATCTCCCGGTGTGTTACGGCGGTCGTTATCTCCCGGTGCGTTACGGCGGCTGTTATCTCCCGGTGTGTTCGGCAACTTCTTCATACAGAGTTACACTGGCCAAAGAAGCTGTAATTGTCTGTTTGGCCCGAGTTTCACTTTCACTAGACCAGGGGTCGGCAACCCGCGGCTCCAGAGCCGCATGTGGCTCTTTCATCGTTCTGTCGTGGCTCCCTGTGACTTTGGAAAATAATGATGAGTATTTAATTACATTGTATTTTTATTTTAGTTTGTTCGTTTTTAAATGTAAATCTAAAATTGTAGATAATGGTAATCTTGTAACATTTAAATAAAACGTTTTTAATATTTTTGTCGCTCAAAACATGCGTCAAAGCCGCAGATGTGCGCCACCCCCACACACCGGCAGCTCGGACTTACCGGCACCTACATCAGCAGTATGATTTTCAGCCCAATGATGATAAATCCAAGAAAAGTTTCTGAAGAAAACAGAACGCTTAATGCTACGAGGGCAGATTCATTTGCTTTCGCGGCTGATGAGACTGGTACACGCGACAGTGGATCATTTAAGTTTGGATTTTTATTTCCTACGAGGAGGACTCAAATAATAATGTGTTTAATGCAGCTTTGCGCACATTTGTTTACGTTATACAGAAGCGAAACTTAAAACCACATGGCTCATTTGCATAAACTAGAAGCGCTGAAAAAACAGCTGCTCCTTGTGCCGCTGATGCGGTCAGCTTCTGTCGGACTAAAGGGCAGGACTCAGTGGAATATGCGTGTTCTTTCTGTGACTGAGGGATATTCTGCCTATGGTGAGTCTGTTCTGCACTCCTATCGCGTTGGAGATGTTTATGTTAAACTTTTCAGAGAGTATACGTGTGCAGGTCGTACGTGTGCAGCGCAGTTCTTTATTTCACTCATGCACTTTATTTATGTTGGCTACTGTTGTGATGAAAAGACTGAAAGGTGTAAATAATTCTCTTAAGACTCGCTCTTATGAGCTGTAGTGGAGGATGGCGCTTGTTGGAGTCCGTTTTCTGGGAGTTGTAGTTTTGCCTGTAGTTCCCCTGGTTAGCGCTGGTTTAGATGTCAAAAGGGTTTTGTGGTTCCGGGTGTTTTCTTTTCTGTGGGAGACGGTCCAAATGGCTCTTTGAGTATTTAAGGTTGCCGACCCCTGCACTAGACGTTTCACTGGACTTTCTCGCCGTGCACTCGTCATGCAAATGCGTGTATGGCGGTATAAACTGGTCGTGTTTCCACTGGATGTGGCAACTTTAGCACGACATGTTTTGCACAGCACCTGTTTCTGATGTTCGTCTGCCTCAAACCCGAAATACTGCCAAATGACCGACGTGTTGTTTTTCTTTGGGTTCAAAACCCCAGCCTCTGCCATTTCTGAAACTGATGACCAGCTACACTGATTGGAATCGAGAACACGTGACCTGTGCTGCCGCTTCTGATTGGTGAGCTGGAGTCGAGAACACGTGACCTGTGCTTCCGCTTCTGATTGGTGAGCTCAGCAGCGCGGCAGGGAGGCGACGTACATGTGTGAAATAGTTGACGAAACAAAACCTGGGTCAGTTAGGAGCGCTGCAAAAAACTGTGGCTTTAACGATCCCAAAATCATGTTGTCTGAGATCGCGATTTTCGGTCTAAAACGATAGATTCTTCAGCCCTACTCTCCAGGTGTCATTGTCGTTGCCCACGTAGGCGTTGAAGTCCCCCAATAGAACAACGAAGTCCACGGTCGGTGCACCGTCCAGTACCCCTCCCAGGGACTCCAAGAAGGCCGGGTACTCTGCACTGCTGTTCGGCCCATAGGCCAGTGAGCGACCTATCCCCGACCCGAAGGCGCAGGAACGCGACCCTCTCGTTCACCGGGGTGAACTCCAACAGACGGCAGCTGAGCTGTGGGGCAATGAGCAGGCCCACACCTGCCCGCCGCCGCTCCCCGCAGGCAACACCAGACAAATGGAGACTCCAGCCCCCCTCAAGGAGTTGGGTTCCAGAGCCTAAGCTGCGCATGGAGGTGAGGCTGACTACATTTAATTTGTAACACTCAACCTTCCACACGAGCTCGGGCTCCTTCCCCCCAGCGAGGCGACATTCCATGTCCCCAGAGCTAGTCTCCATGTCCGGAGATCCAGTCGTCGAGGCCCGTGCCTTCGACTGCCGCCCAGATCTCCCTGCACCAGCCCCTTATGGATCCTCCTGCGAGTGTTGGGTCCACAAGAGGACGACCCCACGTCGCTCCTTCGGGCCACCAGACGTTCCCTGTCGAGCACCCACCCCAGGCTTGGCTCCAGGGTGGGGCGCTGGTAATGCCAATCAGGGCGACGTAACTGGCCTTGATGTAAGATAAGATAAGATAAGACTTTATTGATCTCACAGAGGAGAAATTCACTCGTGACAGAAGCTCACAGTCTGGGGACAGTATAGTGCAAAAAGTTGTGAAAAAATTGTGCAAACACTCAGAACAATAAGTAAATAAAAAATAAAAATCACAATAAATATTAACATATTTACAACATCAGGTAGCTCTTATGTAGAGGGAGTGAAAGAAATGTAAATATATAATAAAACATATCTCTTATATAATATATATATATGTAAAAGAATACAAATATACAAATATATAATCTGAGGACAGTGGAGGCGGTTACTGAGGTGACATGGTTACAGGTTATTGCACAGGTTATTGCATGTGTTACACAGTGGAGTTGTACAGTCTGACAGCAGTGGGGATGAAGGACCTGCGGTAGCGTTCCTTCTTGCACTGAGGGTGCCTCAGTCGGCCGCTGAAGGTGCTGCTCACTTCCTCTACAGTCCGGTGCAGAGGGTGAGAGGTGTCGGCCATGATGGATGTGAGTTTGGCCAGCACCCTCCTCTCACCCACCTCCTCCACAGACTCCAGAGGACAGCCCAGGACAGAGCTGGCCCTCCTGACTAGTTTGTTCAGTCTTTTCCTGTCCCGCTCTGTACTGCTCGGGGCCCAGCAGACAACAGCGTAGAGGAGAGCAGAGGCCACCACAGAGTCATAGAAAGTCTTGAGCAGGGGCCTGCACACTCCAAAAGAACTCAGTCTCCTCAGAAGGTGGAGGCGACTTTGGCTCTTCTTGTACAGGGCGTCAGTGTTGTGGGACCAGTTCAGTTTATTGTTGAGGTGAACACCCAGGTACTTAAAACTGTCCACTGTCTCTATGTCCTGTCCCTGGATGTTCACCGGTGAGGGAAGTAGTGTCCTTCTCCCGAAGTCGATCACCATCTCCTTGGTCTTACTGGTGTTAAGGCACAGGTGGTTGTGCTCACACCAGTCCACAAAGTCCCTGATGACCGATCGGTACTCCAGCTCATTCCCCTCAGACACACAGCCCACAAGGGCCGAGTCGTCAGAGAACTTCTGGAGATGGCAGGTGTCCGTGTTGTAGGTGAAGTCTGAGGTGTAGATAGAGAAGAGGAAGGGTGAAAGGACAGTTCCCTGTGGGACCCCAGTGCTGCAGACAAATGTGTTTCTCATCATAGGGGCTTCTGAACTGGTCTTAGTCTGATCCGTCCCCCAGCACCTGTTTGCCTTGGGTAACCCTACCAGGCGCATGAAGCCCCCGACAACAGAGCTCCCGGGATCATTCGGGCACTTAAACTGCCACCTTAACATGGTGGAGGGGCCACCATGTTAAGGTGGCGGTTTAAGGAGGACTCAACAATTTTGAGTCCTTCCATTTCAGTTTGAGCTGAGGTGTCTTTGCTCTGCTCGTCTTCAGCAGGTCCATGAGAGCTGTGGCTCTCCTCTGAGGTCTCCTCTGATATATCTCTTCTGGGGCCTTCTGGTCTGGAGTTTGTTGTGGAGTCTCGCAGCGTTCTCCTGACATCTCTGAGCCTTCCAGGCTCACTGGAGCCGTTTGGGAGGACTGGTCCTCTGAATGCTCGTGTGAGGTGAATTCCTCAGGACTCTTCTGGGCAGGTTTCTCCAGGAACAGGTCATTCTCTGGGACTGTGAAGCTGATTATGAGGATAAGAGCAGTGGATACGCTCCTCTTGGCCTCCCTCTTTGAGTGTCTGGATCCAGAGGTGGTGAACTGGTTCAGGGTCACCTCCACAGTGAATACAGTGTCTCGTTCAGAGGTTTGGTTCAGACTGAAAAGGTCTGAGCCGAGTTCACTCTTGGCCTGGTTAATCCTCGGATGGGACACCGGCATGAAATGTGGAAATGAGCAGTTCGCTAAAACCTGAGACAAACATGACTTCTCTTGTGTAGGTCAGTGTTTTTTATGTGCTTTGACTCTGATAAGTAAATAAACTCACTTGTATTTTTTTACTCTTAGGGTTGGCTGTTTTTTACTCTTAGGGTTGGGTGTAGGGTCACACTGCGGCGGCACTGGTATTGGATATCAGCGCCAATATCGAAAATGTTGATGGATCGGATAGATAGATAAATACTTTATTAATTCCGAAAAGGGGAAATGCAGGTGTACCTCATATTCACACATCTCATCAGTGTGCATAAAGTGCTAGTACTGCAGGGTGACGGGTGGGGTTATGACAGGTTATAGAGCCTGATGACTGTGGGGACAAAGGACTTCTTAAACCTTTCCGCCCTACACCAGAGTGAAAGGAGCCATCTGCCACTGCTGCTCCTCTGTGGACACTTCTACCTGCCCCGGGAGTTTTCACATGTCATCACACTGGCTGTGTATATTCCTCCCAGTGCTAACGTGGAGAATGCTTGTGACACTCTGCTCTCCTGCATCAGCTCTCTTCAGACTCAGCATCCACAGGCCCTCTTCCTCACCACCGGGGACTTCAACCATGCATCTCCCTCATCTGTCCTGCCAACATACACCCAGTATGTGACCTGCCCCACTAGAGACAATAAAACTTTGGACTTATTCTTTGCCAACGTCAAGTAGGCCTACATCTCATTACCCCCCCCACCACTGTGTGGACAGAGCTCTGCCAGCCTCATGGGGAGGACATCAATGCTATCACGGACTGTATTACGGACTACATCAACTTCTGTTTTGAAAACACTGTACCCTCTCGGACGGTGCGATGTCCAGACAAAGGGAGACCTACAGTGGGTGAACGATCTGAATTCTCACTTCCTGAGGTTTGATCAATCACCCACCCCTCCCCCCGCACCGCTGCATGGGCTCACCTTGTCTCCTGCACAAAGGCCCAGACTGCCACCACTTCACACCTCTGCCTCAGCCCCCCAGCCCCCGAATCCACATCAAGAACTCAGCCAGACCTCCAGCACACACCCCTGCTCTTTGTCTGTCACAACAGCTCAGGTTAGGAGAGAACTGAGCCGGATAAGGAGTAGGAAGGCTGCTGGACCAGACGGGATCAGCCCCAGGCTCCTTAAGTCCTGTGCAGATGAGCTGTGTGGAGTTATGGAGCATGTCTTCAACCTGAGCCTGAAGCTGAAGGTGGTGCCACAGCTCTGGAAGACCTCCTGTGTGGTACCTGTGCCCAAGACACCGCACGCCAAGGACCTCAACAGCTTCAGGCCAGTGGCTCTCACGTCTCATCTGATGAAGACTCTGGAGAGGCTCGTCCTGGGTCACCTCCGCTCTACGGTGAGCTCAGCGATGGACCCGCTGCAGTTCGCGTATCAGCCCGGCATCGGAGTGGAGGACGCCATCATCTCTCTGATGCACCGCTCACTGTCCCACCTGGAGAGGCCCGGCAGCACTGTGAGAATCTTGTTCTTTGACTTCTCCAGTGCTTTCAACACCATCCAACCGCTGCTCCTGAGGGACAAGCTGGAGTGGGCAGGAGTGGACTGTGACCTGGCTGAGTGGATCCTGGACTACCTCACAAACCGGCCCCAGTTTGTGAGAGCCCAGGACTGTGTGTCTGACCTACTGACCTGCAGTGTGGGGGCGCCCCAGGGCACCGTCCTCGCGCCCTTCCTCTTCACCCTCTATACTGCAGACTTCAGACACAACACGGACAGCTGCGTCCTGCAGAAGTTCTCCGATGACTCCGCCATCATCGGTCTCATCACGGACGATGACGACGCGGAGTACAGAGGACTAACGCAGGACTTTGTGGACTGGTGTCACCGGAACCACCTTCTCATCAACGCGGGGAAGACCAAGGAGATGGTGGTGGACTTCCGCAGACGCCACTCTACTACCCCCCCACCAGTGAACATCCAGGGAAGAGACATTGAGAGAGTGGACTCTTACAAGTACCTGGGTGTGCATCTGAACAATAAACTGGACTGGACTCATAACACAGATGCACTGTACAGGAAGGGCCAGAGTCGGCTCTATCTCCTGAGGAGACTGCGGTCCTTTGGAGTGAGAGGGCCACTCCTGAGGACCTTCTATGACTCTGTGGTGGCATCAGCCATCCTGTACGGTGTGGTCTGCTGGAGCAGCAGCGTCACAGAGAGGGAGAAGAAGAAACTGGACAAGATCATCAAGAAGTCCAGCTCAGTCCTGGGCTGTCCTCTGGACTCGGTGCAGCAGGTGGGGGACAAGAGGGTCCTGGCTAAACTCATGTCTATGCTGGACCATGAGGGTCACCCCCTGCAGGACGCCCTGTCTGCTCTGGAGAGCAGCTTCAGTGACAGACTGATTCACCCTCGCTGTGTTAAGGAGAGATTTCGCAGGTCTTTCCTTCCTGCTGCTGTCAGACTGTACAATGATCAATGCTAGTCATGTGTCATCCCCATAGCAACCATGTGTCATCTCCATAGCAACCATGTGTCATCTCCATAGTAATAATAACAATGTGCAATATTATTTAAAGTCACTGTACCTGCTACTTATTTATTTACCCACCACTGTCCATCACTGCACTGTACACAATCATCTCAAAACACTTATTGTGCAATGTTCCTGTGCCTTTTAGCTTAGCTTACAGTGTTGTGTTTTTTTAGTTGATTGTAAATACTTATTATTATTATTTATCTTGATTTTGATGCTCTTATTTTCCTACTGTTTCTGTAACTTGCGTTGTGACACTGCAATTTCCCCATTGTGGGACAAATAAAGGATTATCTTATCTTATCTTATCTTAACCCAGAGACACTAGAGGATGGGTCAAATGCAAAGTGAACCTTAACTGTACCTTCACTAAAGGAACCATATGTAAGACTTTGATTTTAAATTCCATAAGACACAAAAACTTTCGTTAATCACAAAAACACTGAACACGTCTCATTTGTTTCTGTTCTAATTTGGTGTTTTGGTTCTTTATCCAATCAGAACGCAGAATGAGCGTCACATGACTCTCTCATGTGGGTTGCTGGTTCAAAGCTGAAATCCAGTGTGTTTAAACCTAAAATGTCTCTGATCTGAACGGTCATTCCCTAAACCCCAGAGTCAGTGCTAGTGCAGCCTCTGCAGCTCAGGGAGGGAATTCTGGAGGTTCTGAGCTTCACATGAGCCTGTCCATAAACTGAGACTGAGACAAATGTGGACGTGTCTCTGTCTGCAGGACGTGTCTCTGTGTCTGTCTCCAGGTGAAGCTCTGGAGACACAGGGACAGAGGTGAGAGAAGGACATTTTTAAAACTGTAGGAGACAGTTCCATAAAGAGGGTTTAACCAGAACTGAACCAGGACTGAACCAGGACTAAACAAGGGCTGAACCAGGACTGAACCAGGACTGAACCAGGACTAAACCAGGGCTGAACCAGGACTGAACCAGGACTGAAATAGGCATGTAGGAAGAGCGAGGTTTCTGTTTCAATGTGGTGTAAAAATAAAAGACGAAGGTCAAGGTCCAGCAGAATAAACCACAGACTGTTGACGTCATGATGAAAAAATCTCAAACTCGATTTAGATACTAAGGAACAGACTCGATACTTGATATAAGTATAAATTATATTGAGTAAAAGTATATATTATACCAACTAAAAGTATATATTATATAGAGTAAAAGTATATATATCAACTAAAAGTATATATTATATAGAGTAAAAGTATATATTATACCAACTAAAAGTATATATTATATAGAGTAAAAGTATATATATCAACTAAAAGTATATATTATACCAACTAAAAGTATATATTATATAGAGTAAAAGTATATATATCAACTAAAAGTATATATTATATAGAGTAAAAGTATATATTATATCAACTAAAAGTTTATATTATATAGAGTAAAAGTATATATTATATAGAGTAAAAGTATATATTATATAGAGTAAAAGTATATATTATATCGACTGAAAGTATATATTATATAGAGTAAAAGTATATATTATATCGACTAAAAGTATATATCGAGTAAAAGTATATATTATATCGAGTAAAAGTATATATTGTATCGAGTAAAAGTATATATTATATCAACTAAAAGTATATATATTATATTGACTAAAAGTATATATATCGACTAAAAGTATATATCGACTAAAAGTATATATTATATTGACTAAAAGTATATATATCGAGTAAAAGTATATATTATATAGACTTAAAGTATATATAGACTAAAAGTATATATTATATCGAGTAAAAGTATATATTATATCGAGTAAAAGTATATATTATATCGAGTAAAAGTATATATTATATCGACTAAAAGTATATATTGAGTAAAAGTATATATTGTATCGAGTAAAAGTATATATTGTATCGAGTAAAAGTATATATCGACTAAAAGTATATATATTATATTGACTAAAAATATATATCGACTAAAAGTATATATTATATAGACTAAAAGTATATATTATATCGAGTAAAAGTATATATTATATAGACTTAAAGTATATATAGACTAAAAGTATATATTATATCGAGTAAAAGTATATATTATATCGACTAAAAGTATATATTATATCGAGTAAAAGTATATATCGAGTAAAAGTATATATCGAGTAAAAGTATATATTGTATCGAGTAAAAGTATATATTGTATCGAGTAAAAGTATATATTGTATCGAGTAAAAGTATATATCGACTAAAAGTATATATATCGACTAAAAGTATAGACTAAAAGTATATATTATATAGACTAAAAGTATATATTATATCGAGTAAAAGTATATATTATATAGACTAAAAGTATATATAGACTAAAAGTATATATTATATCGAGTAAAAGTATATATTATATAGACTAAAAGTATATATAGACTAAAAGTATATATTATATAGACTAAAAGTATATATAGACTAAAAGTATATATTATATAGACTAAAAGTACATATAGACTAAAAGTATATATTATATCGACTAAAAGTATATATAGACTAAAAGTATATATTATATAGACTAAAAGTATATATAGACTATAAGTATATATTATATAGACTAAAAGTATATATTATATAGACTAAAAGTATATATTATATAGACTAAAAGTACATATAGACTAAAAGTATATATTATATCGACTAAAAGTATATATAGACTAAAAGTATATATTATATAGACTAAGGCCCAATCCCAATTCTCCCCCTTAGCCCTCTGTCTTTACCCCTCGCCCTCACACTCTGTCTTTAAACAGAGGGTAAGGCAAAGGGGTGTGTTTTAAACCCTTAGAAATGGGACACCCCTTTGCAGTCGCAACAATATGACATTATTTTTAAAGTTTTGAAGTGTTGTGCTCCTTTTGAGTTTGTTTTAAATGAACTTTGCAAAAAGTCAAATGTTTTTTTAATTTTTTAATTTGTTAAAATGACTATACTCTGTACAACATATGTAAATCAAATTTTAATCAACTGTAACACAAAATTAAAATGCTGCAGAGGTGGACGAAGTTGTAGAGGATGCCTGGTACACACAAAAAAGAAAACAAACATACATAAACATATATAGTTGTTCTGGTACCTACAAATATTATAGAATGTAATATACCTTATATTTTATTTTCAAATTCTCCCACTTTTTTGAAGCTTGTTGGGCTGACACAACTCCAACAAGTCCAGCCTCCTACAAGAAATTTCTAAACAAAATACAAATGTGATTAATAACATGTCATTAAATAGGGGATAATTTACAAGGCGAAACGAAACAATAATATTTTAGGCCATGCATGTTCGTAATACTTTACACATTCTACCGTAACATGTGTATAGTTCTAAAAGCGCATGAGACGAGTTACGAGGCGAAATACAGCGATATATTTGACACATTCTAGTCTAACATATATGCGTATATAGTTCTTTTAGGCCATGCATGTTCGTAATACTTTACACATTCTACCGTAACAAGCGTATAGTTCTAACCGGGCATGTTACAATAAGCCGTATATGTCAGAAAGCGTAAATGCTGCCGCCATGAGTATACCTACAACTTTGCAAAAGTTACTACAGTTTTATACAACTTTTTATGAGGTTCTTGAGTGCAAATACTCACATTTGTCCGATTCCTTCAGCGACATGTTGCTTTTTGCTCCGTCTTGCGTTAAGCCACGCCTATCCCCTTTGCACAAAGGGTGCATCTGAAAACGCTCTGTTCAGAGGGGTGAACAGCCCTTCCCCTTAGCCCTCGCACTTACAGAAAAGAGTATTGGGACACCCCTCTGTCTCTCGTGAACGCGCACAACAGAGGGGTAGGGCTAAGACGGAGGGCCAAGGGGGACAATTGAGACGCAGCCTAAAAGTATATATTATATTGAGTAAAAGTATATATTATATAGACTAAAAGTATATATTGACTAAAAGTATATATAGACTAAAAGTATATATTATATAAACTAAAAGTATATATAGACTAAAAGTATATATTATATAAACTAAAAGTATATATAGACTAAAAGTATATATTATATAGACTAAAAGTATATATAGACTAAAAGTATATATTATATAGACTAAAAGTATATATTATATAGACTAAAAGTATATATTATATAGACTAAAAGTATATATTATATAGACTAAAAGTATATATTATATAGACTAAAAGTATATATTATATAGACTAAAAGTATATATTATATCGAGGGGTCAAAGGTCGTACCTTCAGGGTGGTCCGGGTCTCGGTTCAGGACGGCGTATCGAGGCAGATCTATGCCCTCCTCCTGAAGAATCCTGTACACCTCCCTCCTACAACACAAGAGAACCGGACTGAACCGGACTGGACCAGGACTGAGCCAGGACTGAGCCGGGACTGAACCAGGACTGAGCCGGGACTGAGCTGGGACTGAACCAGGACTGAACCGGGACTGAGCCGGGACTGGACCGGGACTGAACCAGACTGGACCAGGACTGAGCCGGGACTGAGCCGGGACTGAACCAGGACTGAGCCGGGACTGAGCCGGGACTGAACCAGACTGGACCAGGACTGAGCCGGGACTGAGCCGGGACTGAACCAGGACTGAGCCGGGACTGAACCAGACTGGACCAGGACTGAGCCGGGACTGAGCCGGGACTGGACCGGGACTGAGCCGGGACTGAACCAGACTGGACCAGGACTGAGCCGGGACTGAGCCGGGACTGAGCCGGGACTGAACCGGGACTGGACCGGGACTGAGCCGGGACTGAACCAGACTGAACCAGACTGGACCAGGACTGAACCGGGACTGAACCAGGACTGAACCGGGACTGAACCGGACTGGACCGGACTGGACCGGGACTGAACCGGGACTCAACCAGACTGGACCAGGACTGAGCCGGGACTGGATGGGGAGGACTGGACGGGGAGTAGTAGTAGTAGTAGTAGTAGTAGTAGTAGTAGTAGTAGTAGTAGTAGTACCTGTCCTGTATGTAGTACTGCATGTTGAGGTCATTGAGCAGTAGGGGGCTCCTCAGTTTGACGTACTCCACAGCTTTGTCCAGAGGAAATCCTGCAGTACACAGAAGTAGTAGTAATATTGGTAGCAATTTTGGAGTGGACGGAGATGAGGCAGAAGTAGTACGTGCAGTAGTACATGCAGTAGTCTTTGCAGTAGTACGTGCAGTAGTCGTAGTACCTTTGGAGTGAAAGGAGATGAGGCAGTCACACTGGGGCCACTGCTCCACGGGCTCGTTCAGGATGGTCTCCTCGTTGAAGATCACCACGGTGATGTACTGGAACCTGCAGAGTCGCTCCAGGATCTGGGTCATGGGTTTGGACTTGGACTTCTTCATCATGCAGCAGATGCCCACCACGATCTGACGCTCGGGGGGCTGAGAGCGCAGTACACGGATACTCAAGATACTCAGATACTGGGGGTGTGATGCTAACTGGAGGCACTGCTCTGTCTGAAGCTTTTAGAGTTTAATCTGATCTTTGTTTTAACACAATCTGACCATAAAGACCTGACTGACCTGAACTCCAACAGGTGATCTGACCTGAGCTGTTCAACAAGTCCCTCGAAAGAACATCACATTCACAAGCTAGCATTAGCATTAGCGTTAGCGTTAGCCAACAGTTTCTCCGTTTCTCTCTCTCCTTTTCGTGTCATATCAAACTCCTGAACAGGACCATGAACGCTCTGACCACATGAAAACGTGCTCTTTAAATCACACTGGTGTTTTTTCTGAAGTTTTCACACTATTTAAAACCTTTTTTGACATTGTTTGAGTCAGAGATACATGTAGAACACCCCCAGACTGACTTCACTGCAAAGTACTGCAAACTATTGAATATGCAGCTCAGAGGTCAAAATAAGTCCACTGTCTGCATCTAATTATAAAGCGTTTTATTGTAGATAAATCAGTGCACGTTAGCATGCTAGTTGTTGTTAGCGTTACCATGGCTCTGGTCTGTGAGAGTCGTGTCAAGTTCTTTTAAACTCATCGTGGTGAATAATGAGGACGCTCAGAATGGATAAGGAAGAGAGGAATAACTTTGGACCACTGGACCTACTGCCTGTGGGCGGAGCCTCGTACAGGCTCATACTGCTAACCGTAAGGAGGGTTTAAAAAGGGCCCGGGAGAGATCACTAAATTACTCAAACATGCATGGATGACTCTAGAACCTCTTCAGGCCGGTTTGTGATGAGGAACGTTAGAACCTGGTGAACAATCGTCACTTTGCAGAATACACCTCTTTAAGTTCTTATTACAATATTTCTTACATTATTACTTAGTAGTTATTACTTAGTGCTTATTACAGGATTTCTTACTACTAAATCCACGTTTATTGATTTTTGTCTCGCTCACCGAGTCCGGCTCCTCCTCCTCCTCTTCGTCATACAGATCCATCTCGGGAGCGCTCATGTCCAGAGTCTCGCTGTCATCGTCCGGCCCCAGGAAGAAGGTGGGCGTCGGCCTGGAGTGAGCGGGGCTGCCAGGACGTGACATCACCGCCGCATCACCGGGAGGGGCGGGGCCAGGCCAGGGGCAGGGACGGGGCCAGGGAGGGGCTGGAGTAAGGCTAAACCAGGACTAAACCAGGACTAAACCAGGGCTAAACCAGGACTAAACCAGGGCTAAACCAGGGCTAAACCAGGACTAAACTAGGACTAAACGGGAACTGAAACCAAGACAACACCAGGACTGAATCAGGACTAAATCTGTACTAAAAATTCATCTAAGGTTCTAATAATTCTCAAGTTCTGATCTCATCATTTGAGGACCTAAAAGTGCTCAGTCCATAAAAACATTTCAGAAGAGCTGAGGTAGAGAAGGAGGAGCAGGAGGAAGGAGGACGTCAGGGAGGGTGGGTCCAGGGCAGAGCCAGGGTTAGACCAGGGTTAGACCAGGGTTAGACTAGGGTTAGACCAGGGTTAGTCCAGGTTTAGTCCTGGACTAATGGGGAGGTTCAGAGAGAGGAAGAGTGACCCAGGGATCCAAATATTCCATCAGAGAAGCACAGCTGTGAATAAACAAAAACAGACAATGTTAAGATTATTAACAAGATAATGTTACAGCTGCACGGTGTCCATCACCTGCTTGTTTCTATGGATACGTCATTGCTCTGTCTGGAATGTTCCACAGTATGACATTAAACAGCTGTGATAAAATATGTGTAAAAAGTTGCCCCAATTCAATTGACATATAACATGTCCGCATATTGTACCTTTAAGGCTGTACTGCAATATTATGCTCTGCAATATTATGCTTATGTAGCTTGTTGATTATTATTGTTGGTTGCCATGACACCGAAGGGCAAGGTGCTCCGTCCTCCCAAGTGTTCCCAGCACTTGGGGGAACGGAATGCAAACAATAGAGCGGGATACGCTGGGAGCAGGGATTGGCCCCCCCTGTTCTCCCGCGGTCCTTGTGCCAGGGAAAGAGATAAATAGGACTGGAGGGTAAACCCCCGTTAGAGTCAGCTGCGGGTTACGTACGGACGCCCAGCCAGTTCAAGCCACTCTGCCGGGGTTGTTGGCTCTCCAGCCCAAGTGTCAACGGTAAGAGCTTTGATGATATTGATGATGAAACTTGATGTTTGCTTGAACCAATGTGATGATGATGAAGGAGAGGTGTCACGAGCGGGGAATAAAATGACACATTTATTCTAGCTTTGTCTCCGTGTTGTAATGTTGTGATGTTGTAATGTTGAAGGAGAGGTGTCCAGAGCGGGGAATAGCGGGATATATCTATTCTAGCTCTGTCTCCGTGCTGTCTGTGTTAAAGGGGAGGTGTCCAGAGCGGGGGATAGCGGGGCACATCTATTCTAGCTCTGTCCCAGTGTTGAAGTGTTAAAGGGGAGGCATCAAGAGCGGGGGATAGCGAGACACAACTATTCTAGCTCTGACCCCGTACTGTCTTGTTAAAGGGGAGGCATCCAGAGCGGGGAGTGAAAAGGACACATTTTATTCTAGCTCTGCCCCTGTGCTGTCTTTGTGTTGTGACTACCTTCAGCGAACCTGGGTAATTTCATAAAACATTTTGGCGTTGTCGGCAGGATCGTAATTTTGAAGTGAAGGATTCACAATACAAACTAAAGATGTTTACAAAACAAACTAAGCCTGATGCAGAAATTGAGATTGGTGCAGTCGCGGCGACCGTTTGGACGGGGCCGTGGGCTGAAGTGCATAAATGTTTAACAGAACAAGGTGGGACTCCGGGGGACTGGAGTCCCGGAGTGCAAAATGGGGATGTGGAGCATGTGTTAACTACTCTTAAAGGGGTAGTCCCGGCTAAAAAGGCGCCGCTGCAAGGCGTGCAGCGTCGTATGTTGATATGTGTGACTGCATGGAAACAGCAGTCCATATATGTGGGTCATTTGGAACAAAAAGTAGCAACTTTAACTGAACAACAGAAGGTAGCGAGTGAGGAAGTAGCTTGTTTACAAAGTACTTTACAAGAAATGTCCAGACTAGCCGAGAAGGCTGTCATGCATGTGTCCCGGACCAACAGGCAGCGTAGGCGAAAGCCTCCACAGCCCGTAACTCGTCCGCAGGTGCGTGCGTTTATAGGCAATGTGACAAGTGACGATTGGGACCCTGATAATTGGGACGGCGATATATGGGGTGTTAGTAGTGCATCCATGTAAGTATGCCAACCAGAATTCTACTCTAAAGTGCTTAGATTTGATAGAACAATACTATGGATTACCTATTCAAATACAAACAGATAATGGCACACATTTTACAGGAAATCAGGTAAGAGACTGGTCTAAGGAACATCCGGATTGATAGGAAGAATGAACGGTATTTTGAAAAGTGCTTTAAAGAAACACTCACCAGAAGGGACACTAGATAATTGGAGGAAAAATTGGTATGAAGTGCTTAAACGAATTAATAATAGGCCCTTAGGATAGGGACAGCACAAGAAAGTAGTATAATTAAATGGAAATGGTATGTTGCTGAAAGAGTGAAAACAGGACAGAAGGGTGTATCAGTGTTATGGAGGGGGAAATCCCCTTCGACATAACACCCCTGCAGGAGTCTCCAGTAAAGTTAGGAGGGTCGTATAATGATTTGACCCCGGAACAAAGAGACTATGCCTGGTTCACTGACGGGTCGGCTCAATGGAAGGCAGGTAAGCGGAAGTGGAAATCAGAAACGAATTAATAATAGGCCCTTAGGAGAGGGACAGACTCCACTGAACAGAATGGTCACTATAGTGGAAACCCCAAATGAAGAACCAATTAAAATGTGGAAAATAGACCCTGGTGCTGAGCTACCATTCAGAGCCACGCCTGGCTCTGCCGGACTAGACTTAAAGGCGCTAGAGACGTTAACTCTAGTACAGAATACACCCACAGTGGTGAAAACAGGGTTGGGACTACAGTGCCCAAAGGGCACTTATGGGCATATATTACCCCGATCAGGACTCTCCTTAAAGGGAATTACTGTGGCTGGAGGAGTAATTGATGCTGATTACCAAGGTGAATTAGGAGTAATATTGGTCAATATGAAAATTGAACCTTTTACTGTGCAAAAATGGGATAAGATAGCCCAATTGGTAATAAAACCGTGTGAAATGTCTAATCCAACAGAGGTGACTGCCCCCTCGCACGTGACAGCGAGAGGGACAGCGGGTTTCGGATCTACTGACCAATCAGGAGCAAAGGTATGGGTACGGCAGGAGAACGGCCCACCTAAAGCAGCTGAAATAATTGCACAAGGCACTGATAAAATAGTCACAGTAATGTACCCTGGAGAGGATCGCTGGGTAAATGTGCCAGTGAATAAATGTTATCAGCGACGTAACTAATGCAATTCTTTTGTTTGAAAAGCATAATTTTGTTTGCAGAATGATCAGTTGGAGATATCTGGTAGGATGACCGAAGAATCGTGCCCGGCGCTATGGCGAGGGGAGAGAGAGGACCAGGGGTGGCCGGAGGATTGGAGGTGTCGGCTCCTCGGGCACTACCGCCCCTGTCCTTGGTGTGACGGTACTGGCAGTGATCGCCCTCTGCTGTCCAGTGGGGGCAATAATACCGGGATGGTCGATGAAGAAAACAGGGGTGGTTAAACTACACACTATGCTTGGGATAATTTGATGTGGACCAGTGGTATTGGTAAATACCACCATCACAGTCCGGGCTAAGGCCCCCATGTGTGAGTGCAATATCACCGATTATGCCTGTGGAAGTAACAACGGGACTGAGTGGAATATTACTGTAACCAATGATGTGTGGATATGTAATTCGACGGAAATATCTAACCGAACCAGATTTGGATACATGGTTCGGGTGGTACCAAAAGAAGAACTCAAAATAGCTCATGTAGTTCCCATAGTGCCATCATGTGTCAACATGGCAATGGGACAACAAAGGGAAGAAATACGTTGGAGAGTAATCTTCCCCTCCATACCCAAATGCAACCGACCACGACGTGAATGGTATGATACGGTCCTGGGGGGAACAGGTTCCCTCCTGGGACTAAATAATTTGGTCGATAATCAAATAACATCCGAAAAATTAAGTCAAACAGGAGCCTACACACATAATGGGCTTGAGAAAACAGTTTTGTGGATGCCAATGGCAATTAAAGGACAGGTTGATAACGCTAAATTATGGATGGACGCTTATCAACTACAATACCAACAATGGAATACCACGAATGAAGTATTCCAGAATGTGACTGATTGGATGAACTGGACTACATGTAGTCTACAACACCTACACGCACTACAGCAGCGTGAACGTATGCAACGAATCTTAAACCACCGGAAAACTATGAAGAATGGATAAAACATTGGAATATATCGCATACCCTATGGCTACATATACAACCGCAACATACAATGTGTAATGATACTGTATGTGAAGGATATTGGGTTCAGTATAATGTGTCTCATGTAGAACCAGTGTGTAGATACTATGTCTTACCGATCATAGCACATGACGCATACTGGACTTTACATATTGGCGGCAAATGGCTGAATCCTAAAACTAACATGACATTTGACCTAACAGACTGTGACTATACTAACAGAGGACTAGTGTGCATGCTTAAGTCAGGTTTTACGCACCCGTGCTTGAAAGAGGAAAACGCTTTGTGTGATTGGACAAGATCGGAGCCTGGGGATATTTTGTATGAAGTGGGGCCCCACACGTTGTGTGTAGCCACCACTCATGCACATCCCCAGCTCCCCTACTCACCCTTCTCTGGATGTTTGACTGGAGTGCATGTTTGGGAGTGGCATAATGCAACTTATTTGTTAACTAACTTTACATGGAGCCGTAGACTTACAGTATTGCAATGGGACATGCTCCATGACACCCGTCTTGGGATATCTCTGGATCGATTCAGAGGCGCACTGACTCAATCCACAGATTTGAAAACGGAATCATCAGCATAACATGTCACGGTTGCATATTACCACTCTGCTAGTGGCTGGAGAAGTACAAGCGGTAGCGCAAAAGGTAAAATCGAGCGCCGCCTGGCACTGGTATGACATCTTTGGCGGATGGTCGCCCACTGCTAGGAGGATAATGGCACCGCCTTTGCTTGTTTTAATATATGCCTAACCCTATGTAATCTATGCACCTGCTGGTATATCAGAATTTACAGCACTTAATATTTAATACATTATGAAAGCGAGCTTGCACATGGTAGACGGACCTAACGGAACGGAACAATTTAATATTAAAGTTGACCCACAAATCCCAGGTCATATCTTTAATGTATGCAGAATTTTATGGCCCGAAATGTACCCTCTGATTTTGTACGAGACGACCACATAGGTGATGGAGGTGGATTTATCAATTGAATTGTGTCAAGAGGTGGAATGTGATAAAATATGTGTAAAAAGTTGCCCCAATTCAATTGACATATAACATGTCCGCATATTGTACCTTTAAGGCTGTACTGCAATATTATGCTCTGCAATATTATTCTTATGTAGCTTGTTGATTATTATTGTTGGTTGCCATGACACCGAAGGGCAAGGTGCTCCGTCCTCCCAAGTGTTCCCAGCACTTGGGGGAACGGAATGCAAACAATAGAGCGGGATACGCTGGGAGCAGGGATTGGCCCCCCCTGTTCTCCCGCGGTCCTTGTGCCAGGGAAAGAGATAAATAGGACTGGAGGGTAAACCCCCGTTAGAGTCAGCTGCGGGTTACGTACGGACGCCCAGCCAGTTCAAGCCACTCTGCCGGGGTTGTTGGCTCTCCAGCCCAAGTGTCAACGGTAAGAGCTTTGATGATATTGATGATGAAACTTGATGTTTGCTTGAACCAATGTGATGATGATGAAGGAGAGGTGTCACGAGCGGGGAATAAAATGACACATTTATTCTAGCTTTGTCTCCGTGTTGTAATGTTGTGATGTTGTAATGTTGAAGGAGAGGTGTCCAGAGCGGGGAATAGCGGGATATATCTATTCTAGCTCTGTCTCCGTGCTGTCTGTGTTAAAGGGGAGGTGTCCAGAGCGGGGGATAGCGGGGCACATCTATTCTAGCTCTGTCCCAGTGTTGAAGTGTTAAAGGGGAGGCATCAAGAGCGGGGGATAGCGAGACACAACTATTCTAGCTCTGACCCCGTACTGTCTTGTTAAAGGGGAGGCATCCAGAGCGGGGAGTGAAAAGGACACATTTTATTCTAGCTCTGCCCCTGTGCTGTCTTTGTGTTGTGACTACCTTCAGCGAACCTGGGTAATTTCATAAAACAACAGCTCTACTTTACATTTATTCAATTACAGGTGGTTTTAGAGCTCAAAAATACCTCGAAAAACAGACATTCTGACTGTGAGCGGGGTCGCCTCTCCACAGATCTGACCTGGAACTTGTAACATGGTCTGGTTTGGTCTCTATGAAGATATAAAGGTTTAATGCCACACTGTGGAACATTCCAGACAAAGCAACAACATCTCCATGGAGGAAAGCGAACACACACAGCTCTGACTGACCTGGATTGTTGTGGACGAGTTTCAAGTGTGAACTTTGAACTGAATCTTCTTCTTAAAAACAAAACACCTGGAAGACTGACCTTTGACCTCCAGATGTTTGGAGCTCAGACAGACATTCTGCAGGTTCAGATTCAGGAATAAATCTGGACAGAACTTTAAGACAAAAAAGATCAGCAAGTACAGAGAGGGACAGAGGAGGGACAGAGAGGGACAGAGAGGGACAGAGGGGGACAGAGGGGGACAGAGGGGGACAGAGGAGGGACAGAGGGGGACAGAGGACGGACAGAGGAGGGACAGAGGGGGACAGAGAGGGACAGAGGGGGACAGAGGGGGACAGAGGAGGGACAGAGGGGGACAGAGGAGGGACAGAGGGGGACAGAGGACGGACAGAGGGGGACAGAGGAGGGTAGAGGGGGACAGAGAGGGACAGAGGAGGGACAGAGGGGGACAGAGGACGGACAGAGGGGGACAGAGGAGGGTAGAGGGGGACAGAGAGGGACAGAGGAGGGACAGAGGGGGACAGAGGAGGGACAGAGAGGGACAGAGGACGGACAGAGGAGGGACAGAGGGGGACAGAGAGGGACAGAGGGGGACAGAGGGGGACAGAGGAGGGACAGAGAGGGACAGAGGGGGACAGAGGGGGACAGAGGGGGACAGAGGAGGGTAGAGGGGGACAGAGGACGGACAGAGAGGGACAGAGGAGGGACAGAGAGGGACAGAGGAGGGTAGAGGGGGACAGAGGACGGACAGAGAGGGACAGAGGGCGGACAGAGGAGGGCAGAGGGGGAAAGAGAGGGACAGAGGAGGGACAGAGAGGGACAGAGGAGGGACAGAGGACGGACAGAGGAGGGCAGAGGGGGAAAGAGAGGGACAGAGGAGGGACAGAGGAGGGACAGAGGGGGACAGAGAGGGACAGAGGAGGGTAGAGGGGGACAGAGGACGGACAGAGAGGGACAGAGGGCGGACAGGGGGGGACAGAGGAGGGCAGAGGAGGGTAGAGGGGGACAGAGAGGGACAGAGGAGGGACAGAGGGGGACAGAGGGGGACAGAGAGGGACAGAGGAGGGCAGAGGGGGACAGAGAGGGACAGAGGAGGGACAGAGGGGGACAGAGGACGGACAGAGGGGGACAGAGGAGGGTAGAGGGGGACAGAGAGGGACAGAGGAGGGACAGAGGGGGACAGAGGAGGGACAGAGAGGGACAGAGGAGGGACAGAGGGGGACAGAGGAGGGACAGAGAGGGACAGAGGGGGACAGAGGAGGGTAGAGGGGGACAGAGAGGGACAGAGAGGGACAGAGGTTGTTGTGTAGCAGAGTGACAGTTTAACCAAAGCAAAGGACCTTGGTCAGGACTAAAACACAAAGACTAAACCAGGTCCAAACCAGGTCTAAAGCAGGACTAAACCAGGTCTAAACCAGGTCTAAAGCAGGATTAATCCAGGTCTAAACCAGGTCTAAAGCAGGATTAATCCAGGTCTAAATCAGGTCTAAAGCAGGATTAAACCGGAGTTAATCTTGGGTTAAATCAGAAGTAAATAAGAAGTAAACCATGCCCTAAAACCAAGACCAAAAAAGGATCAAACCCAGTACAACACAGGACTAAACCAGGTCTAAACCAGAACTAAACCAGGACTCAATCAGGTCTAAACCAGGACTAAACCAGGACTAAACCAGAACTAAACCAGGACTAAACCAGAACTAAACCAGGACTAAACCAGGACTAAACTAGGACTAAACCAGGTCTCAGCAGGAGCGTTAGAGCAGATTTGCATATTTGCATATTTTTACATGTGTAAAGTGGCGGTTTGGACGTGAGCGTTAGCCGTTATAAAAGTGTCAAATAAAACACATTTATCTAAGAGTTTAAGAAGAAACTGTGCTGGGCCCGCACCGGACCTGAGCTGGACCGGACCCTGTGACCCGAGGCCTTAAAGAGCCGTGTCAACGCAAAATCATCAGGTTTAATCGTCAGGTTTAATCACCCGCCGTTAGCTTCCGCCATCACCTGCGATCTGAGGCTAACGTTAGCACGGAGCTAACCGAGGCTAACGGTGAACTGTCAGGACAAACGCCGACTTTGGGGCAGTCTGAGGCGGCGTGGAGAGGCAGCAGGTGCCGGGGGCTGAGGCTGGAGGCCCCGGGGGGCTGGTGCATGCTGGGCTCGGTGCGGGAGGTTTATAAAACAGGAGGGAGTGACATTTTGGAGCATTTAAAGCGGTTTACTCACAGTTTTGCCCGAGTCTGAGGAGCCTTCTGCTCTTCTGACAGCTCCCGGTGAGTGACCGCCCGGACAGCCAATCACAGCACAGTACCAGGGGAAAGGGCGGAGCAGAGGGGAAACAAGGACCAATGAGAGACAAGTAAACAAAAGAATGAGCAACGAACATTTAGTGTAGAACCAAAAAAAAAAAAAAAAAAAAAAAAAAGTACCAGACTGCTTAAAGAGTAACCACTACTGCTGGTACTACTTATACTACTACTACTACTACTACTACTACTACTACTACTACTACTACTAATACAAATACAAATACTAATACTAATAACTTCTTGGGTTCTTTTTTAAAGTCAATACAGTAAAGTGTGTTTACCTTGTTGACATGTTTCATCAGAACTGTCCCCGGTGTTGGTGGTGACGTGTCCAACACCGGGAACATGTCAACAAGGTAAACACACTTTACTGTATTGACTTTAAAAAAGAACCCAAGAAGTTAAAGTACATAAGAAGACAAAATGAAGATCTTTGGTCTAGGGCTAATACTAATACTAATACTAATACTATAACTAATACTTCTGTCAAAACTGCTGCTGCTGCTCCAGAACATGAACTCTTTACTTTGTCCTGCAGGTGCTGATTGTTTGTACTGTAGGAGAAACTGTTCCTGCTCCTCCTCTCCTCTGTCCCTCTCCTCTGCTCCTCTGTCCCTCTCCTCTGCTCCTCCTCTCCTCTGTCCCTCTCCTCTGCTCCTCCTCTCCTCTGTCCCTCTCCTCTGCTCCTCCTCTCCTCTGTCCCTCTCCTCTGCTCCTCCTCTCCTCTGTCCCTCTCCTCTGCTCCTCCTCTCCTCTGTCCCTCTCCTCTGCTCCTCTGTCCCTCTCCTCTGCTCCTCCTCTCCTCTGTCCCTCTCCTCTGCTCCTCTGCTCCTCTCCTCTGCTCCTCTGACCCTCTGCTCCTCTGCTCCTCCCTGAAGTCAGTGGACTTGTTTTTCATAGATCAGAACAAGAGCCACACAGAGGCTGATTTGAATCTGTTTATTTGCCACATTCAGACTCGGTTCACTCTTTGGTTTTACACTCGTAGGAGTAGAGCAGGTGGTTCACTCTTTGGTTTTATACTCGTAGGAGTAGAGCAGGTGGTTCACTCTTTGGTTTTACACTCGTAGGAGTAGAGCACGTGGCGGCTGGAGATCGCGTTGTTCTTGCATTTACAGAAGCTGCAGCGTTCGCCTCCGGCCACGATGGAGCACGTATCACAGGATATTTTGTTTTTGGAGACCATCCTGACGTGCAGCATCGCTGAGGGCACCTTTTCTTTGAGCGTGATGACCATGTTCCACTCTGGATTTGGGGAACGCACTGACTTTGTCTCTTCCAACTTCACCTGCATCAAAAAAACAACAATAGTGAACCAGGACTAAACCAGAGATTACACACACATGTGCCGGACAAACATGGACTCACCATGTCGTACCACAGGGAGACGTCCACAGAATAATCTTCTTTGCTCTTAAACAGGTTTTTTCCGGCGTGAATCGTAATGACGCTGACACAGTTTGACCCAGAGGTCACAGGGTCAGGGGTCACAGGGTCAGGGATCAGGGTCAGAATGAGGAGAGCAGAGAGGAACCTCCACATCTTCAACTGTAGAGCCACAACTGTCCCACACACTTAGACTGCTGCACTTTTATTATGGAGCAGAGACACACACACACACACACACACCTGTCCCCGCCCCCTCTGACCTGGAGCGTTTGAATGATGGTGATAGTCAAACGAAGTGAAGGACACGTCTGAACATCTGATCTGCTCTGAAGGACCACAGCATTTGAATGAGACCGTCACAAACTGTCACCATCACCTGGAGGAGGTAGTGGTAAAGTGGCGGCGGTGACATTTTGGGGTAAATTGTGCATAAAAACCTTTTGTTTTGGTGTTCTTTGAAGTGCGGTTCCGTCTCGTGCAGAAAGGACACGGAAATGTCAGAGCGCGGAGAGATAAGGACGAGGGACGAGGGATGAGGGACGAGAGCCGGGAGCCGCGAATGGGAACTGAAGATCCGCTTTAAGATCAATATTTAGATTTAACACTTGTGTGAAAAATGTCTGAAACTGAAACTGTTCAAATCCCCCGATACCGGGTTTTTCTGTCGGGCCTTAGTTTTGTGCCCAGACCGACAAACCCTGAACCTGTCAGAGGGGCAGGACCGGGGCAGGACAGGACCTGGGCAGGACCGGGGCAGGACCAGGACAGGACCAGGGCAGGACCCATATTGCCCAGTATGAAAGTGGTGTGTGTGTGAGTGATGGTGGTGGTCGGAGCCTCACTTCTGTCAGTCTGCCCCAGGGCAGCTGTGGCTACAATATGAGTTTATCACCACCGAATGATGAAGAACGATCTGGAAAGAATCTGAGTGTCCAGGAAAGAGAAATATAAAACTGATGCTTTACTATTATTATTATTATTATTATTATTATCATTATTAGTCCTGGTCTAGTCCTGCTCTAATCCTGGTCTAGTCCTTGTCTAATCCTGGTCTCGTCCTGGTCTAGTCCTGGTCTAGTCCTGGTCTAGTCCTGGTCTAGTCCTGGTCTAGTTCTGGTCTAGTTCTGGTCTAACCCTGGTCTAGTCCTGGTCTAGTCCTGGTCTAACCCTGGTCTAACCCTGGTCTAGTCGTGGTCTAGTCTTGGTCTAACCCTGGTCTAGTCCTGGTCTAGTCCTGGTCTAGTTCTGGTCTAACCCTGGTCAAGTTCTGGTTTAACCCTGGTCTAACCCTGGTCTAGTTCTGGTCTAACCCTGGTCTAGTCCTGGTCTAACCCTGGTCTAGTCCTGGTCTAGTCCTGGTTCATAAATGGACTTGGGATGCACAGACCATGTGGGGGTTCCAGCTCCACTGTGCCGCTGTGCCCTTAGGCCACACACCTCCCCTGTGTGTAGTGAGAATCGTCAGGAGGCGCAGGATCAGTGCCACACTCTGCCTGTCTGCCCCGGGGCAGCGGCGGCACAGAGGGGGCGGAGCCTGAGGGGCTGAGTAAAATGTGAATGTGTGTGTATACGTACGTGTGTGTGTGGGTGTGTGTGTGTGTGTATAGATGTGTGTGTCTGGAGTAAGTCACTGTGACACTTACATTACATTTAATTGGTTAAACAGACAAAAGTCACAAAGATAAAACAGTTTTAAAATGTTCATTTGTAGACCACAACATGTGTACGAGAGCACACAAACACACACAAACACACAGAAACACACACAAACATATACAAACACACACACACAAAAACACACACAGAGACACCAGGACCTGCACCAGATCAAACATGGACTAAACTCTGGACTCAACCGAAATCCACCACTATTTTCATGTGTCAGATGCCCTCCCGTCCCCCTGCATCAGATGCCCTCCCATTCTGAATATAGTGGGAGAATGGACCTCGTCTCTGACACAAATCAGGGAAAAAAACATTTGTGGATTTGACTTTTGGAGATTCGTATAAAATCCCAGAGACAGACTCTGGTCGTCACAGAGTCCAGGTCCAACCAGGTCCAACCAGGTCCAACCAGGTCCAACCAGGTCCGGTTCAGGTCCGGATGAGGGTGAGAAACTCGTCTCTGGTCTTTGGATCTTCTCTGAAGACTCCAAGCATCGTACTGGTGACGGTTTTGGAGTTCATCTTCTGCACGCCTCGCATCACCATACACATGTGTCTGTAACACACACACACGTGTCTGTAACTTCACACACATGTGTCTGTAACACACACACACGTGTCTGTAACACACACACGCACACGTGTCTGTAACACACACACACGTGTCTGTAACTTCACACACGTGTCTGTAACACACACGTGTCTAACACACACGTGTCTGTAACACACACACACGCACACGTGTCTGTAACACACACACACGTGTCTGTAACTTCACACACGTGTCTGTAACACACACGTGTCTAACACACACGTGTCTGTAACACACACACACACACACGTGTCTGTAATACACACGTGTCTAACACACACGTGTCTGTAACACACACAGGTGTGTTCTGAGTGTGACGTCATCCACAGCCTCAGCTCCAAATGAAGCTCACTGAGGCCAGCAGGTGCAGCGGCTGATCTGGAGTCAGGTCCAGATTTGGAGTTCTGACCGCGAGTGTCATGGCAACCAAAGAGCCAATCAGGAGCGAGGCTGCTGAAGTGTTGAAAGTAACGCCCCCTCCCGCCCACACCGCAGGTTTAACAGGGAGCAGGCGCTTAGCAATGCTGGCAATCAAACCTGTTGCTAACGCCAGGGGGAGGGGTCTCGGGGAAAGAAGACGTCTGATTGGTCTGTTCTTCATGTTCAGATCTGGATTTTGGACAAATAAAAAAATTACAGACTGTGGCTTTAATCACACAGACTCACGTTGCCTCAATGACGACTCCGACCCCCGACGGCTGCAGCGCCTCCGTGATGGCCACCGCGATCTGCTTTGTCAGGCGCTCCTGAACTAAAGAGAGAGAGAGAGGGAATCTAACCCACAACCTTCTGTACTAAAGAGAGAGGGAATCTAACCCACAACCTCCTGAACTAAAGAGAGAGGGAATCTAACCCACAACCTCCTGAACTAAAGAGAGAAGGAATCTAACCCACAACCTCCTGAACTAAAAAGAGAGGGAATCTAGCCCACAACCTTCTGTACTAAAGAGAGAGGGAATCTAACCCACAACCTCCTGAACTAAAGAGAGAGGGAATCTAACCCACAACCTCCTGAACTAAAGAGAGAAGGAATCTAACCCACAACCTCCTGAACTAAAAAGAGAGGGAATCTAACCCACAACCTCCTGAACTAAAGAGAGAAGGAATCTAACCCACAACCTCCTGAACTAAAGAGAGAGGGAATCTAACCCACAACCTTCTGTACTAAAGAGAGAGGGAATCTAACCCACAACCTCCTGAACTAAAGAGAGAAGGAATCTAACCCACAACCTCCTGAACTAAAGAGAGAAGGAATCTAACCCACAACCTCCTGAACTAAAAAGAGAGGGAATCTAGCCCACAACCTTCTGTACTAAAGAGAGAGGGAATCTAACCCACAACCTTCTGTACTAAAAAGAGAGGGAATCTAACCCACAACCTCCTGAACTAAAGAGAGAGGGAATCTAACCCACAACCTCCTGAACTAAAGAGAGAAGGAATCTAACCCACAACCTCCTGAACTAAAAAGAGAGGGAATCTAGCCCACAACCTTCTGTACTAAAGAGAGAGGGAATCTAACCCACAACCTCCTGAACTAAAGAGAGAAGGAATCTAACCCACAACCTCCTGAACTAAAAAGAGAGGGAATCTAGCCCACAACCTTCTGCACTAAAGAGAGACAGAATCTAACCCACAACCTTCTGCACTAAAGAGAGACAGAATCTAACCCACAACCTTCTGCACTAAAGAGACAGAATCTAACCCACAACCTTCTGCACTAAAGAGACAGAATCTAACCCACAACCTTCTGCACTAAAGAGACAGAAGCTAACCCACAACCTTCTGCACTAAAGAGAGACAGGGGGAATCTAACCCACAACCTTCTGCACTAAAGAGAGACAGAATCTAACCCACAATCTTCTGCACTAAAGAGAGACAGAGGGACTCTAACCCACAACCTTCTGCACTAAAGAGACAGAATCTAACCCACAACCTTCTGCACTAAAGAGACAGAAGCTAACCCACAACCTTCTGCACTAAAGAGACAGAATCTAAGCCACAACCTTCTGCACTAAAGAGAGACAGAGGGAATCTAACCCACAATCTTCTGCACTAAAGAGAGACAGAATCTAACCCACAACCTTCTGCACTAAAGAGAGACAGAGGGAATCTAACCCACAACCTTCTGCACTAAAGAGAGACAGAATCTAACCTACAACCTTCTGCACTAAAGAGAGACAGAATCTAACCCACAGCCTTCTGCACTAAAGAGAGACAGAGGGAATCTAACCCACAGCCTTCTGCACTAAAGAGAGACAGAGGGACTCTAACCCACAACCTTCTGCACTAAAGAGAGACAGAGGGAATCTAACCCACAACCTTCTGCACTAAAGAGAGACAGAATCTAACCCACAACCTTCTGCACTAAAGAGAGACAGAATCTAACCCACAACCTTCTGCACTAAAGAGAGACAGAATCTAACCCACAACCTTCTGCACTAAAGAGAGACAGAATCTAACCCACAACCTTCTGCACTAAAGAGAGACAGAATCTAACCCACAACCTTCTGCACTAAAGAGAGACAGAGGGACTCTAACCCACAACCTTCTGCACTAAAGAGAGACAGAATCTAACTCACAACCTTCTGCACTAAAGAGACAGAATCTAACCCACAACCTTCTGCACTAAAGAGACAGAAGCTAACCCACAACCTTCTGCACTAAAGAGAGACAGGGGGAATCTAACCCACAACCTTCTGCACTAAAGAGAGACAGGGGGAATCTAACCCACAACCTTCTGCACTAGAGAGAGACAGGGGGAATCTAACCCACAACCTTCTGCACTAGAGAGAGACAGGGGGAATCTAACCCACAACCTTCTGCACTAGAGAGAGACAGGGGGAATCTAACCCACAACCTTCTGCACTAGAGAGAGACAGAGGGAATCTAACCCACAACCTTCTGCACTAGAGCGAGACAGGGGGAATCTAACCCACAACCTTCTGCACTAGAGCGAGACAGGGGGAATCTAACCCACAACCTTCTGCACTAGAGCGAGACAGGGGGAATCTAACCCACAACCTTCTGCACTAAAGAGAGACAGGGGGAATCTAACCCACAGCCTTCTGCACTAAAGAGAGACAGAATCTAACCCACAACCTTCTGCACTAAAGAGAGACAGAATCTAACCCACAGCCTTCTGCACTAAAGAGAGACAGAATCTAACCCACAACCTTCTGCACTAAAGAGAGACAGAGGGAATCTAACCCACAATCTTCTGCACTAAAGAGAGACAGAGGGAATCTAACCCACAATCTTCTGCACTAAAGAGAGACAGAATCTAACCCACAACCTTCTGCACTAAAGAGAGACAGAGGGAATCTAACCCACAACCTTCTGCACTAAAGAGAGACAGAATCTAACCTACAACCTTCTGCACTAAAGAGAGACAGAATCTAACCTACAACCTTCTGCACTAAAGAGAGACAGAATCTAACCTACAACCTTCTGCACTAAAGAGAGACAGAATCTAACCTACAACCTTCTGCACTAAAGAGAGACAGAATCTAACCCACAACCTTCTGCACTAAAGAGAGACAGAATCTAACCTACAACCTTCTGCACTAAAGAGAGACAGAATCTAACCTACAACCTTCTGCACTAAAGAGAGACAGAATCTAACCTACAACCTTCTGCACTAAAGAGAGACAGAATCTAACCCACAACCTTCTGCACTAAAGAGAGACAGGGGGAATCTAACCCACAACCTTCTGCACTAAAGAGAGACAGAGAGACTCTAACCCACAACCTTCTGCACTAGAGAGAGACAGAGGGAATCTAACCCACAACCTTCTGCACTAAAGAGAGACAGAGGGAAACTAACCCACCACCTTCTGCACTAAAGAGAGACAGAGGGACTCTAACCCACAACCTTCTGCACTAAAGAGAGACAGAGGGACTCTAACCCACAACCTTCTGCACTAAAGAGACAGAATCTAACCCACAACCTTCTGCACTAAAGAGACAGAATCTAACCCACAGCCTTCTGCACTAAAGAGAGACAGAATCTAAGCCACAACCTTCTGCACTAAAGAGAGACAGAATCTAACCCACAACCTTCTGCACTAAAGAGACAGAATCTAACCCACAACCTTCTGCACTAAAGAGACAGAATCTAACCCACAGCCTTCTGCACTAAAGAGAGACAGAATCTAAGCCACAACCTTCTGCACTAAAGAGAGACAGAGGGAATCTAACCCACAATCTTCTGCACTAAAGAGAGACAGAATCTAACCCACAACCTTCTGCACTAAAGAGAGACAGAGGGAATCTAACCCACAACCTTCTGCACTAAAGAGAGACAGAATCTAACCTACAACCTTCTGCACTAAAGAGAGACAGAGGGAAACTAACCCACAACCTTCTGCACTAAAGAGAGACAGAATCTAACCTACAACCTTCTGCACTAAAGAGAGACAGAGGGAAACTAACCCACAACCTTCTGCACTAAAGAGAGACAGAATCTAACCTACAACCTTCTGCACTAAAGAGACAGAATCTAACCCACAACCTTCTGCACTAAAGAGAGACAGAATCTAACCCACAACCTTCTGCACTAAAGAGAGACAGAGGGAATCTAACCCACAATCTTCTGCACTAAAGAGAGACAGAATCTAACCCACAACCTTCTGCACTAAAGAGAGACAGAGGGAATCTAACCCACAACCTTCTGCACTAAAGAGAGACAGAGGGAAACTAACCCACCACCTTCTGCACTAAAGAGAGACAGAGGGACTCTAACCCACAACCTTCTGCACTAAAGAGAGACAGAGGGACTCTAACCCACAACCTTCTGCACTAAAGAGACAGAATCTAACCCACAACCTTCTGCACTAAAGAGACAGAATCTAACCCACAGCCTTCTGCACTAAAGAGAGACAGAATCTAAGCCACAACCTTCTGCACTAAAGAGAGACAGAGGGAATCTAACCCACAATCTTCTGCACTAAAGAGAGACAGAATCTAACCCACAACCTTCTGCACTAAAGAGAGACAGAGGGAATCTAACCCACAACCTTCTGCACTAAAGAGAGACAGAGGGAAACTAACCCACCACCTTCTGCACTAAAGAGAGACAGAGGGACTCTAACCCACAACCTTCTGCACTAAAGAGAGACAGAGGGACTCTAACCCACAACCTTCTGCACTAAAGAGACAGAATCTAACCCACAACCTTCTGCACTAAAGAGACAGAATCTAACCCACAGCCTTCTGCACTAAAGAGAGACAGAATCTAAGCCACAACCTTCTGCACTAAAGAGAGACAGAGGGAATCTAACCCACAATCTTCTGCACTAAAGAGAGACAGAATCTAACCCACAACCTTCTGCACTAAAGAGAGACAGAGGGAATCTAACCCACAACCTTCTGCACTAAAGAGAGACAGAATCTAACCTACAACCTTCTGCACTAAAGAGAGACAGAGGGAAACTAACCCACAACCTTCTGCACTAATGAGAGACAGAATCTAACCTACAACCTTCTGCACTAAAGAGACAGAATCTAACCCACAACCTTCTGCACTAAAGAGAGACAGAATCTAACCCACAACCTTCTGCACTAAAGAGAGACAGAGGGAATCTAACCCACAACCTTCTGCACTAGAGACAGAGGGACTCTAACCCACAACCTTCTGCACTAGAGAGAGACAGAGGGAATCTAACCCACAACCTTCTGCACTAAAGAGAGACAGAGGGAATCTAACCCACAACCTTCTGCACTAGAGACAGAGGGACTCTAACCCACAACCTTCTGCACTAGAGAGAGACAGAGGGAATCTAACCTACAACCTTCTGCACTAAAGAGAGACAGAATCTAACCCACAACCTTCTGCACTAAAGAGAGACAGAATCTAACCCACAACCTTCTGCACTAAAGAGAGACAGGGGGAATCTAACCCACAACCTTCTGCACTAAAGAGAGACAGAGAGACTCTAACCCACAACCTTCTGCACTAGAGAGAGACAGAGGGAATCTAACCCACAACCTTCTGCACTAAAGAGAGACAGAGGGAATCTAACCCACAACCTTCTGCACTAAAGAGAGACAGAGGGAAACTAACCCACCACCTTCTGCACTAAAGAGAGACAGAGGGACTCTAACCCACAACCTTCTGCACTAAAGAGAGACAGAGGGACTCTAACCCACAACCTTCTGCACTAAAGAGAGACAGAGGGACTCTAACCCACAACCTTCTGCACTAAAGAGAGACAGAATCTAACCCACAACCTTCTGCACTAAAGAGAGACAGAGGGAATCTAACCCACAACCTTCTGCACTAAAGAGAGACAGAGGGAATCTAACCCACAACCTTCTGCACTAAAGAGAGACAGAGGGAATCTAACCCACAACCTTCTGCACTAAAGAGAGACAGAATCTAACCCACAACCTTCTGCACTAAAGAGAGACAGAGGGAATCTAACCCACAACCTTCTGCACTAAAGAGAGACAGAGGGAATCTAACCCACAACCTTCTGCACTAAAGAGAGACAGAATCTAACCTACAACCTTCTGCACTAAAGAGAGACAGAGGGAAACTAAGCCACAACCTTCTGCACTAAAGAGAGACAGAATCTAACCTACAACCTTCTGCACTAAAGAGAGACAGAGGGAATCTAACCCACAACCTTCTGCACTAAAGAGAGACAGAGGGAATCTAACCCACAACCTTCTGCACTAAAGAGAGACAGAGGGAAACTAACCCACAACCTTCTGCACTAAAGAGAGACAGAATCTAACCCACAACCTTCTGCACTAAAGTACCTTGAAGTCTTCGGCTGTAGATTTCAACGATTCTAAAAAACAAAACAAAAACAAACAAAAAAAGTTAAAATGACTTAATATGACAGGAGCAGACAGGAGCAGGCAGGAGCAGACAGGAGCAGGCAGGAGCAGATAAACTGTGACTAAACGCTGAAATGTGTTTTTGTTATTTCACTAAAGTTCAGGGGTCAAGGGTCAAATTTCAGAGAAAGAAACTACGACATGTGAGTTTAAAAAGTCCCGATCTGGGTCCTAGTCTGGGTCCCGGTCCCAGTCTAAGTCCTGGTCTGGGTCCCGGTTAATCCTGTAGAATTAATTAGTATCAAAGGATCACTACAAGATAAGAGGCTTAAACCACCTCCTCCAAACCAGGACCGAACCAGGACTAAACCAGGACTAAACCAGGACTAAACTAGGACCGAACAAGGACTAAACCAGGACTAAACCAGGACTGAACAAGGACTAAACCAGGACTAAAGCAGTATATAGCTCTATATTTTATTTTGACTTGTACATATACATTTTATAATTATGTCTCATTTGACACGTGTCTCTGTCTCTTTTTGCCACACCATCTATTTTTGTTCCTCTCTGTTATTATATTATATTGTGATGTTTGAGCTGCTGTGTCCAAATAATTTCCCTTGTGGATCAATAAAGTTTGTCTAAGTCTAAATCTAAGTCTAAGACTGAACCAGGACCGAACCAGGACTAAACCAGGACCAGACCCGGTCTGGGAGCAGTTACCTGGCGAGTTTGCTGAGGCCCAGGACCCTCTTGTTGGGGAGGTACCCAATGTGAACCTGCAGAGACACAAACACACACAGACGCACACAGACAGACACACACATCATCATCTGTATGAAAAATTTCAGTGGTGTTTCAGACATGTTCTTCCTCTTTTTCGGTGCCTGGTCGGGAGGTCGGGGCGTGGGGGATTCGGGGTCGGTTGGGGGGGGTTGGTTTGGGCGGGTCAGGGTCGGTTGGGTGGTTCGGGGTCAGTTGGGCGGTTCGGGGTTGGTTGGGGTCGGTGGGTCGTGGTCGGTTTGGGGGGGTCGGGGTCAGTTTGGGCAGTACGGGATCGGTTGGTCGGGGGTTGGGGTCGGTTAGGCAGTTTGTGGTCGGTTGGATGGTTCGGGGTCGGTCGGGCGGGTCGGTTGGGTTTTTCAGGGTCGGTTGGGCGGTTCGGGTCAGTTGGGCGGGTCGTGGTCGGTTGGGGGGGTGTTGGGGTCGGTGTCGGTTGGGCGGGTCGGGGTCGGTTGGGCAGGGTTGGTTTGGGTGAGTCAGGGTCGGTTGGGCGGGTCGGGGTCGGTTGGGCGGGGTTGGTTTGGGTGAGCCAGGGTCGGTTGGGCGGTTCGGGGTCGGTTGGAGGGGGGTTGGGGTCGGTGTCGGTTGGGCGGTTTGTGGTTGGTTGGGGTCGGTTCGGGGTCAGTCGGGCGGGTCAGTAGGATGGTTCGGGGTCGGTTGGGCGGTTCGGGGTCAGTCGGGCGGGTCGGTTGGGCGGTTCGGGGTCGGTCGGGCCGGTCAGGGTCGATCGGACGGGTTGGGGTCGGTCGGACGGGTCGGTTGGGCGGTTCAGGGTCGGTCGAACGGGTCGGTTGGGCGGTTCGGGGTCAGTCGAGCGGGTTGGTTGGGCGGTTCGGGGTCGGTCGGGCGGGTTGGTGTCGGTTCGGGGTCAGTCGGGTGGGTCGGTTGTGCGGTTCGGGGTCGGTAGGGCAGTTCAGGGTCGGTTGGGCGGGTCAGTTGTGCGGTTCGAGTTCGGTTGTGTGGTTCGGGGTCGGGTCGGTTGTGCGGTTCAGGGTCGGTTGGGCAGGTCGGTTGTGCGGTTCAGGGTCGGTTGGGCGGGTCAGTTGTGCGGTTCAGGGTCGGTTGTGCGGTTCGGGGTCGGTTGGGCAGGTCGGTTGTGCGGTTCAGGGTCGGTTGGGCAGGTCGGTCGGGCGGGTCAGTTGTGCGGTTCAGGGTCGGTTGTGCGGTTCAGGGTCAGTTGGGCAGGTCGGTTGTGCGGTTCAGGGTCGGTTAGGCAGGTCGGTCGGGCGGGTCAGTTGTGCGGTTCGGGGTCAGTTGTGCGGTTCGGGGTCGGTTGTGCGGTTCGGGGTCGGTTGTTATAGAAGTTTTCAGCTCGTCCATGAAAAGGTGGAAGTCAAAGGCTGCAGATAAACTGGACGTAAACTCTGGGCACATTTTTGTACATCTCAACTTTTCTTTGTTGCATAACTTTGGCCGTGTTGCACCAAATTGGCCAGTTTGTGTATTTTGTTTTGTATTTTTAATTTCTGTGTTTTTTTTCAAGGTCACATTAATTGAACGATTTATAATCAAAATACTCACACCCGCGGTTGTGTTATTTACTGTTATGCTGTAATATTTTTACTTTTTGATTTATTTTTCATTTGTTGGTGTTGAAAACCCTTCAAAATGTTTAGTTTAGCGTGTCCTTGGTCTTCCCCGGTGGGACATGCTCGGAACACCTCCTGAGGGAGGTGTCCAGGAGACATCCGGAACAGATGCCCTCCCCTCAGCTGCTCTTCTCGACGTGGAGGTATCCGCGATCTTGTCCTTTCGGTCATTACCCAAAGTTCATGACCACAGGTGAGGGGAGGAACGTAGACTGACGGTAAATCCAGAGCTTTGCCTTTCGGCTCAGCTCCTCTTCACCACAACGGTCCGATACAGCGACCACATCACTGCCGACGCTGCACCGATTCACCTGTCAATCTCACGCTCCATCCTCCCCTCACTGTGAACAAGACCCCCGAGATACTTGAGCTCTGCTCTTTGTCTCGTCTGGTCTAGTGTCTAGTCTTTTTTTCCTTGAGTGACTCTCTCCGCTCTGCTCTCCAAAACCAAATTTACTATGGATTTGATAAGTTGGTCTCTGAACGCAATTAACACTATTTTTTCAACAAGACAAGCAGGATCGGATGAACCTGCGTGCCCTGCAGGAACCTACGCTGCCGGATACACGATGGATGGTTGAGACAAGTGGCGAGTTGTGTGTCTGTCAGCGCTTTCCGTAGAGGACATAGAGGATTTATACTTATTTGGAACCATGATTACAGGATTTTGCTAATTGGATTAGGTGTGGTCCTGCCTTTTAAGGAAAATCAGAGTACCGAGGCAGCTGTTAAAAGCCCCACTTGGCTGCCCGGATTGATTGAAGCGATGGGCAAAGCTGCCAATACTCAAACTGTGACTTTGAGCCATTGGATGGAACTTTGGCTCTTATTCGCAATACGGAAACCATCATGGAGAAGATTGACGCTTTGCATAGAGAGATGAGAAGACCTTGAGACCAACTGGGACAAACAGAGCTTGTCCCAGCACAGAACAGTGCTGTTGAAATTTGACGCAGCTGCCCGCTCTAAACTAAAACAACCCAATCTTATCTTTTGGCCTCCCCAAGCCGCACTGGTCACGACCAAGGCCGGGCTGGTGTCAAATCGCCCTGAGATTACAGCGGAGGGAGCCTGACCCCTCCCCAACCCCTCGCAGCTTCGTACCCCCGACCGGGTATGCAGGTCTGTTGCATCCAGCGCCCCAATGGCTGATGGATCCGGATGCTGCTCGCCTGCGTTGGACTTCCTCCACACCCCTCCCCTCCCCTGTTGCTCGTCCTGTGAAATGTTTGTTCTGTGTTTTGACGATGTTGCTGTTGCTCGGAGGTGTTTTTTATTTGTGCTCTCACTCCATACTATGCCCCGATAGGAACATGGTCTGGGGGTCTGGGGCAGTTCTCTTTTTTTTTCTCCTCCTTCTACCCTCATGTTATGCTGCATTGTTTATTCCTATATGCTACCTGTCGTCCAGTCCGGTCCATGTCGTCTTCCCCATGTCATGTTGTCTTCTGGTTGCAGTAATGTACGGACGGGGCGATAGGTCTAATTTCGATTGCTTTGTATGTCTTGCACATGTAAAGGCATTCATTCATTCATTCCTCCACTTGAGGCAGGGACTCTCCACCCACCCAGAGAGGGCACCACCTTTTTCCGGTCGAGAACCATGGCCTTGGATTTGGAGGAACTGATCCTCATCAGCCGCTTCACACTCGGCTGCAAACTGCCCCAGTGCACGTTGGCGGTCCTGGTCTGATGAAGCCATCAGGAGAACATCATCTGCAAACAGCAGAGATGAGATCCTGTGGTCCTCAAACCAGACCCCCTCCAGCCCCTGACTGCGCCGAGAAATTCTGTCCATAAAAACAATGAACAGAACCGGTGACAGGGGCAGCCCTGGCGGAGTCTAACATGCACTGGAAACAGGTCCGACTTACTACCGGCATACCGGTCATACAGGGACAGAACAGCCCTTAGCAAAGGGCCCCGGACCCCATACTCCCAGAGCGCCCCCCACAGGACCCCACGAGGGACACGGTCGAATGTCTTCTCTGAAAGCCACTTCCTTTTTAAGTTACTCTTGTTTGCACTTGAAGTTTTTATTTTATTTTTATTTACTTTATCCGTCCAATAAAACACTCACCATGTTTTTTGAGCATTTTTGTTGTTTCCTCTTGATTTTTGCTGGCCTCTTTGTTCTTTGCTGTGTGGCTCAACAGTCCAGACTGCCCTTTGTGTATTCCAGAGAGCACCTTCTTTCACTCTCCAAGGCCGCAGTGCTGTTTGGAGTTCAGCCCGACATTCCTGTGGAATTATGGAGGAGGAGGAAGCACAGAGGACGCTGCGCTGGAGTGAGAGCGAAACAGCGGAGAAGGAAATTCAAGCCTGTGGTTCCGTCAGTTCTGATGGGGAACGTAAAGTCACTGGGAAATAAGATGGACGAACTGTGTGCGCTTGTTCGGACCCAGAGGGAGTTCCATCTGCAGGTTCGTGTGCTTCATGGAGACCTGCTTCATACAAACTTCCCGGACATCAGTGCATCTGTACCAGGCTTTAATACGGTGCGGACAGAGACACTCTCCTTAGCGGTAAGAAGAAGGGCGGCGGGATTGCTGTTTTGGTGAAAGAGAGGTGGTGTAATCCTGGCCATATTACTGTGAAGGAACGGATCTGTTTGCCAGACATTGAATTTATGGTCTTGGGAATACGTCCATATTATTTACCGAGGGAATTTACTTCTGTCCTGTTCATCGGAGTTTACATCCCTCCCTCAGCTGATGAAGATGCAGCGTGTGACAGGATACACACTGTGGTCGCTGGGCTGCAGTCTAAACACCCGGAGGCTTTACTACTGATTTCTGGAGACTTCAACCATGTTTCACTGGACAGTGTTTTACCCACACTTCATCAGTATGTGGATTGTAAAACTCGGGACAATAGAACTCTGGACTTACTGTATGCCAATTCTAAGGAGGCATACAGTGCCACTGCCCTGCCCCTACTGGGACGATCAGACCACAATCTGGTCCTGTTAAGGCCTCAGTACATCCCTGCAGTAAAGAGGAAGTCTGTCACCACTAGGACTGTAAGGAAGTGGAGTCAGGAAGCCAGCGATGCCCTTCAGGACTGCTTTGAGACCACAGACTGGACTGTGCTCTGCCTGCCGCATGGGGACAACATTGACAGCATGACGGACTGTATAACGGATTACATCAACTTCTGTGAGGATACAGCTGTCCTCACACGCACTGTCCGCTGTTACCCCAATAACAAGCCCTGGATCACCAGCCAGCTGAAGGATCTACTTGGATGGCGCCAACAGTGTGCAGGGCGAGCCGTCTGCCTGCGGCAGTTTGCCTCATGCTGCTTTTATGTTGTTGTTTTATCTATGGAAATGTCTCAGCTGTACTTGTCTATGATCGCCAGACTCTACTCCAAATCTGTGCGTCTCATCAACAGCTTCTAAAAGGAACTTTCTGTGAGAATCCGTGTGCAGACCTGCCTCCCTTCCTCTCTGAGGCCCTACCGGCTTACCTGTCCCGCGCACCCACAGTGGTCCCGCAGCGGAGACGTCCGAGAAGGCGAGGCAAACGCAGCGGTGCTTTGGTGCGTTGGAGAGTTTTTATCCGCATCTCACACAGAGCCAGCTCTGGGATTCTTCTTGGAAATGGAATATCCTCGGCTCTTTCTTCGTCATTGATCCCGGTTAAACGGTGGATTTACCCGGTGGTGCAGGCTGGTGCCTGCGCCATGGATCAGCTGTGCGCTCCAACAGCGGAGGGCTACATTCTGCAGCGGCATCCTCGCAGCCGAGGTCGCGGCGTGGACAAGCGGAATCTTCGCCCACTGATCCGAGCTCTTCCTCAAACACAGAACGCGGATCTTGTGCTTCAACTGGCTCTGATCAACGTTAGGTCAGTAGCAAATAAGACTTTTCTGTTAAATGATTTCTTCTCCTCGCGGGAGCTGGATTTTATGTGTTTGACGGAGACGTGGCTAAAGCCGGGTGAGTGTTTGGCTTTCTCCGAAATTCTTCCGCCTGACTGTTCTTTCCTGAACTCTCCCAGAGCGAGTGGCAAAGGTGGAGGATTAGCCACTATTTTTAAATCCATATTTCGCTGCCAAGAAATAAAATCTAAACAATTTAGCAGTTTTGAAGTGCAGATGTTTGAAATAAAGCTGCCAGTCCCTGCGCTGTGCGCTCTCGTTTATCGCCCCCCCAAAGTTAATAAGGATTTTATTTGTGACTTCTTAGAGTTTGTGGCTGGTGTAGCCCTTATTTCAGACCATTTTTTAATTATTGGCGACCTAAATATCCACGTTTGCTGCATTTCTAAACAAATGGTCAAGGAATTTTTAGACGTTTTAGACTCGTTTAATCTCACGCAGTCAGTGGCTGGTCCAACACACGAGAAGGGCCACACCTTAGACCTGGTCTTGTCTTATGGATTAAATGTTGCTATCACGGAAATCTGCACGTCTTTTTTATCGGATCACTTCCCTATTTTGTTCAACGTTACTTTGCCGTGCTCTCACGTGAAGCAGAACATTCCACTGCGTCAAAGACGCTGCTTAAACTCACTGACTTCAGATAAATTTTCTTCTGCCTTTGATGTCTGTGAGATACAAAAAGAGAGGGACTGTGTAACCCTAAGTGTGGATGAACTGTCCAACGCCTTTGATCTCACCTGTACTGAGATCCTTGATTCCATCGCCCCTCTTAAAGCTAGGCAGCCTAAGTTAGCTGGAGAGCCCTGGCTAAATGACACTACCGGTGCTCTACGGCGTAAGTGCCGTCAAGCCGAGAGGAGGTGGCAAAAAGACAATCTGCAGGTCTCTTTTGGGATTTTTAAAGACTCACTTTCTGATTACCAAAGGGCTGTCAAGCAATCTAAATCAGAATACATGTGTAGTCTTGTGTCTAACAACAGCCATAGACCTCAGGTCCTATTTAATGTGTTAAATAGGTTGGTAAATCCTGTTGCAGCCACTAGCATAGCGCCCAGTGTATCTTTATGTGACAAATTTTGTTCCTTTTTTATTGACAAAATTTCTTGTATAAGGTCTTTAAATGTTGTCCAAACTGTTACAGACGCTGATGTCTTCACATGTTCAGCTGTTTTCAGTCACTTTGAGCCTGTAACTCTAAAGGAATTAGCTGAAGTGGTCCAAAGCTTAAAACCTTCTGACTGCCCTCTTGACATTGTCCCTCCTAAACTCTTAAAAAGTGCGTTTGAGTCTGTTGGGCCTTTTATTTTGAAGTTGATAAATTTGTCCCTGAGCTCCGGTGTTGTTCCCATTGGCTTTAAACAGGCTGTGGTTCAGCCTCTCTTAAAGAAGCACAATTTAGATCCCTCAGTCCTGTCTAACTATAGGCCTATATCTAAGTTGCCTTTTTTTGTCAAAAGTATTAGAAAAAGTTGTCTCTTTCCAACTAAAATCATATTTGCTTCTAAATAATATATCTGAGAAATTTCAATCTGGTTTTAAATCGTGCCATAGCACAGAAACTGCACTTTTAAAAATTATTAATGATTTGTTTTTAACAGATTCTGGTCAACCAGCTGTGTTGGTGCTTTTAGATCTTACGGCGGCCTTTGACACAGTCGATCATGAGATTTTACTTGAACGGTTGGAAACGTGCTGGAATCAAAGGTGTAGTTTTAGATTGGTTTCGTTCCTACCTCACAGGAAGGAACTTTACTGTGAACCTTGGCCCTTTCTCGTCTAAGAAAGCCCCCCTCACGTGTGGAGTGCCACAGGGCTCAATCTTGGGTCCTCTTTTGTTTTCTCTTTATATGTTGCCATTAGGTTCTATTTTTAGGAAACACCAGATTCTTTTTCACTGCTTTGCAGATGATGTCCAAATTTATATGCCTCTTAAGCCTGAAAGTGACTCATGTCTTTCGCTCCAGAGTTGTCTTCGAGAAATCAAAGACTGGTTGAAATCAAACTTTCTCAATTTAAATGAAAGTAAAACCGAAGTTATTGTGTTTGGTGAAAAAATCCAGACTGATATCAGTCACTCTCTTGGCCTTCCATCTTCTAATAGATGCCCCTATGTGAAAAATCTTGGTGTTATAATTGACAGCTTTTTTAAGTTTGACCGGCAAATCAGTTCAGTGGTCAAAACAAGCTTTTTCCAGCTCAGACTCATAGCAAAGGTAAAGTCGTACTTGTCCTCAAGTCATTTAGAAAGATTAGTTCATATGTTTATTACTTCACGACTGGATTATTGTAACTCCTTGTATGTTGGTCTTGACGCCTCCTCCATCTGTCGCCTGCAGCTGGTGCAGAACGCTGCTGTGCGCCTTTTGTCAGGCAAAAGACGTTCTGAACACATAACTCCAGTGCTACAGGGTCTTCACTGGCTTCTGGTGTCCTTCAGAATCCATTTCAAAATCTTATTGCTTGTTTTTAAAGCATTAAATGGTCTGGCACCTGTATATTTGTCTGAACTGTTGTCTGTGTATGCTCCTGCGAGAGCCCTGAGGTCATGTGACCAACTGCTCCTAAACTGTCCCCGCTCAAGACTGAAAACTCGGGGGGACAGAGCCTTTGCTGTGGCTGGTCCCAAACTGTGGAACAGCCTCCCTCTAAGGATTCGGTCTGTGTCTGACATTGACAGTTTTAAGTCTCTGTTAAAAACTCACTTTTTCTCACTGGCTTTTGAGACGAGCTGAGCGAGATTTTAGAGTTATTGTTGTATTATTATATTTTGTATACTTGTTTAGTTGCCTGTATTTTATGCTTTATATTGTACAGCACTTTGGGCAGTGGTAACTGTATTTTAAATGTGCTTTATAAATAAACTTGACCTTGACCCTTGATCTAATAAGAAGAAGTGGGCCTTCAACTCTGGTGATAAGGACGAGGTGAAGAGGGTGCAACAGCAGCTGAAGATCCAGCTCAGACTAGGGCAAGATGCATACGGGAAAAGGCTTGAGGCAAAACTCCAGCAAAATAACACCAGGGAAGTGTGGCAAGGCATGAAGGCCATTACTGGCTTCAGCCCTCGATCAAAGCTGCAGGACAATAGCCCAGACAGAGCAAACCTGCTCAATCTGCATTTCAATCGCTTCTCATCCCCTGGCACCCCCATCTCTACACCTCCCAGACGCCCAATTCACACCTCACCACAGACCACCCAGACGACCATTCATCAGCCCATCACCTCTGCTCCCACCCCCACGGAGAAACACCCTGCTCCCACCCCCACGGAGGAACCCAGCTCTTTGTGTTTGTCTCCTGCGCAGGTGAAAAGGCAGTTGGAGAAAATTCACCATAACAAGTCTCCTGGACCAGACCAAGTCAACCCCCGCGTGCTGAGGACATGTGCAGCTCAGCTCACTGGGATCCTGCACTTTCTCTACACACTGAGCCTAAAGCTTGAGAGGATCCCGGTGCTATGGAAGACCTCCTGCATTGTGCCTGTGCCCAAGAAGCCTATTCCATCTGGACTTAATGACTTCAGACCAGTGGCTTTGACATCTCATGTCATGAAAGTGTTTGAGAGACTTGTTCTGGCTCAGCTCAGACCCCTGGTGGCACCATCGCTGGATCCTCTACAGTTTGCCTCTCAGGCCCACATTATGATGATGATGTTTTAATGGATCTTCTGCAGCGGCTCACTCTCACCTGGATAATGTTCATGTTTTAATGGATCTTCTGCAGCGGCTCACTCTCACCTGGATAATGTTCATGTTTTAATCGATCAGCGGCTCACTCTCACCTGGATAATGTTCATGTTTTAATGGATCTTCTGCAGCGGCTCACTCTCACCTGGATAATGTACATGTTTTAATCGATCAGCGGCTCACTCTCACCTGGATAATGTTCATGTTTTAATGGATCTTCTGCAGCGGCTCACTCTCACCTGGATAATGTTCATGTTTTAATCGATCTTCTGCGGCGGCTCACTCTCACCTGGATAATGTTCATGCTTTAATCGATCTTCTGCAGCGGCTCACTCTCACCTGGATAATGTTCATGTTTTAATCGATCAGCGGCTCACTCTCACCTGGATAATGTTCATGTTTTAATGGATCTTCTGCAGCGGCTCACTCTCACCTGGATAATGTTCATGTTTTAATGGATCTTCTGCAGCGGCTCACTCTCACCTGGATAATGTTCATGTTTTAATGGATCTTCTGCAGCGGCTCACTCTCACCTGGATAATGTTCTCTCTCTGTGAGGATATTGTTCTTCGATTTCTCCAGTGCCTTTAACACAGTCCAGCTCTTTCTGATGAGTGAGAAGCTGCTCAGGATGGGTGTCAGCTCCTCCACTGTCTCCTGGATTACTGACACCTGTCAGGCAGGCCTCAGTACATGTGACAGGGACCACCCTGTCTGACACTGTGGTCAGTAATGTAGGAGTCCCCCAGGGTACAGTCCTGTCTCCGTTCATGTTCACTCTGTACACCTCTGATTTCCAGTACAGCGCCGGGTCCTGCAGAAGTTCTCTGATGACTCTGCAGTGGCATTGTGTATCAGGGATGGACAGGTGCTGGGGTCTATCAGTGATGGACAGGTGCTGGGGTGTATCAGTGATGGACAGGTGCTGGGTGTATCAGGGATGGACAGGAGCTGGAGGACAGGGTGCTTATTGCAAATTTTGTGGAGTGGTCCAGGCAAACGTTCTGCTCCTGAACAAGGAACTGGTGATTGGCTTCAGGAGAAAGAGGACACCAGTGGAGCCCGTCACCATCCAGGACCAGGACGTGGAAATAGTGCCTGTTACAAGGACCTTGACGTCCATGTGGACAACAGGCTGGACTGGAGGGACAACTGTAATGCTGTTCACTATGCTTCCAAAGGAAGCGGTTTATAAAGCAAGTGTCGTGAGACTCTGGAGGTCAGGAGGCCCCGGTGGAGGCCCCGGTGGGGGCCCCGGTGGGGGCCCCGGTGGAGGCCCCGGTGGGGGCCCCGGTGGAGGCCCCGGTGGGGGCCCCGGTGGAGGCCCCGGTGGGGGCCCCGGTGGAGGCCCCGGTTGCTCTGGTCTATGCCAGTTTGGCTCCTGCTGTCGATGTTCTGCCAAGGGAAGGTGAAGGTTTTTCTGCAGCTCCTGAGTCGGTGTTAAACTCAGACATACACGGAGGATAAATTACTTCAATATAAATTCAGTCTGAGTAGGACTCCCAGACTTTCCTCTCCCCAGACACCTCCTCTAGCTCCTCTGGGGGACCCCCGAGACGATCCCAGATCAGCCCAGAGACATAGTCCCTCCCGTGTATCCTGGGTGTCCCCCGGGTCTTCCTCTTGGTGGGACATGAGCACCTCCCCAGGGAGGTGTCCAGGAGGCATTAGAACAGATGCCCTCCCCTCAGCTGCTCCTCTCCACATGGAGAAACAGCGGCTCTACTGCTCCTCCTGTGTGACGTGACTCCTCCCCTGTCTCTCAGAGAGTGCCTGCCTCCTGCACCCGCCCCCTGCCGAGGAAACTCATTTAATGCTTGTGTCCGCCATCTTGTTCTTTCAGTCAAAACCCAAAGCTCAAGACCACAGGTGAGGACCAGAGATCTAAACCAGGACTAAAGCAGGACTAAACCAGGACTAAAGCAGGTCTACAGAACTCACCCTTCCAAAGATGGGCACTAGGTGGTGCTCACACATGGAAAACATGTCGATGTCTTTGACGATCACCATCTCATCGTGATCCTCATCGAAGATCGCGTCATTAAGAATGTCTGAGAAAAGAGACAGTACGGAACATTTCACCATAAAGAGACAGTACGGAACATTTCACCATAAAGAGACAGTACTGAACATTTCACCATAAAGAGACAGTACGGAACATTCTGACTGTATAAAGAAGTAGACTAAGTGAGTGTGACGTCACCAACAGTGTTGGCTCCAGTCAAATGAAGCTCAGTGAGGCGTTGACTTTGGAGTCAGGTCCATATGAGGAATAGAATTTTATTAATGGTCAAAATGTTGACGTCAAACCCCAGGATCCTGTCGCGGCTTCAGAAGAACATCTCAGACCAAACCCCAGGATCCTGTCGCGGCTTCAGAAGAACATCTCAGACCAAACCCCAGGATCCTGTCGCGGCTTCAAAAGAACATCTCAGACCAAACCCCAGGATCCTGTCGCGGCTTCAGAAGAACATCTCAGACCAAACCCCAGGATCCTGTCGCAGCTTCAGAAGAACATCTCAGACCAAACTGAGGCTCACAGCAGCAGGAACAGAGAGGAGCCATAATATTCCATCCATCCATTTTCTTCTGCTTTATCTGGGGCCAGGTTAAGAGACTCCCAGACTTCCTTCACCCCGGACACTTCCTCCAGCTCCTCTGGGGGGATCCCAAGGTGTTCCCAGGCCAGAGAGACATAGTCCCTCCAGCGTGTCCTGGGTCTTCCCTGGGGCCTCCTCCCGGTGGGATATGTCCAGAACACCTCCCGACGGAGGCATCCAGGAGGCATCCGGAACAGATGCCCTCCCCTCAGCTGCTCCTCTCCCCCTTGTGGAGGAGCAGCAGCTCTACTCTGAGCTCCTCCCGTGTGACTGAGCTCCTCACCCTCTATCTCTAAGGGAGCAGCCAGCCACTCTGTTCAGCCCACAGGCCGACACAACAGTGAGAGACCTGTCCTATCCTGTCCTGGTTCAGTCCTGGTTCAGTCCTGGTTTAGACCCTCATTAGTCCTGATTTAGTCCTGGTTCAGTCCTGGTTCAGTCCTGGTTCAGTCCTGGTTCAGTCCTGGTTCAGTCTTGGTTTAGTCCTGGTTCAGTCCTGGTTTAGACCCTCATTAGTCCTGATTTAGTCCTGGTTCAGTCCTGGTTCAGTCCTGGTTCAGTCCTGGTTCAGTCCGTTTAAGAGACAGAGGCCAGAGTCCAGGTCTGGTCCAGATCCAGACTGTGCGTCACAAATAACACGTTTAAAAGATGAAAAAACTCCAGTGTGTTTGATCGACGCGTCTCTGCCGGATCTGCGCCGCCTGATAAGCACCAGGAAATGAAACCGATTCAAACTGATAACACTTTATTGAAACAAACACAATCAAAGCAGCACACGGGGCAATAAACCAGATGCCCTCCCATCCTCAAGACCAGGACCCAAACCACAACTAAAATGGATCCAAACTGATTCCAATCCAGGTCCTAACCAGGTCCAAACCTAAATCAGGGCCCTGTATCCCTATGTGTCAGATGCCCTCCCGTCCTCCTGTATCCCTGTGTGTCAGATGCCCTCCCATCCTTTTCTTGTTTTGTGTTGGACAGAGGCAGAGCGCTGTCATCGCCTCATTATCTGCCCCTGCACTGCACTGTGGGAGACCCTGTGCACCCACTGACCTCTGCTCCTCTCCTCCTCCTCTGACCTGCTCCTCCTCCTCTGACCTGCTCCTCCTCCTCTGACCCCCTCCTCCTCCTCTGACCCTCTCCTCCTCCTCCTCTGACCCTCTCCTCCTCCTCTGACCCCCTCCTCCTCCTCTGACCCTCTCCTCCTCCTCCTCTGACCCCCTCCTCCTCCTCTGACCCGCTCCTCCTCCTCTGACCCTCTCCTCCTCCTCTGACCCCCTCCTCCTCCTCTGACCCTCTCCTCCTCCGACCCCCTCCTCCTGACCCCCTCCTCCTCTGACCCTCTCCTCCTCCTCTGACCCCCTCCTCCTCCTCTGACCCTCTCCTCCTCCTCCTCCGACCCCCTCCTCCTGACCCCCTCCTCCTCTGACCCTCTCCTCCTCCTCTGACCCTCTCCTCCTCTGACCCTCTCCTCCTCTGACACTCTCCTCCTCCTCTGACCCTCTTCTCCTCTGACCCTCTCCTCCTCTGACCACCAAAAGCACTTCTATAAAATTTGCTGCAGGCCTCGTTAAATCCTGCCCCCAACCCCTCGTGCACGCCCCTCTCACGTGCACGCCCCTCTCACGTGCACGCCCCTCTCACGTGCACGTTCACAGTTTAAACAGGGAGATGGGTGTCGGAGGGAGGAAACTAATCAGCCAATCACACGCTGGGACCAGAGACAGGAGGAAACTCAGGAGCCAATCAGCTCGCAGCTTCACTGACATGTGTTTCAACTTTAGGCTCAAGGACACAAAGTCACCCGGGATCGCACCAACACCTCTGCCCCACTGCCCATGAGCAAATATTTACCTCTCCAGTGCTGCTCTACTGTCCTCTAGGAAAGACCTGGTTTAGTCCTGGTCTAGTCCTGGTCTAGTCCTGGTCTAGTCCTGGTTTAGTCCTGGTTTAGTCCTGTCTCAGTCTCACTGGCTGCTGAAGATGATGTAATAAGTTTTCCTCATGTTTCTTGTTTTACGGCCGTTAAACCAGATCCAGATGTGCCCCCCCCACCACCACTCACCCTGTCACCATGACAAAGCACAAACCTCACTCTCACTCCCTCACTCTTTCACTCCCTCACTCTCTCTCCCTCTCTCTTTCACTCCCTCACTCTCTCTTTCACTCCCTCACTCACTCTTTCACTCCCTCACTCACTCTTTCACTCCCTCACTCTCTCTTTCACTCCCTCACTCTCTCTTTCACTCCCTCACTCTCTCTTTCACTCCCTCACTCTCTCTTTCACTCCCTCACTCTCTCTTTCACTCCCTCACTCTTTCACTCCCTCACTCACTCTTTCACTCCCTCACTCTCTCTTTCACTCCCTCACTCACTCTTTCACTCCCTCACTCTCTCTTTCACTCCCTCACTCACTCTTTCACTCCCTCACTCTCTCTTTCACTCCCTCACTCTCTCTTTCACTCCCTCACTCTCTCTTTCACTCCCTCACTCTTTCACTCCCTCACTCACTCTTTTACTCCCTCACTCTTTCACTCCCTCACTCTCTCTTTCACTCCCTCACTCTTTCACTCCCTCACTCTCTCTTTCACTCCCTCACTCTTTCACTCCCTCACTCTCTCTTTCACTCCCTCACTCCCTCACTCTCTCTCTCCCTCTCTCACTCGCCTTTGTGACTAAACCAGTTTAAATCCAAGACCTCGTTTAGACCGAGACTTAAACCAGATTTACCAGACCTGATGCAATAAAGAACCAGAACCAGAACCAGAACCAGAACCAGAGCAACCAGGGCCTGGAGACACGAGGATCTGTCCTCCTCTATCTCCTCTCCTCTGCCCCACTGTCGTCCTCTGCCCCACTGTCCTCCTCTGCCCCACTGTCCCTCCTCTGCCCCACTGTCGTCCTCTGTCCTCCTCTGTCCCACTGTCGTCCTCTGCCCCACTGTCCTCCTCTGCCCCACTGTCCTCCTCTGTCCCACTGTCCTCCTCTGCCCCACTGTCCTCTGCCCCACTGTCCTCTGCCCCACTGTCCCTCCTCTGCCCCACTGTCCCTCCTCTGCCCCACTGTCCTCCTCTGCCCCACTGTCCTCTGCCCCACTGTCCCTCCTCTGCCCCACTGTCCCTCCTCTGCCCCACTGTCCCTCCTCTGCCCCACTGTCCTCCTCTGCCCCACTGTCCCTCCTCTGCCCCACTGTCCTCCTCTGCCCCACTGTCGTCCTCTGTCCTCCTCTGCCCCACTGTCGTCCTCTGCCCCACTGTCCTCCTCTGCCCCACTGTCCCTCCTCTGCCCCACTGTCCTCCTCTGTCCCACTGTCCTCCTCTGTCCCACTGTCCTCCACTGCCCCACTGTCCCTCCTCTGCCCCACTGTCCCTCCTCTGCCCCACTGTCCTCCTCTGCCCCAGTCGTCCTCTGCCCCACTGTCGTCCTCTGTCCTCCTCTGCCCCACTGTCCTCCTCTGCACCACTGTCCCTCCTCCTCTGCCCCACTGTCCCTCCTCTGTACCACTGTCCCTCCTCCTCTACACCTCTGTCCTCCTCTGTCCCTCGTCTGCCCTCCTCTGCCCCACTATTCCTCCTCTGTACCACTGTCCCTCCTCCTCTACACCTCTGTCCTCCTCTGTCCCACTATCCCTCCTCTACCCCACTGTTCCTCCTCTACACCTCTGTCCCACCACTGTCCCTCCTCTACACCTGTCTCTCCTCTGTCCCACTGTCGTCCTCTGTCCTCCTGTCCCACTGTCGTCCTCTGTCCTCCTCTGTCCCACTGTCGTCCTCTGCCCCACTGTCCTCCTCTGCCCCACTGTCCTCCTCTGTACCACTGTCCCTCCTCTACCCCACTGTCCTCCTCTGCACCACTGTCCCTCCTCTACCCCACTGTCCTCCTCTGCACCACTGTCCCTCCTCCTCTACACCTCTGTCCCTCCTCTGTACCACATATTCTCCCTCCCCCGTCTCTGTCCTCTGCTCTAGACTAAACCAAACCAGGACTGGACCAGGACTGGACCAGGACTAAACCAGGTTTATTGAAGGCCTTATTTTGGGGGCGGGGCCACAGCTGCTCCGCTTCGTTCTGATTGGCTGTGACTGAAGTCTTGACAGATTTTTTTTTTTTTTTAATTAAACGTGATTTCGGAAGTGAATGATTCATCTGAGGAACTAAACCAGGATTTACACCAGAACTAAACTGCCCCTAAATCCGGACTAAAACAAGTCTAAACCAGGACTAAAGTAGGTCTAACGCGGAACAGAACCAGGTCTAACACCGGACTAACCCTTTGGCACTCACCCACGATCTTCTCCTGGTAGCCCTTGGTGAAGAACTGCATGGCGGTCGCTGCTCTCCAGGGGGTCTTGAGGAGTCCCTGTCGGTGCGGGTCCTCTCCTAAACCGCGGAGGATGGAGCTGTAGGCGGCTGCGAGCGACGGCAGGCTCCGCTCATTGTCCTCCAGGCTCCGGGTGCGCTCCTCCCGCCAGCTCTCCATCAGCGACCCGGCCTCGGAGCGCTTCAGCCCGGGTAACACTCCGTTCAGAGCCGGGGCACTGTCCGCCGCCTCCTGCCGCTGCTCCGTGGGCTGATCCATCTTCACTTCACCGTGTCCGTGGGCCGCTCTCCGTGTGTTTTGGCGCAGTTGTAGTTTTGGCGCGGGTTGTGCTCGTGCTTGTGCGCACTTTTCTCTGTTTTGGCGCAGATTTTGCGGTGTTTTTTGGTATTTCTCACGCGTGGATTTCCTCGTGAACACTTTGAGCTCGTGCCAACTGTTGCTCTTCCCGCAGCCTCAGCATCCTCCGGCTTTATACCCACGGATTACTCACGGAGCGATCCCATTGGCCGAGAGCGGAGAGGGGGCGGGGCCAGGGGGATTACCGCAAAATTATGAATGAAATCTGCGCCGTGTAATTATGTTTTAATTAGGCCCGCGTCCATTTTGATTGTGAAAATTGTGAACAGATCGTGACGTGAGGCGATCGGAGGAGACGAGCTCTGATTGGTCCAGACCGGGAGAGGCCCCGCCCCTTTGTCACTGCCTCATTAAAGCGGAGCAATTAGTGAAAGTGGAGATTTTGGGGTTTGATTTCATTAAATACTACAAAAGTAAATACTTACATAAAAACTGTACTTAAGTATTGTACTGTGTGTACTTGTGTATGTGTACTTTACTCCACTAAATTTCAGGTCAGAGTACTTTTCTTTACGCTGAGACGTGATAAAAAGAGGAGAAAAAAATCAAACGAGTCACTTAAAATCAGCAAAATTCTTGACTGAAATTCTTGATGCTTTAATTGTTCTAAAACACAAAACTGCAAAATACTTTAACTTTTTTAAACGTTTACATTTTTAAACAGGTACTCGAGTACTTTTACTTAAATATTTTTTTCATGTGATACTTTTACTCGAGTACTCTTCTGTAACACCAGCGAGTCCTCGATCCACCGCTGAAGTGTCACACAGAAATAAAAATAAAACCCGACGACCTGCTGCAAACGTTTGAAAGAAATGAATTTTACAAAACGTGTTTTTACTGAATTATTTTAATCATTTAGAGGAATTCAAGAAACTAAGTACTGGGTCAGAGGGTCAGAGGAGCAGAGGGTCAGAGGAGCAGAGGGTCAGAGGAGCAGAGGGGCAGAGGAGCAGAGGGGCAGAGGGTCAGAGGGTCAGAGGAGCAGAGGGGCAGAGGAGCAGAGGGGCAGAGGGTCAGAGGAGCAGAGGGTCAGAGGAGCAGAGGGGCAGAGGAGCAGAGGGTCAGAGGGTCAGAGGAGCAGAGGGTCAGAGGGGCAGAGGAGCAGAGGGGCAGAGGGTCAGAGGGTCAGAGGAGCAGAGGGGCAGAGGAGCAGAGGGGCAGAGGGTCAGAGGAGGAGAGGGTCAGAGGGTCAGAAGAGCAGAGGGTCAGAGGAGCAGAGGAGGAGAGGGTCAGAGGAACAGAGGGTCAGAGGAGCAGAGGGTCAGAGGAGCAGAGGGTCAGAGGAGGAGAGGGTCAGAGGAACAGAGGGTCAGAGGAGGAGAGGAGCAGAGGGTCAGAGGAGCAGAGGGTCAGAGGAGCAGAGGGTCAGAGAAGGAGAGGAGCAGAGGGTCAGAAGAGCAGAGGGTCAGAGGAACAGACGGTCAGAGGAGGAGAGGGTCAGAGGAGCAGAGGAGGAGAGGGTCAGAGGAACAGAGGGTCAGAGGAGCAGAGGGTCAGAGGAACAGAGGGTCAGAGGAGCAGAGGGTCAGAGGAACAGAGGGTCAGAGGAGGAGAGGAGCAGAGGGTCAGAGGAGCAGAGGGTCAGAGGAGCAGAGGGTCAGAGAAGGAGAGGAGCAGAGGGTCAGAAGAGCAGAGGGTCAGAGGAGCAGAGGGTCAGAGGAGCAGAGGGTCAGAGGAGGAAAGGGTCAGAGGAGGAGAGGGTCAGAGGAGGAGAGGGTCAGAGGAACAGAGGGTCAGAGGAGCAGAGGGTCAGAGGAGCAGAGGGTCAGAGGAGGAGAGGAGCAGAGGGTCAGAAGAGCAGAGGGTCAGAGGAACAGACGGTCAGAGGAGGAGAGGGTCAGAGGAGCAGAGGAGGAGAGGGTCAGAGGAACAGAGGGTCAGAGGAGCAGAGGGTCAGAGGAACAGAGGGTCAGAGGAGCAGAGGGTCAGAGGAGGAAAGGGTCAGAGGAGGAGAGGAGCAGAGGGTCAGAGGAGCAGAAGGTCAGAGGAGGAGAGGGTCAGAGGAGGAGAGGGTCAGAGGAGCAGAGGGTCAGAGGAGCAGAAGGTCAGAGGAGGAGAGGGTCAGAGGAACAGAGGAGGAGAGGGTCAGAGGAGGAGAGGGTCAGAGGAACAGAGGGTCAGAGGAGCAGAGGAGGAGAGGGTCAGAGGAGCAGAGGGTCAGAGGAGGAGAGGAGCAGAGGGTCAGAGGAGCAGAGGGTCAGAGGAGGAGAGGGTCAGAGGAGGAGAGGGTCAGAGGAGCAGAGGGTCAGAGGAGCAGAGGGTCAGAGGAGGAGAGGGTCAGAGGAGCAGAGGGTCAGAGGAGGAGAGGGTCAGAGGAGGAGGGGGTCAGAGGAGGAGAGGGTCAGAGGAGCAGAGGGTCAGAGGAGGAGGGGGTCAGAGGAGGAGGTGGTCAGAGGAGCAGAGGGTCAGAAGGTCAGAGGACAGGGTCAGATGGTCAGAGGGTCAGATGGAGCTAAGCAAAGACCTGCAGAAACACAAATGTTTCTTGTAAACTGAAGCTCAGGTGTGAAGCGGGAGAACAGAAGTACGTCAAAGTCGCCGTCGTCTCAGGTAAAGGCGAAGGCGGACAGTTTCTCGGCCACGCCCACAGTCTTGGCCTTCTTAGAGCTCGTCTCCTCGTTTGTGTCCTCGCCTCCTTCCTCGTCTCCTACCTCCTCGGGTCGTTTCCTTTTCTTTGGCTCATCTGCGCTCTGACCCTTCGCTCGCTCCGTCCACGACTGAAACAAAACACACGTTTGGACTGAATATTACTGAATGTTTAGAACATTTGAAGATTTACAAAAGGTGAAACGGTTCAAACAGAATCTGTCCTGGTCCAGTCCTCGTCACCACTTCAGACCTGATCTAGTCCCATTCACACTTTAGTCCTGGTTTAGTCCTGGTTTAGTCCTGGTTTAGACCTGGTTCAGACCTGGTTCAGTCCTGGTTCAGTCCTGGTTTAGTCCTGGTTTAGTCCTGGTTTAGTCCTGGATCTGGAGGTGAGTCACAGCGGCTCTTTTGTTTTGATCCATCAGCGATGCGCACGCATGCGCACGTGCACACACACACACAGACACACACACGTGCACACTCTCTCGTGCACATGTGAAAGGAGACGTGTCATTACCGTCTTTGTTTGGCTCGTACAGGTGTCTCCTAAATATAACCCCACAAACAAACTGAACCAGGACTAAACCAGGACTGAACCAGGACTAAACCAGGACTAAACCAGGACTGAACCAGGACTAAACCAGTACTAAAGCAGGACTAAACCAGGACTAAAGCAGGACTAAACCAGGACTGAACTAGGACTAAACCAGGACTAAAGCAGGACTAAACCAGGACTAAACCAGGACTAAACCAGGACTGAACCAGGACTAAACCAGGACTAAAGCAGGACTAAAGCAGGACTAAAGCAGGACTAAACCAGGACTAAACCAGGACTAAAGCAGGACTAAAGCAGGACTAAACCAGGACTAAAGCAGGACTAAACCAGGACTAAAGCGGGACTAAAGCGGGACTAAACCAGGACTAAACCAGGACTAAAGCAGGACTAAACCAGGACTGAACCAGGACTAAACCAGTACTAAACCAGTACTAAAGCAGGACTAAACCAGGACTAAACCAGGACTAAACCAGTACTAAAGCAGGACTAAACCAGGACTAAAGCAGGACTAAACCAGGACTGAACCAGGACTAAACCAGGACTGAACCAGGACTAAACCAGTACTAAAGCAGGACTAAACCAGGACTAAAGCAGGACTAAACCAGGACTAAACCAGGACTAAACCAGGACTGAACCAGGACTGAACCAGTACTAAAGCAGGACTAAACCAGGACTAAAGCAGGACTAAACCAGGACTGAACCAGGACTAAACCAGGACTGAACCAGGACTAAACCAGTACTAAAGCAGGACTAAACCAGGACTAAAGCAGGACTAAACCAGGACTAAAGCAGGACTAAACCAGGACTGAACCAGGACTAAACCAGGACTGAACCAGGACTAAACCAGTACTAAAGCAGGACTAAACCAGGACTGAACCAGGACTAAACCAGTACTAAAGCAGGACTAAACCAGGACTAAAGCAGGACTAAACCAGGACTGAACCAGGACTAAACCAGGACTAAAGCGGGACTAAACCAGGACTAAACCAGGACTAAAGCAGGACTAAACCAGGACTAAAGCGGGACTAAAGCGGGACTAAACCAGGACTAAACCAGGACTAAAGCAGGACTAAACCAGGACTAAACCAGGACTGAACCAGGACTAAACCAGTACTAAACCAGTACTAAAGCAGGACTAAACCAGGACTAAACCAGGACTAAACCAGTACTAAACCAGTACTAAAGCAGGACTAAACCAGGACTAAACCAGGACTAAACCAGTACTAAAGCAGGACTAAACCAGGACTAAAGCAGGACTAAACCAGGACTGAACCAGGACTAAACCAGGACTGAACCAGGACTAAACCAGTACTAAAGCAGGACTAAACCAGGACTAAAGCAGGACTAAACCAGGACTAAAGCAGGACTAAACCAGGACTGAACCAGGACTAAACCAGGACTGAACCAGGACTAAACCAGTACTAAAGCAGGACTAAACCAGGACTGAACCAGGACTAAACCAGTACTAAAGCAGGACTAAACCAGGACTAAAGCAGGACTAAACCAGGACTGAACCAGGACTAAACCAGGACTAAAGCAGGACTAAACCAGGACTAAACCAGGACTAAACCAGGACTGAACCAGGACTAAACCAGTACTAAAGCAGGACTAAACCAGGACTAAAGCAGGACTAAACCAGGACTGAACCAGGACTAAACCAGGACTAAAGCAGGACTAAACCAGGACTAAACCAGGACTAAACCAGGACTGAACCAGGACTGAACCAGTACTAAAGCAGGACTAAACCAGGACTAAAGCAGGACTAAACCAGGACTGAACCAGGACTAAACCAGTACTAAAGCAGGACTAAACCAGGACTAAACCAGGACTGAACCAGGACTAAACCAGTACTAAAGCAGGACTAAAGCAGGACTAAAGCAGGACTAAACCAGTACTAAAGCAGGACTAAACCAGGACTAAACCAGGACTAAACCAGGACTGAACCAGGACTAAACCAGTACTAAAGCAGGACTAAACCAGGACTAAAGCAGGACTAAACCAGGACTGAACCAGGACTAAACCAGGACTAAACCAGGACTAAACCAGGACTAAACCAGGACTGAACCAGGACTAAACCAGTACTAAAGCAGGACTAAAGCAGGACTAAAGCAGGACTAAACCAGTACTAAAGCAGGACTAAACCAGGACTAAAGCAGGACTAAACCAGGACTGAACCAGGACTAAACCAGGACTAAAGCAGGACTAAACCAGGACTAAACCAGGACTAAACCAGGACTGAACCAGGACTAAACCAGTACTAAAGCAGGACTAAACCAGGACTAAAGCAGGACTAAACCAGGACTAAACCAGTACTAAAGCAGGACTAAACCAGGACTAAAGCAGGACTAAACCAGGACTAAACCAGTACTAAAGCAGGACTAAACCAGGACTAAAGCAGGACTAAACCAGTACTAAAGCAGGACTAAACCAGGACTAAAGCAGGACTAAACCAGGACTAAACCAGGACTGAACCAGGACTAAACCAGGACTAAACCAGGACTAAACCAGGACTGAACCAGGACTAAACCAGTACTAAAGCAGGACTAAACCAGGACTAAAGCAGGACTAAACCAGGACTAAACCAGGACTAAACTAGGACTAAACCAGGACTAAACCAGGACTAAACCAGGACTAAACTAGGACTAAACCAGGACTAAACCAGGACTGAACCAGGACTAAACCAGTACTAAAGCAGGACTAAACCAGGACTAAAGCAGGACTAAACCAGGACTGAACCAGGACTAAACCAGGACTAAAGCAGGACTAAACCAGGACTAAACCAGGACTAAACCAGGACTGAACCAGGACTAAACCAGTACTAAAGCAGGACTAAACCAGGACTAAAGCAGGACTAAACCAGGACTGAACCAGGACTAAACCAGTACTAAAGCAGGACTAAACCAGGACTAAAGCAGGACTAAACCAGGACTGAACCAGGACTAAACCAGGACTAAAGCAGGACTAAACCAGGACTAAACCAGGACTAAACCAGGACTGAACCAGGACTAAACCAGTACTAAAGCAGGACTAAACCAGGACTAAAGCAGGACTAAACCAGGACTGAACCAGGACTAAACCAGGACTAAAGCAGGACTAAACCAGGACTAAACCAGGACTAAACCAGGACTGAACCAGGACTAAACCAGTACTAAAGCAGGACTAAACCAGGACTAAAGCAGGACTAAACCAGGACTGAACCAGGACTAAACCAGTACTAAAGCAGGACTAAACCAGGACTAAACCAGGACTGAACCAGGACTAAACCAGTACTAAAGCAGGACTAAAGCAGGACTAAAGCAGGACTAAACCAGTACTAAAGCAGGACTAAACCAGGACTAAACCAGGACTAAACCAGGACTGAACCAGGACTAAACCAGTACTAAAGCAGGACTAAACCAGGACTAAAGCAGGACTAAACCAGGACTGAACCAGGACTAAACCAGGACTAAACCAGGACTAAACCAGGACTAAACCAGGACTGAACCAGGACTAAACCAGTACTAAAGCAGGACTAAAGCAGGACTAAAGCAGGACTAAACCAGTACTAAAGCAGGACTAAACCAGGACTAAAGCAGGACTAAACCAGGACTGAACCAGGACTAAACCAGGACTAAAGCAGGACTAAACCAGGACTAAACCAGGACTAAACCAGGACTGAACCAGGACTAAACCAGGACTAAACCAGTACTAAAGCAGGACTAAACCAGGACTAAAGCAGGACTAAACCAGGACTAAACCAGTACTAAAGCAGGACTAAACCAGGACTAAAGCAGGACTAAACCAGGACTAAACCAGTACTAAAGCAGGACTAAACCAGGACTAAAGCAGGACTAAACCAGTACTAAAGCAGGACTAAACCAGGACTAAAGCAGGACTAAACCAGGACTAAACCAGGACTGAACCAGGACTAAACCAGGACTAAACCAGGACTAAACCAGGACTGAACCAGGACTAAACCAGTACTAAAGCAGGACTAAACCAGGACTAAAGCAGGACTAAACCAGGACTAAACCAGTACTAAAGCAGGACTAAACCAGGACTAAAGCAGGACTAAACCAGTACTAAAGCAGGACTAAACCAGGACTAAAGCAGGACTAAAGCAGGACTAAACCAGGACTAAAGCAGGACTAAAGCAGGACCGAAGCAGGACTAAAGCAGGACTAAAGCAGGACTGAACCAGGACTAAAGCAGGACCGAAGCAGGACTAAAGCAGGACTAAAGCAGGACTAAAGCAGGACTAAAGCAGGACTGAACCAGGACTAAAGCAGGACTGAACCAGGACTAAACCAGAACCAAACCAGCACTGAACCAGGACCAAACCAGGACCAAACCAGGACTGGATTAGGTTGGTTATGAAAAATATCCTAGTCACATTTAATTAGGTAAATGATTAAAATCCTTTTTGACTGGGCTTGTTTAAATCCTGTTTGGATCTGACCTGATACTCCAGTTTGAGGCAGATCCAAACCAGGTCTAAAGTGGGTCCAAAGTGGGTCTAAAGTGGGTCTAAAGCAGGTCTAAAGTGGGTCTACAGCGGGTCCAAACCAGGTCCAAACCAGGTCTAAACCAGGTCCAAACCAGGTCCAAACCGGGTCTACAGCAGGTCTGAAACAGGTCTACAGTGGGTCTAAACCAGGTCTGAAACAGATCTACAGTGGGTCTACAGCGGGTCTACAGTGGGTCTAAACCAGGTCTAAACCAGGTCTAAACCAGGTCCAAACCAGGTCCAAACCGGGTCTACAGCAGGTCTGAAACAGGTCTACAGTGGGTCTAAACCAGGTCTGAAACAGGTCTACAGTGGGTCTACAGCGGGTCTAAACCAGGTCTAAACCAGGTCCGTCCCAGGTCCTTGTTGTTTCCATATCAGCTGTTTTATTGTTGCTCTTGTTTTGAGCCTGTGAAGTGTTAAAATGAAACAACAACAGGGACTTCATTAAGAACAGACAACACACACACGCACACGCACACGCACACACACACACACACACACACACACACACACACACAGTCTAATCTTTTCAAATCTTAAACCTCAGTATAAACTTTTTTAAAATGGTGGAATGTGACTTCACTATGAGAACGAACCAGGACTGAAGCAGGACTAAAGCAGGACTAAAGCGGGACTGAAGCAGGACAAAACAGGGACTGAAGCAGGACTAAAGCAGGACTAAAGCAGGACTGAAGCAGGACTAAACAGGGACTGAAGCAGGACTGAAGCAGGACTGAAGCAGGAATAAAGCAGGACTAAAGCAGGACTGAAGCAGGAATGAAGCTGGAATAAAGCGGGAATGAAGCAGGAATGAAGCGGGAATAAAGCGGGAATAAAGCGGGAATAAAGCGGGACTGAAGCGGGAATAAAGCAGGACTGAAGCGGGAATAAAGCAGGACTGAAGCAGGACTGAAGCGGGACTAAAGCAGGACTGAAGCGGGACTAAACCAGGACTGAAGCGGGACTAAAGCAGGACTGAAGCGGGACTAAAGCAGGACTGAAGCGGCTCCTCTCACCAGTCTCTCCTCTGCAGACAGGTTCCTGAATCGTCCCATTGCTTCTTTGATCACGTCCGTCTCATCCAGACTCGGACTTTCAGCCAAAATGTTTTTTCTGTGATTTTCCAACCAGAGCTGGAACCCCGTCTGAGGCCTGCAGACAACAACACACAACAACATCACAACAACATCACACAACAACATCACAACAACAACACACAACAACATCACACCAACATCACACATCACACAACAACATCACAACAACAACACACAACAACATCACACCAACATCACACCAACATCACACAACAACACACAACAACAACACACAACAACATCACACCAACATCACACAACAACATCACAACAACAACACACAACAACATCACAACAACACACAACAACATCACAACAACAACACACAACAACATCACACAACAACATCACACCAACATCACAACAACAACACACAACAACATCACAACAACAACACACAACAACATCACAACAACATCACACAACAACACACAACAACATCACACCAACATCACACAACAACATCACAACAACATCACAACAACATCACACCAACATCACACCAACATCACACAACAACACACAACAACATCACAACAACAACACACAACAACATCACACAACAACATCACACCAACATCACACAACAACATCACAACAACAACACACAACAACATCACAACAACAACATCACAACAACATCACACAACAACACACAACAACATCACACCAACATCACACAACATCACAACAACATCACAACAACATCACACAACATCACAACATCACACAACAACATCACACAACAACACACAACAACATCACACAACAACACACAACAACATCACACAACAACACACAACAACATCACAACAACATCACAACATCACACAACAACATCACACAACAACAACACACAACATCACACAACAACAACACACAACAACATCACACAACAACATCACACCAACATCACACAACAACAACACACAACATCACAACATCACACAACATCACAACAACATCACACAACAACAACACACAACAACATCACACAACAACATCACACCAACATCACACAACAACAACACACAACATCACAACATCACACAACAACATCACAACAACATCACACAACAACATCACAACAACAACACACAACAACATCACACAACAACATCACAACAACATCACAACAACATCACACAACAACACACAACAACATCACAACAACAACACACAACAACATCACACAACAACATCACAACAACAACACACAACAACATCACAACATCACACAACAAAATCACACAACATCACAACAACAACACACAACAACATCACACAACATCACACAACAACATCACACCAACATCACACAACAACATCACACAACATCACAACAACATCACACAACAACATCACACAACAACATCACAACAACATCACACAACAACATCACAACAACAACAACATCACACAACAACATCACACAACAACAACACACAACATCACACAACATCACACAACAACATCACACAACATCACAACAACATCACAACAACATCACACAACATCACACAACAACACACAACATCACACAACATCACAACAACAACACACAACAACACACAACATCACACAACAACATCACACCAACATCACACAACATCACAACAACAACACATAACAACATCACAACAACATCACACAACACACAACAACATCACACAACAACATCACAACAACAACATCACACAACAACATCACACAACAACACACAACAATATCACACAACAACATCACAACAACATCACAACAACATCACACAACAACATCACAACAACATCACACAACAACATCACACAACAACATCACAACAACATCACACAACAACATCACGCAACAACACACAACAACATCACAACAACAACACACAACAACATCACAACATCACACAACAACATCACACAACATCACACAACAACATCACACAACATCACAACAACATCACACAACAACATCACAACAACAACATCACACAACACACAACATCACAACAACATCACACAACATCACAACAACAACACACAACAACATCACAACAACAACACACAACAACATCACAACAACAACATCACACAACAACATCACACAACAACATCACAACAACATCACACAACATCACAAAACAACATCACACAAACTGACTGTGAGCTTTAAATCATGTTCTGATGTTTCCTCCTCAAAACCAGACCTGGAGTTGTGTTTGTTTCATTCACATGTTTGAGGAACTCTTTATTATTAGTCTGTCTACATCAGGGGTGCTCACACTTTTTCAGCCTGCGAGCTACTTATAAAATGACCAAGTAAAAATGATCTACCTACTACAAAAATGCAAATCATTTATTTATTCATAAATATATTGAGAATTCTTTACATGTACAATTTATGTTGATGTACCTTGCATAACGGCATGAACACATATTGCGCAATTTCATTTTTTCTCATTACCTTACTCTCTTGAATTGTATTGGTTGGAATCAGCTCGAGATGCATAGTCCAGACAGTAGCTGCTGACATCCAGACTCAAGCACACTTCTAAATGATCATCAGTCATGGTGGAACGGTACTTGGACTTGATGATCTTCATGTGGGAAAAGACTGACTCACACAAATACGTTTTTATAGATCTATCTCCATTTTATCTGATAAATGTTCATTTAAGCTTAAAATAAGCCAAGGAAACTGTACTGCCCTTAAACATTCTGTGCCCCTTTTTTGGACCCTCACCCACAGTTTGAGAACCCCCTTCGTTGATCTTAAACCTGTTTTTCAAGTTCTTAACTGGAGTTTCATTATCTTACTGGTTTTGCAGTAGTATTTACCAGCGTCTGCACATTTACCAAACACACGTCGTGACAAATACACATGTATTTGTGCACTTTTATTAGGCAAACTTCAACCACATGTCGCGGTAGGCCAGCTCTGTGCTGTAGGCCTGTTTTTTGCCAACATAAATTTAGATTAGTTTTTGCTTCGCGTTTCATCTTGCTCGTCTAATCTGCGTGCATTGAGAAGGGTGTGTGTGTGAGTTATATGGAGGGAGGAGCGAGAGCGCAAAAAGGCGAGGAGCGGCATGCTGACGTGAGGCAGATGGACAGCTAGGATGTTTTAAAAAGTTTAACCTGCACTGTGATACATGCTGGTACTCAAGGGTACACGCTGTTGCGTACAAGCTGTGCGCGCTGGGGACACGTGTGGTGATGTGCTGCGAAGTGTCCGCAGGTTCCAGACGAGCGCACAGGCTGCGGTAAGAAGCCCCGTGCGGTCCCGCACACCGGTACAAGTTATTGCTGACGGCACCGGCCGTAATGAAATATGGTCGCACTCATCTCAAGACCAAGACCAGTCTCGAGTGGGCCTACTACGACGCTACGATCTACCCACACTACCTTGGTGATCGACTGGTAGATCGCGATCGACGTATTGCGCACCCCTGGTCTACATCTCCAAAGCTCCAAACGCTCTGTTCCACCTTGTGATGTCATCAAGTGGTAGTTTTCAAGTGAACAGCTCCTTTTACCTTTAGTTCAGTAGAGATCGGCAATTCCAGGACTGAAATGATCCAAATGATTCTAGTGAAGGTGTGCGGAGTTTAAAAACACAGTGTATTATGTTTGTAAAGGTCTAAACTACAGGGAGGGCATCTGACACCCAGGGAGGACATCAGACGTTACCTCCTGTTTTCTGTGCTCTCTGGAGATGGAGGTGATGGGTTGGGTTCCTTGGTTCTGGGTTCCTCTGGTGTCTCCTCAGGTTCTGGTCTCTTGGTGTTTGTCTTGGAGCTCATCTGGAGCAGAGTGGACTGAGTCTGCAGAGCAAACATCTCCATCACAACAAGTACACAACTACTGTCACACTTATAAACCTGCAGCCACAGCCGCACACTGGAGGACGCACAAAGACTTCTCCTGAGGACGCAGAAAGACTTCTCCCAAGGACGCACTAAAGACTTCCCCTGAGGATGCACTAAAGACTTCTCCTGAGGACACACAAAGAAATCTCCTGAGGATGCACTAAAACTTCTCCTGAGGATGCACAAAGACTTCTCCTGAGGATGCACTAAAGACTACTCCTGAGGATACACAAAGACTTCCCCTGAGGATGCACAAAGACTTCTCCTGAGGACGCACAAAGACTTGTTCTGAGGACACACAAAGACTTCTCCTGAGGACGCACTAAAACTTCTCCTGAGGACGCACTAAGACTTCTCCTGAGGACACACAAAGACTTCCCTTGAGAATGCACTAAACACTACTCCTGAGGACACACAAAGACTTGTTCTGAGGACACACTAAAGACTTCTCCTGAGGACACACAAAGACTTCTCCTGAGGACACACTAAAGACTTCTCCTGAGGACACACTAAAGACTTCTCCTGAGGACACACTAAAGACTTCTCCTGAGGACACACTAAAGACTTCTCCTGAGGACACACTAAAGACTTCTCCTGAGGACACACAAAGACTTCTCCTGAGGACACACTAAAGACTTCTCCTGAGGACACACTAAAGACTTCTCCTGAGGACACACAAAGACTTCTCCTGAGGACACACAAAGATTTCTCCTGAGGACACATTAAAGACTCTGGAGTTTGGAGCACAGGTCCCTTCCTTGATTTGGAACAAAATGTTAAAGTCCAAACCCCAGGGTCATGTAGAGGGTCAAAGGTCAAAGTGAGGAGCCTGACATCAGCAGGTACAGAGAGAGGGGCCACGCTTTATAGACACAAACTGAACTGGAGCCAGAGTCCATGGAGCCCAGTCACGCCCATGAACACTTCCTGTCTGGAGTGCGGCGTTAGCGTGTCAGCTCTGCCCATTGATATGAAGAGTCTGTGGTCTAAAGCAGCAGACTGATGTGTTTCACTGATGTGTTTCTATAAAAGCATAATAAACATAAACTCGTAATGATATTGATAAAAACCCAAACGGATTGACACAAACAACAACAAACCAAGTCTCAATCAGGGTCTAAACCAGGTCTAAACCAGGTCTAAACCAGGTCTAAACCAGGGTCTAAACCAGGGTGTAAACCAGGGTCTGAACCAGGGTCTAAACCAGGACTAAACCAGGTCTAAACCAGTTCTAAACCAGGACCAGAGCAGGTCTCTGTACCTTGCGCTTGGGTTTCGGGGCCAGTGGTTTGAGGACTGGGCTCTTCTTGGTTTTGACGGAGGAGGAAGTGAGTGGAGCGGACTTCCTGTATGGGATGGTGTCCAGGATGTTTGCGACGCGTTGCTGAGTGGCAGCGGCGCCCCCGCTGGACACCTGAGGAGGCACAGTCACAGTTACATAATCCACCTCGAGTCTGCACCTGATTCTTAACGTCTTAAAAAGGAAAAACAGAACAAGGTCCAGGGTCCAGGGGCTAAACCAGGACTAAACCAGGACTGAACCAGGACTGAACCAGGACTGAACCAGGACTAAACCAGGACTAAACCAGGACTAAACCAAGTCTCAACCAGGACTGAATCAGGACTAAACCAGGACTGAATCAGGACTAAACCAGGACTGAATCAGGACTAAACCAGGACTGAACCAGTCTGATGGACCCTCCACCAGAAAAGTTACACAATGCACCTTTAACTTCCTAAAAACTGATCCAGCTGTGTGTGTGTTTGTGTGTGTGTGTGTGTGTGTGTGTGTAAACTGTGTTGTGTGATTATGGAACGTTCATTTCTGAATTATCCACCTTGTGCAGAGTGAGTCAAATGTGATGAACTGCCACTGTAAATGTATTATTTTGATATTGTTTATACATTAGATTTTGAAGTTAGTGCACTAATAAATGAATAAAAGTTTATGTTATATAGGGGTCTAACTGTTCCACATTTTTCCTACTCTCACTTTTATGTGACGGCTAAAATTAGCAGCTTTTTGGCATTTTCTTTTTGTGACCGTAGCTCACCAGAAAAGATCTGATCCATATTCCTGGTTTGGTGCCGATATTTGATCCTGGTATCGGTATCGGTGCATCCGTACAGGACTACACACATACATCCCTACAACAACTCAGCCTTATGTAACAGATAATACTCCCTACAACAACTCAGCCTTATGTAAGATAATGCTCCCTACAACAACTCAGCCTTATGTAAGATAATGCTCCCTACAACAACTCAGCCTTATGTAACAGATAATGCTCCCTACAACAACTCAGCCTTATGTAACAGATAATACTCCCTACAACAACTCAGCCTTATGTAACAGATAATGCTCCCTACAACAACTCAGCCTTATGTAACAGATAATGCTCCCTACAACTCAGCCTTATGTAACAGATAATACTCCCTACAACAACTCAGCCTTATTTAACAGATAATGCTCCCTACAACAACTCAGCCTTATGTAACAGATAATACTCCCTACAACAACTCAGCCTTATGTAACAGATAATGCTCCCTACAACAACTCAGCCTTATGTAAGATAATGCTCCCTACAACTCAGCCTTATGTAACAGATAATGCTCCCTACAACAACTCAGCCTTATGTAACAGATAATACTCCCTACAACAACTCAGCCTTATGTAACAGATAATGCTCCCTACAACAACTCAGCCTTATGTAACAGATAATGCTCCCTACAACTCAGCCTTATGTAACAGATAATACTCCCTACAACAACTCAGCCTTATGTAACAGATAATACTCCCTACAACAACTCAGCCTTATTTAACAGATAATGCTCCCTACAACAACTCAGCCTTATGTAACAGATAATACTCCCTACAACAACTCAGCCTTATTTAACAGATAATGTTCCCTACAACTCAGCCTTATGTAACAGATAATACTCCCTACAACAACTCAGCCTTATTTAACAGATAATGTTCCCTACAACTCAGCCTTATGTAACAGATAATACTCCCTACAACTCAGCCTTATTTAACAGATAATGTTCCCTACAACTCAGCCTTATGTAACAGATAATACTCCCTACAACAACTCAGCCTTATGTAACAGATAATGCTCCCTACAACAACTCAGCCTTATGTAACAGATAATACTCCCTACAACAACTCAGCCTTATGTAACAGATAATGCTCCCTACAACAACTCAGCCTTATGTAACAGATAATACTCTCTACAACAACTCAGCCTTATGTAACAGATAATGCTCCCTACAACAACTCAGCCTTATGTAACAGATAACACTCCCTACAACAACTCAGCCTTATGTAACAGATAATGCTCCCTACAACAACTCAGCCTTATGTAACAGATAATACTCCCTACAACAACTCAGCCTTATGTAACAGATAATGCTCCCTACAACAACTCAGCCTTATGTAACAGATAATGCTCCCTACAACAACTCAGCCTTATGTAACAGATAATACTCCCTACAACAACTCAGCCTTATGTAACAGATAACACTCCCTACAACAACTCAGCCTTATGTAACAGATAATGCTCCCTACAACAACTCAGCCTTATGTAACAGATAATACTCCCTACAACAACTCAGCCTTATGTAACAGATAATGCTCCCTACAACAACTCAGCCTTATGTAACAGATAATGCTCCCTACAACAACTCAGCCTTATGTAACAGATAATACTCCCTACAACAACTCAGCCTTATGTAACAGATAATGCTCCCTACAACAACTCAGCCTTATGTAACAGATAATGCTCCCTACAACAACTCAGCCTTATGTAACAGATAATACTAAACAAATGAAAATATTTAAATGAGGTGATCACCTTGAAGGGGTTGATGCGAGCGCTTTTGTTCACTGCCACTAAAAAAAGAAGAAAAAGGGAAAAACACTGGATGAAAAACGCTGCGTTTCAGTTTGTGATCATCGGGAATCAGCTCGGACCTGGTCTGAGTACGGCTTTCTCTGCAGAGGCAGCAGTGTCTTTGGCAAACGGATTCAATCCTAGAAACAAGACACAAATCAGGAGTCGAACCCACAACCTCCAGGTGAGAGAGAGGAGAGCTTACGTCTCTTGGGCTGTGGCTCCTCCTCCTCTTCCTCTTCTTCTTCCTCCTCCTCCTCTTCGGTTTGGCGTCTCTTGTATTGAGACACTTCACTGCGACTGAACCTGGACAAAAACACGAGATTTTAAATATTTTAAACTCAAAAGTCTGAGGGCATCTGACACAAGGGGAGGGAGGGCATCTGACACAGCGGAAGGGCATCTGAATAGTCTGAACAGCTCTTCCTGTTGTTGGGGGAGGACTGACCTGAGGGCGCTGTCAGGACGAGTTAAAGCAGAGAACTGTGGCATTTAGCAGAACACTCTAAATATATCCTCTGTGCGTCAGATGCCCTCCCAGCCTCCTATATCCATCCCCCGTGCGTCAGATGCCCTCCCAGCCTCCTATATCCATCCCCCGTGCGTCAGATGCCCTCCCAGCCTCCTATATCCATCCCCACTGTGTCAGATGCCCTCCCTGACATCGAACAATACAACTGCAAATATATAAACTGTCCAGACTTTTATGGAACATCATTTGTTCCATTAGATTTTGAATTTTAAATCCCACTGAATTTCTTACTTTGATTTTTTAACTCTGAATAATTATTTTTATTCTGGATTTTACTTGCTGAAATTTTAAGTGTACATTTTCAAAGTGTTTAAAATTCAATATTTAAAAAAAAAAAAAAAAAAAAAAAAAAAAAAATCAAAATTTAGAGTGTAAAAATCACCATGAAAAATATTTGCAGGAAAAATCTATGGAAGATAATTTGTTTAATCAGATTCTGAATTTTAAATGCCATTGAATTTCTCATTTTGAATTTTTTAACTCTGAAAAACAAGTTTGAATTATTTTTATTATAAATTTTAGTTGCTGAAATTTTAAGCATACTTTTTCAATGTTTCAAATTCAAAATAAAAATGTAATCTTTTAAATATTAAGCGCAAATCTTTTCAATTTTACACTCTGAATTTTGACTTGAATTTGAAGACTTGAAAATATTTGTACTGAATATTTAAAAGGTGATTTTTTTCATTTTGAATTTGAAACATTGAGCAAGTACACTTAAAATTTTGGCAACTCAAATTCAGAACAAAAATAATTCAAACATGTTTTAACATGTTTAAACATGTTAAAACTTCAAAGTGAGAAATTCAGTGGTGTTTAAAATTAAAATCTGATGAAACAAATTATCTTCTGTACAAAACCATTTAATACAGACGGGTGCGGCAGTTCAGATGCAGGTTTTTGTTGTAAAACGGCAAGTGAACGGGTCTGGTCACCTTTCAGATTGTTTATGACGAAGTCCAATGTGATCGGCGGATGGTTTTCAGATTCTAGAATGTGATGATGTCATACTCCCAGACGGGGGTCAAGGGTCAGATTTCTAGTTCTATTCACGCTTATGTCACAAAACTAGCAGATGTCTGGAAACATGCGGATGACAACTTCCTTTAGGCTCTTTTGGCGACAGTAACTGGGAAATCTGGGAAAACTGAGAAATTGTCCCGGTTTTCTTCATCTAGATTATTATTATAGACCTTTTATAAACCGCCTATTAAATTGTGTATTATAATTTGTCTAACTTTAGAAGAAGACTGAAGACTTTTACTGCTGAATCCATGGTTTTACCACATGCCCAGTGTCGGGAACTACACTGGACGTCGCCATACGCAGGTTTCCAAGCGTCTTCCGGTAAGCAGAAATACGAGCTGTTGTACTTTGCCATGAAAACTCACTATTACAACATCATTGTAATAAACAATATTGGACTGTGGATATGCAGCGAAGTCATCTGAAACACACGTGTCATCTGAAACACACACGTCTCATCTGAAACACAGACGTGTCATCTGAAACACACGTGTCATCTGAAACACACACGTCTCATCTGAAACACACGTGTCATCTGAAACACACACGTCTCATCTGAAACACACACGTCTCACCTGAAACACACGTGTCATCTGAAACACACGTGTCATCTGAAACACACGTGTCATCTGAAACACACGTGTCTCACCTGAAACACACACGTGTCATCTGAAACACACACGTGTCATCTGAAACACACACGTCTCACCTGAAACACACACGTCTCACCTGAAACACACACGTGTCACCTGAAACACACACGTGTCACCTGAAACACACACGTGTCACCTGAAACACACACGTCTCACCTGAAACACACACGTCTCACCTGAAACACACACGTGTCACCTGAAACACACACGTGTCATCTGAAACACACACGTGTCACCTGAAACACACACGTGTCACCTGAAACACACACGTGTCACCTGAAACACACACGTCTCACCTGAAACACACACGTGTCATCTGAAACACACACGTGTCATCTGAAACACACACGTCTCACCTGAAACACACACGTGTCATCTGAAACACACACGTCTCACCTGAAACACACACGTCTCACCTGAAACACACACGTGTCATCTGAAACACACACGTCTCACCTGAAACACACACGTCTCACCTGAAACACACACGTCTCACCTGAAACACACACGTCTCATCTGAAACACACACAATAAATTATCCAGTTTGGAGCTTCGATTGTTGATTCTGTAAAAATCTGCCGTTTCTCAGCCTTTTATGTAGATTTTTCTCCTTTTTTTTACCTGTTTTTGACCCAAACGGAGGTCACCATAGACCAAAAACCTGAGGGGAACTCTGAAAAACTCTCCCCTGACACCATCCAAACACACACTGCCCAGATGCCGTCCTGAATTCACAGGGAACAAAACCTCCTCAGTGTCAGTCACGGGCACAGAGGGGCGTGACCCAGAGGGCACATTCTTACAAACAAACAGACCGTATCTCCATCCACACGAGCTTCAGTGATACAACACTGGAGCTGATGTTTCCTCACAGACTCACACAAAAAAACAACAATCACATGATCATCTGGACCTTACCCGTCCATTCAGCCTAAGACCAAAGACATGTTATATATTCTGGAATTGAATGACTCCAGATTCAAACGTCTTGATTTCTTTCCCCGTTCTGAAACGGGCTCAGGATCAGACTCTGGTCCAAATCTGTAAAAATATAAACTCAATAACCCATAACTGCAACACTCACAAACCCAAGATTCTGCACAGGCAACATTAAACTGTGTTCAGACAGCGGCGGCGAAAGCAGCTGGACGCCTCTCACTGGAGCTTTTCAATTTGTTTTTTTTTTTTTTTTTTTTTTTTTTTATTTCCATATTACATTAGGCAATGCCATGAGCATATATACATACACATATACTTGTACATGCGCTTATACATATCCATGTTCACATATACATAGTAGTCCTATAAACCTACACATACACATACTTGTACCTACCCTCACACATCATTTATAACTCCCCAAATGCTCAAAAGCATCTACCCCATACACTTATAAGCACCTCTTTTTTTTTTAAAGTTGTGAACGCCAACATTGTAGCATAGAACTAGGGTGTGCTATAAAGACTTTAACCTATATGTTACAATACATTATTTCAAAAAACCTTATTTTTCAATAGATTCTATACAAAGTCAGGCCGTGTTTGTCTAATATAATTTAACCATCCCCTCCATAAGTTTTCAAATTTGTCCATCTCAAGCCTAACAGATGCCGTCACTTTCTCCATATTGTATATATTATACATTACGTCCACCCACTCTTCTACTTTCGGTATTTGATCTGTTCTCCATCTTTTGGTGATTGCCTTTTTGCTCGCCAACAGCATCATTTTCATCATCTTATAATCACTCCTTCTAGTTATATTCAGTGTATCAATTTTTCCCAGATAAAGAACTTCAAAGTTTAATGGAATCTTACACTCTATTACTTTATCTATAATAACCTTAACTCCTGTCCAATATGATCTCAGTAACGGGCATCCCCAAAAGATGTGAAAATGATCTGCCTTGGAAGCACCACAGGATCTCCAACATTTTGTATCTGCATATTTCCTCTGTGCAGGGGTCAAAAAGAATCTATTTGTATTTTTCCATCCATATTCCCTCCAAAATAAAGAATTTGTAGTTGTCCATTGATCTAAACAGATTTGTTCCCAATCCTCTACCGAAATCCCAATACCTGCTTCTCTTTCTCCTCTTTCCTTCAAATAAACTGTGGTATCCCCCCTTAATGCCTCCAAGGTTACATACAGTTTAGATATAATTTTGGTAATTAATTCTGAATTAAGTGCATCCAGAACTATTTTAAAAATACCTGATTTAAATAGTTCCCACTCCACCTTATCAAGTTTTTTCTTTAAATAATCCCTTAGCTGTAGATATCTGTAAAAATCCCTGTTATCAAGACCAAATCTGTCCTTTATTTGTTGAAAACTTTGCACGTCTTTGTTTTTTATGATCTCCCAATGCATCTTTATACCAATTCCCCATGTTTTAAAAGTCCCATCCAACTGGTTTGGGCCAAAATCAGTGTCATATGCTATCACTCTAAATAATCTACCTTGCTCTATTAAATCATGCTTTTTCAAGATACTGGACCAAGTTGATAAAGATAACCACAGCCAAGGGTTTACATTTTGTTTCATCAGTATTTGTAATTTAAAATCAAACATTAATGCTTGTATGGGTGGTTTCATATTGCCCTCAATGTCTTTCCATTTCGCAACATATTCTGGATCACACAAACTCATCAACACCCTTAACTGAGCAGCCCGATAGTAGCTTTTTAAACACGGAAGTGCCAGCCCCCCCTTATTTTTTGCCAATTGTAAAGTTCTAAATTTTATACGTGGTCTTGCTCCTTGCCAGATGAATCTAGAAACAAATTTGTCCCATTCTTTGAAATCCTTATCCGTCACCTCCACTGGAAGGTTTTGGAAAACATATAGTATTCGAGGCAAGATATTCATCTTTATTATCTCCACTCTTGATGCAAGTCCTAGATAGGGAATTAAATTCCATTTTGCTAAATCTGTTTTTATACTAGATATTACAGGGCTATAATTTGCTATTTTCAATTTGTCCAGATCTTTCGTTAATGTTATACCTAAATATTTCATTGACTGTTGGTCCCATTTCAACCTAAGATTTTGATTTATAGCTTGGCTTGGCACATAATTGAAAGCAAGTATTTGAGTTTTTTGAACATTAATTTTGTAACCTGACATTTTACCAAATTCTGTCATACAATGCATCAAGTTAGGTAACGATGAGTTTGGATTCTCCAAGAAGAGCAGTACATCGTCCGCAAATAGGGCTATTTTATGCTCTGCTCCTGCCATAGTAACTCCCTTAATGCCATTAAGCTGTTTTATCCATTGGCTTAGTGGTTCCAAAAACACAGCAAATAGCAGTGGGCTGACGGAACATCCTTGACGGCATCCCCTTTCTAGTGTAATTACCTTAGACAAACTACCATTAACCTTTACCCTTGCAATAGGATTTGTGTATAGAGACTGTATAGTTCTGATAATTCCCTCCTGAAAATTAAACTTCTTCATCACTCTAAACAAAAACTTCCAATTAACAGAGTCAAACGCTTTTTCTGCATCCATTCCCAAAATTGCAGCCTCCTTATTTTCCTCTTTAATAGATTGCATAATATGTAGCGTCCTGCGAATATTGTCATGTGTTTGTCTATGTTTTATAAATCCTGTTTGATCTAAACTAATAATTTTTGTTAGAATATTTTCCATTCTTCTGGCCAAAATTGCAGTAAAGAGTCTATAATCCACATTGAGAACACTTATTGGCCTGTAATTCGAGCAATTTGTCACATCTTTACCCTCTTTTGCAATTACTGAGATTATAGCTTCCCTCCATGATTCTGGAATTTTCCCTCCCTTAAGAATCCAATTAAAAGTTTTATATAATAATGGAGTTATTGTTTTCTTGTAAATTTTATACCATTCTGAGCAATAGCCATCGCTTCCCGGACTTTTACCATTTTTTAGCCTTGAAATCGCAGAATTTATTTCTTCTACTGTTATTTCCGCCATCAATATCTTGTTTTGTTCTTCTGTAATTTGTGGTAGGTTCAACTCCTCTAGGAAAGTGTCTATCTGCTTCTCGTTTTCAATTTCTGTCTGGGCATATAGCTGACTATAATAGTATTCAAAACACTTTTGAATTTCTCCTGTTTCATATACTGTTTGAGTTGTTAGTGGGTTCTTCATCTTATAAACATGTCTCGTTGCCTGCTGTTTTTTAAGTTTATAGGCCAGTAATTTTGCAGATTTACTCCCGGCCTCATAGTATCGCTGTTTAGTATAAATCATTTTTTTCTGAATTTCTTGTGATAATATATCGTTGATTTCTGCCCTTTTTGTTTTTATATCCTTCAACAAAAAATTGTTGCCATTGTCCTTATGAAGTCTTTCCAATTTTTTAAGGTCCTCTTGTAATTTTTGAAGTGAGGCTTGCTTCATCCTTTTTAAGTGAGCAGATTTGGAAATCAATTTCCCTCTCAGTACGGCCTTGCAAGCATCCCATACCACGTCTGGAGACACCTCCCCATTATCATTGTCTTCAATGTAATTACAAATATCTTTCTCAATTTCCTTTCTCATTTGACCATTTAACAAGCTTGCATTCAGGCGCCATACTGTAGTTTTTTTCTCTGTCCCCATTTGTATCTTTAAATATAATGGACAGTGATCCGACAGGTCCATCACTCCAATTTCACAGCTTTCCACCCTATACCTATCTTTGGCAAGTAATATAAAATAATCTATTCTTGTATATAGAGAGTGTGGAGCTGAAAAATATGTATAATCCTTTTTTCTGGGGTGTATTTCCCTCCATATGTCTATGATGCTGAGATTTGATAATAATTTTGCAATTTTTTTTCCAGTAGTATTTTTTTGCTGAGCTTTCCCAGAGGAGTCGAGGTCTGGATTAAGTCTTTGATTTAGATCCCCTCCACCAATGAACACTCCCTCCCCCTCTATTGTAACCAAATCAAACACCTGTTTATAGAAAATCCACTCTGAGCCTGGAGGGGCATAAATGTTGAGTAATGTTACCAAAATCCCCTCTAATCTCCCAATTACTAGTACATATCGACCTTCCCCATCTCTTATTATTTTTAACATATCAAAGCTGACTCGGTTAGAGATAAGTATACTTACTCCTCTCCTATGTCCTGATTTATAGGAAGAGGAAAACTCCTGATTGTACCCGCTTCTTTTCAATTTTTCATGCTCTTTATCAGTCATATGGGTCTCCTGCAAAAATAGAACTTCTACCCCCTGTTTCTTCATTTTGTTCAATACCTTAGATCTTTTAATTGGATTAAGTAGACCATTTACATTGTATGAGGCTACTTTTATATTGTTATTAAGTGATGTCATCTTGTACACAAAAAACAGATTCGAAATTGCATCACCCCATAAGCTACCAAAAAAGAACTTTTAAAAAAATTAGAACAATTTGAACAAAACACACAACAGTCAATCTGAACCTCCAACCCTGAGGTCTGGAAAATGACCTTTTTCGAGCTTCCATCCAGCTCTGAGGGAAACTCCCTGAAACCAAAAGGCAGGGGGCCCTCTTGGCCTAATGAGGCCCTGTCCATTCCCCCAATTGTTTCTTAGTCCTCCCCTCCCCTTCTGAGAGAAGAAAAGGCAACAAGAAAACAAAAAGAGACAACACCAAAAAAAAAAAACAACAAAAACAAAAACAAAAGCACCCCGACCAAAGTTTCAATAAGTAAAAGAAAAGGAAAAATACCATATCCTTGTAGTTCTCCTACGTGCTGAGGCCTCAATAGTGGGACAGTCACAGTTCGGGCTCACCATACAGCCATGTTACTGGTAGGAAACGTCACTTACTGGTCCTCTTCCCTGCTTCTTCTGAAGGCCTGTAATTTCTGCTTATATCCCTGATCAAGATTCTGATTCACTCTGCTGGTTCCCTGTGCAGCTTGCCACATTTTCTGCGACATCCTCTCTATTGGGTCATCCGCAGGTTTGACAATACGCACCTGAAATCCTCTTCCTGCCATATCTTTCGTTGCTTCAGTCGCTGTGTTGTAAATGCGCGTCTCTCCTTCATAGAATACACGAAGTTTGGCTGGAAAAGGTGTCTGAAATTTTATCTTTCCCTCCTTCAACACCTTCCTTGCTTCAGCATACTCCTTTCTTCTTTTCATAATTTCAGGTGCATAATCATGGTCCACATATACTCTCCGATCTGCATAGACAAAACCTTTTTTCTCCCAGGCCCTCCTGATTATTTCTTCTTTACTCCTGTAGCTTGACAGCTTCACAATGATAGATCGCGGAGGAGCGTCACCAGATGGACGAGGACCCAGCGATCTATGTGCCCTCTCAACACGGAGCTCAAATGCCGGCTGCAACTCTAGCTTTTCTCTGAGCAGGGTCTCCACAAAGACCCCGACTGATGCCGCGCTGTCCTCCGCCCCCTCTTTGATCCCGTGCAGTCTCAAGTTTTCCCTCCTAGCCCGACTTTCCTGGTCAATTTGCCTTTCCTCGAGACGTTTTTGTAGTTTAATCATCTCACATATCGCCTCTTCGAGGCACTGAACCCGCTCCTCCGCTCCCTCGATGCGCCTCTCCGCCTCGTCAATGCGACTGTTAGCCTTTTTAATTTCGTCTTTAATGTCCTTGAGAGTTTCCGCATTTTCACGGCGAAACTCTTTTATTTCTCGCAACACAGTCTCTAGCTCGGACATTTTCTCTGTCTCTCGTGACTTCTCCGGGAATACCTGTGCTGCGTCCTCGCCCTCCTCCGCCAGCTCCGGTGTTAGCCTGGCCCGTTCCTCGTCCTCGATCGCTCTAAACCCAGCGTTCGAAGTACTCTTTTTTACTTTTCCTTTTCGCATATTTAAGCCCCCTTAATAATGTACGATTTCTCCTCGCTTCATTTCAGAATTTGGGATTATGGGGCTTTCCTGCAGCTTTAGTCGGGGAGCAGTGTTTTCATCATGCTGCCATGTTCAAGCTCCTACCGGAAGTCGGAGCTTTTCAATTTGAGGCAGACGGCGACGGCACGTGTCATGGCGTCCATGGCAGTCGGCGAGGTCCTTTAGGTGTTTTGTTTTCTCGGTCTGTTTCTGAGCGATGGTGGAGCAGAGAGAGGCTTGAGTGTTTTGACATCGTACAGACGCATTCTGAGTTTGGCCAGTTTCCACGCTCCACGCTCTGACGCGGCGCTCTGACGCGGCGCTCTGACGCGGCGCTCTGACCCGGCGCTCTGACGCGGCGCTCTGAACACAGCTAAACACAGGCCTCATCAACACTGAGACGCTTCAGAAATAAAGAGGACCACCTTCACACTGCAGACAGCCCCTCTCCTCAATATGTCCCAGTGTTCCCCTCACTCTGTAAACCCTGTGTGTCGGATGCCCTCCCTCCTCACCTCGTTTCCTCCTCGTGCTCCTCCTCCTCTTCCTCCCTGGTCTCCTCCTCCTGCTCCTCCTCTTGGGCCTTCTCCAGGGCGATCTCACTCAGTCTTTGGGCCAGTCTCATCTTTCCGCTGCGAGACGCGTATTTTATCGCCAGCGTCACAACGTTCTGCGTCATCATCTGAGCGAGTTCCACACAACGGAACTCACGATCCAACTTACACGACAACTGAGGAGAAAGAGGAGAGGATCCAACTTATACGACAACTGAGGAGAAAGAGGAGAGGATCCAACTTATACGACAACTGTGGAGGAGCAGAAGTCAAAAAGAGAGAGACAGGAGAGGAGAGAAGTAGAGGAGGGATGGGTCAAAGAGAGAAGAGAGACAACAGAACTCATGATCCAACTTACACGACAACTGAGGAGAAACAGGAGAGGGTCAGAGAGGAGGAGAGAAGAGAGGAGGAGCAGAGGAAGAGGAGATGGTGCAGAGGATGAGGAGATGGTGCAGAGGATGAGGAGATGGTTCAGAGGAAGAGGAGATGGTGCAGAGGATGAGGAGATGGTTCAGAGGATGAGGAGATGGTTCAGAGGATGAAGAGATGGTTCAGAGGAAGAGGAGATGGTGCAGAGGATGAGGAGATGGTTCAGAGGAAGAGGAGATGGTGCAGAGGATGAGGAGATGGTTCAGAGGAAGAGGAGATGGTGCAGAGGATGAGGAGATGGTTCAGAGGATGAGGAGATGGTTCAGAGGATGAGGAGATGGTTCAGAGGAAGAGGAGATGGTGCAGAGGATGAGGAGATGGTTCAGAGGATGAGGAGATGGTTCAGAGGATGAGGAGATGGTTCAGAGGAAGAGGAGATGGTGCAGAGGATGAGGAGATGGTTCAGAGGATGAGGAGATGGTTCAGAGGATGAGGAGATGGTTCAGAGGAGGATGTGCAGAGGAGGACTCACTGCAAACATCTTCATGAGCAGCTCCTGTTGCTCTCTCAGACTCTGGCTCTGAGCCTCGTGGTCCACCTCAAATCCGTTTGACGACAAGAACCCAAAGTGATGATGAAGCAGAACCGACCTCCAGAACTGCTCCTAAGACAGAGACCACAATGAGACCACGGTTAGACCAAGATCAAGACCAGGACCAGACCAAAACCAGACCAGGACTAAACCAGGACTGAACCAGGACTGAACCAGGACTGAACCAGGACTAAAAATCAAAACCAGGAATAGATGGGAGTAGGACCAGACCAGGTCTAAATTACGTTAAAAACATACCAATACTAGAACTCAACCAAGACTAAACCAGGTCTAAACCTTGACAGAATGAGGACTAAACCAGGACTTGGACCAGAGTTTTCCATTAATACAGAAGACTATGGTGGACAGCCTGGACTTTACAACGAAATTACAAAATTAGACTAGAATCAGGCTCATCAACATTTACACTTAAAATGAAATTATTCAGCTATTTGTGCCACTCTGATCCCGACATAATCAACATAGTCCATGAGAAACTGTGTTGGGACTATGTGTTGTCGTGTTGTGACGTGACGGCGCTGTGACGTCTCGGCGCTGTGACGTCTCGGCGCTGTGACGTGACGGCGCTGTGACGTCTCGGCGCTGTGACGTCTCGGCGCTGTGACGTGACGGCGCTGTGACGTCTCGGCGCTGTGACGTGACGGCGCTGTGACGTCTCGGCGCTGTGACGTGACGGCGCTGTGACGTGACGGCGCTGTGACGTGACGGCGCTGTGACGTGACGGTGCTATGACGTGACGCCGTACCTCCATCTGGCCCTTCTCGGTGGAGGTCTGACACAGCGGCAGTTTAAAGGGGAGCACAGCTACAGCAGGTCTGGGCAGAGTGGGAGGAAACCTGGAGCCTTTACACGGAATACACCTGCGAAATAAACAAGGATTTACTTCAGATGTCTCTCCTCCTCTGGCTCTCCTCCTCCTCTGCCTCTCTCCTCTGTCTCTCCTCCTCCTCCTCTGTCTCTCCTCCTCTGTCTCTTCCTCCTCCTCCTCTCTGCTCCTCTCCTCCTCCTCTCTCCGCCTCCTGTCTCCTCCTCCTCTCTGCTCCTCTGTCTCTTCTCCTCCTCCTCTTCTGTCTCTCTCCTCTGTCTCTCCTCCTCCTCTGTCTCTTCTCCTCCTCCTCTGGCTCTCCTCCTCCTCTGCCTCTCTCCTCTGTCTCTCCTCCTCTGTCTCTCCTCCTCCTCCTCTGTCTCTCTCCTCCTCTCTGCTCCTCTGTCTCTTCCTCCTCCTCCTCTCCTCCTCTGCCTCTCTCCTCTGTCTCTCCTCCTCCTCCTCTGGCTCTCCTCCTCCTCTGTCTCTCTCCTCTGTCTCTCCTCCTCCTCTGCCTCTCTCCTCTGTCTCTCCTCCTCCTCCTCTGTCTCTCTCCTCCTCTCTGCTCCTCTGTTTCTCTCCTCTGTCTCTTCCTCCTCCTCCTCTCCTCCTCCTCCTCTGCCTCTCTCCTCTGTCTCTCCTCCTCCTCCTCTGGCTCTCCTCCTCCGTCTCTCTCCTCTGTCTCTCCTCCTCCTCTGCCTCTCTCCTCTGTCTCTCTCCTCCTCTCTGCTCCTCTGTTTCTCTCCTCTGTCTCTTCCTCCTCCTCCTCTCCTCCTCCTCCTCTGCCTCTCTCCTCTGTCTCTCCTCCTCCTCCTCTGTCTCTCTCCTCTGGCTCTCCTGTCTCTCCTCCTCTGTCTCTCCTCCTCCTCTGTCTCCTCCTCCTCTCTGCTCCTCTGTCTCTTCCTCCTCCTCCTCTCCTCCTCTGTCTCTCCTCCTCGGTCTCTTCCTCCTCTCTGCTCCTCTGTCTCTTCCTCCTCCTCCTCTCTGCTCCTCTCCTCCTCCTCCTCCTCTGTCTCTCCTCCTCGGTCTCCTCCTCCTCTCTGCTCCTCTCCTCCTCCTCTCTGCTCTTACCTGATTTGCTGTGGGTTTTCGTGGACTCCTATGACCCAGTAGTGGTCAGATTTGTTCTTGCAGGTGTCTCTGGTGTTACAGACTGGAGTCCAGGTGTTTCCCAAAGAGCGGTTCAACATCCGGACCACGCCCTCCGAGTCCACGGAGCACGGCGTCCCTGAAAACACACGAGTTCAGAAGTTTCACAAATCACACACCGAAATCTGAACTTTAAACTAGTCCAAGAATCTCATGTATTTATTGATCTCATGTGTTTCCGTTTGTAAAGGTCTAAACTCCAGGGTCTGCAGCTTTTACACACAGTAAGGCCCAATCCCAATTCTCCCCCTTAGCCCTCTGTCTTTACCCCTCGCCCTCACACTCTGTCTTTAAACAGAGGGTAAGGCTAAGGGGTGTGTTTTAAACCCTTAGAAATGGGACACCCCTTTGCAGTCGCAACAATATGACATTATTTTTAAAGTTTTGAAGTATTGTGCTCCTTTTGAGTTTGTTTTAAATGAACTTTGCAAAAAGTCAAATGTTTTTTTAATTTTTTAATTTGTTAAAATGACTATACTCTGTACAACATATGTAAATCAAATTTTAATCAACTGTAACACAAAATTAAAATGCTGCAGAGGTGGACGGAGTTGTAGAGGATGCCTGGTACACACAAAAAAGAAAACAAAATTAATACATAGTCATAAACATATATAGTTGTTCTGGTACCTACAAATATTATAGAATGTAATATACCTTATATTTTATTTTCAAATTCTCCCACTTTTTTGAAGCTTGTTGGGCTGACACAACTCCAACAAGTCCAGCCTCCTACAAGAAATTTCTAAACAAAATACAGATGTGATTAATAACATGTCATTTTTAATATAAATAGGGGATAATTTACAAGGCCAAACGAAACAATAATATTTTAGGCCATGCATGTTCGTAATACTTTACACATTCTACCGTAACATGTGTATAGTTCTAAAAGCGCATGAGACGAGTTACGAGGCGAAATACAGCGATATATTTGACACATTCTAGTCTGACATATATGCGTATATAGTTCTTTTAGGCCATGCATGTTCGTAATACTTTACACATTCTACCGTAACAAGCGTATAGTTCTAACCGGGCATGTTACGATAAGCCGTATATGTCAGAAAGCGTAAATGCTGGCGCCATGAGTATACCTACAACTTTGCAAAAGTTACTACAGTTTTATACAACTTTTTATGAGGTTCTTGAGTGCAAATACTCACATTTGTCCGATTCCTTCAGCGACATGTTGCTTTTTGCTCCGTCTTGCGTTAAGCCACGCCTATCCCCTTTGCACAAAGGGTGCATCTGAAAACGCTCTGCTCAGAGGGGTGAACAGCCCTTCCCCTTAGCCCTCGCACTTACAGAAAAGAGTATTGGGACACCCCTCTGTCTCTCGTGAACGCGCACAACAGAGGGGTAGGGCTAAGACGGAGGGCCAAGGGGGACAATTGAGACACAGCCTAAGACTCTGAACAAGTAACTGCAAAAGCGTTTACTAAAAAACACTTCATTTTATTTGATATTTGATCAGGTTTCAATAAGTAACAGTTAACTTCCATTTTGAAGAGCTACTTCCTGTTGAGCCTGACAAATGGGAAAGGCAGAAAACGTTGAGATGCATCAGAATTAATGTGGATCTGACCTCAGTGACTCTGCTGAAGGCACGTTTTAATATTAGAACATTTTCTCATCTGCTCTAACGCTGTGTCCTCCTCAAAAACACCTGGAGTTGTGTTTGTTTCATTCACATGTTTGAGGAACTCTTTATTATTAGTCTGTCTACATCTCCAAAGCTCCAAACGCTCTGTTCCACCTTGTGATGTCATCAAGTGGTAGTTTTCAAGTGAACAGCTCCTTTTACCTTTAGTTCAGTAGAGATCAGCAATTCCAGGACTGAAATGATCCAAATGATTCTAGTGAAGGTGTGTGGAGTTTAAAAACACAGTGGAGCACTTCCTGTATCACCACATGATGACATCACAAGGTGGAACAGAGTGTTTTCAGTTTGAGAGAAGAACTCGTGTTAAATCTGCAGGTTTGTGTGTTAAACATGTGAATGAAACAAACACAACTCCAGGTGTTTGTGACGAGGAAACGACATTAGGACAGAGCAGAGGTGAGAGGTCAGAGAGCAGAGTGGTATGACCTTTGAACCTGTTTGAATAAGAGTCAGAGTCAGAGTAAAGTCAGAGTCAGAGTAAAGTCAGAGTCAAAGTAAAGTCAGAGTCAAAGTAAAGTCAGAGTCAGAGTAAAGTCAGAGTCAGAGTCAAAGTAAAGTCAGAGTCAAAGTAAAGTCAGAGTCAGAGTAAAGTCAGAGTCAGAATAAAGTCAGAGTCAGAATAAAGTCAGACTAAAATCAGAGTCAGAGTAAAGTCAGAGTCAGAGTAAAGTCAGAGTCAGAGTAAAGTCAGAGTCAGAGTCAAAGTAAAGTCAGAGTCAAAGTAAAGTCAGAGTCAGAGTAAAGTCAGAGTCAGAGTAAAGTCAGAGTCAGAGTAAAGTCAGAGTCAGAATAAAGTCAGACTAAAATCAGAGTCAGAGTAAAGTCAGAGTCAGAGTCAAAGTAAAGTCAGAGTCAGAGTCAGAGTAAAGTCAGAGTCAAAGTAAAGTCAGACTAAAATCAGAGTCAGAGTAAAGTCAGAGTCAGAGTAAAGTCAGAGTCAGAATAAAGTCAGACTAAAATCAGAGTCAGAGTCAGCGTAAAGTCAGAGTCAGAATAAAGTCAGACTAAAATCAGAGTCAGAGTAAAGTCAGAGTCAGAGTAAAGTCAGAGTCAAAGTAAAGTCAGAGTCAGAGTAAAGTCAGAGTCAGAGTAAAGTCAGAGTCAGAGTCAAAATAAAGTCAGAGTCAAAGTAAAGTCAGAGTCAGAGTAAAGTCAGAGTCAGAGTCAAAGTAAAGTCAGAGTCAAAGTAAAGTCAGAGTCAGAGTAAAGTCAGAGTCAGAGTCAAAATAAAGTCAGAGTCAAAGTAAAGTCAGAGTCAGAGTAAAGTCAGAGTCAGAGTCAAAGTCAGAGTCAGAGTGAGGTCGTACCCTCTGCGGTGAAGCCCATCCAGCTGAGGGTGGAGCGGGGGCTCAGGGGCAGAGGCTGGTCCAGGATCAGTCTCTTCTTCTGGGACAAAGAGAGCAGCTGCACCCCCAGAGCCTGGTCCCCATCAAACCCTGTGCCTGCAGACAACAAGGAACACACAAAGGGTTAGACCGGGTTTTGACCTGGTTTAGACGTGGTTTAGACCTGGTTTAGTCCTAGTTTAGTCCTGGTTTAGTCCCTGTTATAGTCCAGGTTCAGTCCTGGTCTAGTCATGGTCTAGTCATGGTCTAGTCATGGTCTAGTCCCGGTCTGTACCTCGGTGGTAGACCACACACAGCTGCTGTCCGTGCGCGCTCACACACACAGTTATTGTCCTGTGATAGTCCTGTGATAGTCCTGTGATAGTCCTGTGATAGTCCTGTGATAGTCCTGGTCTAGTCCTGGTCTAGTCCTGGTCTAGTCCTGGTCTAGTCCCGGTCTGTACCTCGGTGGTAGACCACACACAGCTGCTGTCCGTGCGCGCTCACACACACTGCGTTGCCGCTCAGGCTGAACACTTCTCGCTGGAGCCCCCCGATGGTGAAGAGGCGCAGCAGCAGGGCGGAGGTTGCCACGGCGACAAAGCCCCGCCCCAAACACAGCACCCGAGCGTCCTCGCCGCGAGGGAGGTCCACCACCCACTCCTTATGAGTGTCCCAGGACGAGAAGTGCACGCATAACAGCTTACTGCAGAGGAAAAGAGTCAGATGCCCTCACGTCCTCCTGTATCGCTGCCTGTCAGATGCCCTCCCCGTGAGTCAGATGCCCTCCCCGTGAGTCAGATGCCCTCCCTCCCCTCCTGTGAGTCAGATGCCCTCCCTCCTGTGTCAGATGCCCTGCCTCCTGTGTGTCAGATGCCCTCCCCGTGTGTCAGATGCCCTCCCCTCCTGTGTGTCAGATGCCCTCCCCTCCTGTGTGTCAGATGCCCTCCCTCCTGTGTGTCAGATGCCCTCCCCGTGTGTCAGATGCCCTCCCCTCCTGTGTGTCAGATGCTCTCTCTCTCTCCCCATACATCAGATGCCCTCCCTGTACCTGGCGAGCTCATCGGTGCTGGGGCAGGCGAGCAGCACGGCCTCCTGGGAGATGTCAGCCATCTTGTGCCCGAGCGCGTTGGACAGGTGCATGCCGTGGTGCACCGCCGAGTCGTGGAATTCTACGTCTATGGCGTTTTCCGGCTCGTCGTTGTATCCACGGACAATCCCCACGGAATTCCACATCTGAGAGAGAGCGGGGTTTACAACCACTACAGAATCCTGAAAACGTACGGTCTAGTCCAGGTCAAGTCCAGGTCAAGTCCAGGTCTAGTTCCTGTTATAGTCCTGTTATAGTCCTGTTATAGTCCTGTTATAGTCCTGGTCTAGTCCAGGCCTAGTCCAGGCCTAGTCCAGGTCTAGTCATTCAGTCAGTTAAATTTCATCCTATTGACCACCAGAGGGCGCTGATAAAAGGTGTTAATCTTGCAAACGTGTGGATTAAACTGTGGATTTAGTGGCTTTAGAGGATGAAAGACACCCTCACCCTCAAAACTCATTCTCATATGCAACAGTTTCAGACGGAGGAGTGAAATCTGTACCATGAATCTGTGTGTGAGGTGGGCCGGGGTGGAGCCAGGCTGAAAGGCTCTCTGAGGAGGAGTGGGCATGGGGCCCTCGTACACAGATCGCACTGACACAGGGAGACCAGCCGGAGGCGCTATAGAGCTGCCCCCATCATCATCATCATCATCAGGAAACTTCTCTCCCCCGAGTTTCAGAGAGCCAGTGTCTGAGGAGAGACGAGGACAATATTTTACTGACATAATACTTTAGTACATTCTATTTGCTTTTTTTGTATTATTGTTATATTAAAGAGCGGGTATGTGACTTCCCTGGGGTTTCACTGTAACACGACATATATTTCGTGTTCACATGTTTCACTTTTGTTTTTGACACTCCTGTTTTTAAGACTCTCCTCACTTTCCTCTCTGTGCTAAGTCCCTCCCCCTTCAGAGCTCTATCCCAACACACTCAGTGTGCGTCGCACTAATGAAACTCCTGCATCACATCAGGTTTGTCCAGTTGTTGTGTTCAGTTTTGTCTCATGTTTTTGTGTATTTATGGAGAATTGTCGTGTGGAGCCTGGGGGACGTAGACTTGTGGGCGGAGCCTCGTACAGACTCGTACTGTGAGAGCCTGGGGGACGTAGACTTGTGGGCGGAGCCTCGTACTGTGGGAGCCTGGGGGACGTAGACTTGTGGGCGGAGCCTCGTACAGACTCGTACTGTGGGAGCCTGGGGGACGTAGACTTGTGGGCGGAGCCTCGTACAGACTCGTACTGTGGGAGCCTGGGGGACGTAGACTTGTGGGCGGAGCCTCGTACAGACTCGTACTGTGGGAGCCTGGGGGACGTAGACTTGTGGGCGGAGCCTCGTACAGACTCGTACTGTGGGAGCCTGGGGGACGTAGACTTGTGGGCGGAGCCTCGTACAGACTCGTACTGTGGGAGCCTGGGGGACGTAGCCTTGTGGGCGGAGCCTCGTACAGACTCGTACTGTGGGAGCCTGGGGGACGTAGGCTTGTGGGCGGAGCCTCGTACAGACTCGTACTGTGGGAGCCTGGGGGACGTAGGCTTGTGGGCGGAGCCTCGTACAGACTCGTACTGCTAACTGTAAGGAGGGTTTGAATAGGGTCCAGGACAGATCGCTAGATTATTCAAACGTGCATGGATGAGTCTCAAACCTCTTCAGACCTGTGTTTGATGAGGAACAGTGTTAGAACCTGAGAGGAAGCTGCTTTTGCAGAACCCCTAACCATTTAAGTCACTTCCTGGTGGAACAGCGGTGCTTTTCTGCTCTGGAGATCAAGTCTGTCCTCTTTTGGTGTAAAGGATCTAAACCTCACCCAGAGAGTTGTCGTCTTCGAGGAAAGCCGCTCTGTTCCTGACGCGTCCGGTCGGCGTGATGATGTCATCGTCGTCAGCCTGTGGTCGACGTGGAGACTCGCCCTCGTCCATCAGCCCGTCCTGGTCTCCATCAAACAGGTCATCAAAGTCCCGTCCAGCTGTGGACTCTGAGGGCTGCCATGACAACAAGCTGTTTACAGACGGCTGTTTGTATTAATCACCTAAAAATTACAGTTTGTGCTACTTAAAAAAATAAATCTAAAACATCTGAGTGCCAACTGAATTTTTTAAAGGCACACTATGGAACCTTTGTGGTGGAGGGTCCCCCACCTGTTTGTATAGTTTTTACTGCTAAAAATAATCATTGTTACTGTGAGCAAGCTCACCTCTCCACAGATCTGACCGGGAGAACATGGGACAGAGTCATTTAAGGAAACAGATGCTTAAAGACTTTCATATGTCTCCAGTTACTGTCGCCTTTTTGTGACGAAGTTTCAGAATTATTACAATTCTTAAGTGATTGGCAGCCACACCTCCATCAGTCTGCCCCAGGGCAGCTGAGGCTACAACAGTATCTCACCACGAAAACATGTGGACGTGGGTTAGTGCAGTAGTAGTACTCTTATATCTGCGTTACTACAGTAGTAGTACCTTGCTGCGTCCCTCGGGCCCCTCACACACGCCCTCCAGGAGCCCCACACAGCCCTCTGTGTCGGTGTAAACCAGCTGAGCTCCAGACGGGCTCCAGGCCACAGAGCAAACGGTGAATCCTTTTTCATGTTTCTGTCTGAGGAAACACCACAGCACACACGAGTCACTCATGTTACACTATACTGTAGTACTGTTATACTGTAGTACTGTTATACTGTAGTACTGTTATACTGTAGTACTGTTACACTGTAGTACTGTAACTGTTGTACTGTAGTACTGTTACTGTAGTACTGTTACTGTAATACTGTTACACTGTAGTACTGTAACTGTTGTACTGTTACACTGTAGTACTGTAACTGTTGTACTGTAGTACTGTTACTGTAGTACTGTTACTGTAGTAATGTTACTGTAGTAATGTTACTGTTGTACTGTTACTGTAATACTGTAGTACTGTTACACTGTAGTACTGTAACTGTTGTACTGTTATACTGTTACTGTTGTACTGTAGTACTGTTACTGTAGTACTGTTACTGTAATACTGTAGTACTGTTACTGTTGTACTGTAGTACTATATTCCCCTGAAGAGGGAGGGCATCTGCTTCTTCTGACTCTTCACTGTGATTGGTTAAATCCACCTGTCACTCACTCACTGACCAATAGGAGGAGTTTATTTTACCTCTCGAGACACATTTTGGAGCCGACGTCCCAGATCACGATGGCTCCACCCACAGACGCCGCCGCCAAATGTTTACCACACGGAGACCAGCTAACCACATTCACCGGCTACGAGAGAGAAATATACACTGGGCCTGGACCGGGGTCTGGACCGGGGCCCGGACCGGGGCCCGGACCGGGGCCCGGACCTCTTGGACTTGTTTTTATTTCTAATACAACAGAATGACAGAGCATCCTGGTTACCTGAGTGATGAGGTCATCGGACAGAGTGGTCACATGACTCCAGGTGTCTCTCTCGTAGAGGTGAACTTTGTCTTCAACCGGAACGGCTAACAACTGACAAGAAACAACAGGAGACTGGCTGACAGGGCATCTGGTTTAAACAGAGGGGGAGTTAATAGTTCTAGTAGAAGTCGTCGTACTTTTCCAGAGGGCGGCTGAAATGCCAAACGGCACAGAGACTTGGCGTTGGAAACGTCGTTGGATTTTTGCAGCAGATTCCAGCGGGTCACCTGACTCTGTCGGCCAATCAGAGACAAGAGACGGCCAATTTAAAATGACATGAATAAAACTGAAAAATATGAATGAATAAAAGCAACAAAACAGACCTGGTCCTCGATGTTCCACACGACCACAGAACCGTCACAGCTGGACGACGCCTTGAAGGAACAGGACAGACATTAGCACAGCTGGAGAGTCGCAGAGGACCAACACGTGCATCACACTCATTATATTATATATATATATATTTAGAAAAGTACTACTGATGAATAAAAAAGTATACTGATAAAAGTACATTTTGTTAATTTTATTTCTCGTTTTACATTTAGTTTTAAGAGTGAGGCTATTTTTAATTTTCACATGGGTTTAAGTTTTAGTTCAGATAACATTTATTTTTGTTAACAATTAATCACAATTCCTCTACTAACTGCAGCAAACAGAAACATGGAGAAAATATTCATCCGATTATGTAAATCTGAATTCTATTAAGCAAGGCCTGTGCAAATCTATGAGATTCTGTTTTGAAGGAAATCTCTAAACTTGTGCTCCTCAGATGTTTCTCCTTCTGGTTCTTTGTTTGGGATCAGCTCCACAAACTCGTCATGTTCATCTTCTGGTTTAAAGTCCTTCCAGCGGAAACACTCACGTCTTTGGAGCTGAATAACGGCTCCACTTTCTGAAGCAAATGTGAAAAAATCTGTGACTTTAGTTTATTTTTCGTGACAGAAGAGGCTGAACTGTCAGTTTTTGTTTCATGTGGAGAGTTCCAGAATCACAGATCTGATCCATAAACCAGGTAAAGTGTGAGCAGAGACTCACCAGGAGCTGGTCTCTGGGGTCAAAGGTCACGCTGAGGACCGGAGCCTCGTGACCTCTGAGTGTCTTCTGATCACTGCTGTCCCCGACCTGCACCACCTTCACCAGGAAGTCACTGAAACAAGAGAAACCAGAGAAACCGGGGTTAGACCGGGTTCAGTCCCATCTTAGTGCCATTTTAGTCCTGTTTCAAACCCGTCTTAATCCAATTTTAGTCCTGTCTTAATCCCAGTTCAGATTTCAAAATAAATCTCCTGTGTACTGTCTGCATTAAGTGTCTGAATCAGAATCAGGAAGTGTGTGACAGCCTGCTAGTTGTTGGTCTGTGGCAGTCGTGTAAAGCTCTTCTGGACTCGTGGTGGTGAGTCATGAGGATGTTCTGGACGCAGAAGAACGAGGGGAAGAACTCTGGAGCTCTGAGTGTTTTAAAGGAACCGGGTCTGATTTCACACACACACACACACACACACACACACACACACACAAACACACACACACACACACACACACACACACACACACACAAACACACACACAAACACACACACACACAGAAGCTGCTCACACATCGATTCAGATGAAACGTCCCGTTTCCTGTTTCTGTGGCTTTAACTCAAATCGAAGCGTGAAAAGGGCAGATGCTCAAATCAATGCAGTTTAATGTAAAGAGGAGGAAGAGGAGGAAGAGGAGGGAGAGAGGAAGAGGAGGGAGAGGAGGAAGAGAGGGAGAGGAGGGAGAGGAAGAGGAGGGAGAGGAGGAAGAGAGGGAGAGGAGGGAGAGAGGGAGAGGAGGGAGAGAGGAAGAGGAGGGAGAGGAGGAAGAGAGGGAGAGGAGGGAGAGGAAGAGGAGGGAGAGGAGGGAGAGAGGGAGAGGAGGGAGAGAGGAAGAGGAGGAAGAGGAGGGAGAGAGGAAGAGGAGGGAGAGGAGGAAGAGAGGGAGAGGAGGAAGAGAGGGAGAGGAGGGAGAGGAAGAGGAGGGAGAGGAGGGAGAGAGGAAGAGGAGGGAGAGGAGGAAGAGAGGGAGAGGAGGGAGAGGAAGAGGAGGGAGAGAGGAAGAGGAGGGAGAGGAGGAAGAGAGGGAGAGAGGAAGAGGAGGAAGAGAGGGAGATGAGGGAGAGGAAGAGGAGGGAGAGAGGAAGAGGAGGGAGAGAGGAAGAGGAGGAAGAGAGGGAGAGGAGGGAGAGAGGAAGAGGAGGGAGAGAGGAAGAGGAGGGAGAGAGGAAGAGGAGGGAGAGAGGAAGAGGAGGGAGAGGAGGGAGAGGAAGAGGAGGGAGAGAGGGAGAGGAGGGAGAGAGGAAGAGGAGGGAGAGAGGAAGAGGAGGGAGAGGAGGAAGAGAGGGAGATGAGGGAGAGGAAGAGGAGGGAGAGAGGAAGAGGAGGAAGAGAGGAAGAGGAGGGAGAGAGGAAGAGGAGGGAGAGAGGAAGAGGAGGGAGAGAGGGAGAGGAGGGAGAGGAGGGAGAGAGGGAGAGGAGGGAGAGAGGAAGATGAGGGAGAGGAGGGAGAGGAAGAGGAGGGAGAGAGGAAGATGAGGGAGAGGAGGGAGAGAGGGAGAGGAGGGAGAGAGGGAGAGGAGGGAGAGAGGGAGAGAGGGAGAGGAGGGAGAGGAAGAGGAGGGAGAGGAGGGAGAGAGGGAGAGGAGGGAGAGAGGAAGAGGAGGGAGAGAGGGAGAGGAGGGAGAGAGGAAGAGGAGGGAGAGGAGGAAGAGAGGGAGAGGAGGGAGAGGAAGAGGAGGGAGAGGAGGGAGAGAGGGAGAGGAGGGAGAGAGGAAGAGGAGGGAGAGAGGGAGAGGAGGGAGAGAGGAAGAGGAGGGAGAGAGGAAGAGGAGGGAGAGAGGAAGAGGAGGGAGAGGAAGAGGAGGGAGAGAGGGAGAGGAGGGGGAGAGGAAGAGGAGGGAGAGAGGGAGAGGAGGGAGAGGAGGGAGAGAGGGAGAGGAGGGAGAGGAAGAGGAGGGAGAGAGGGAGAGGAGGGAGAGAGGGAGAGGAGGGAGAGAGGGAGAGGAGGGAGAGAGGAAGAGGAGGGAGAGAGGAAGAGGAGGGAGAGAGGGAGAGGAGGGAGAGGAAGAGGAGGGAGAGAGGAAGATGAGGGAGAGGAGGGAGAGGAGGGAGAGGAAGAGGAGGGAGAGAGGAAGATGAGGGAGAGAGGAAGAGGAGGGAGAGAGGGAGAGGAGGGAGAGGAAGAGGAGGGAGAGAGGAAGATGAGGGAGATGAGGGAGAGGAGGGAGAGAGGGAGAGGAGGGAGAGAGGAAGATGAGGGAGAGGAGGGAGAGAGGGAGAGGAGGGAGAGAGGAAGAGGAGGGAGAGAGGAAGAGGAGGGAGAGAGGGAGAGGAGGGAGAGGAAGAGGAGGGAGAGAGGAAGATGAGGGAGAGGAGGGAGAGAGGGAGAGGAGGGAGAGGAAGAGGAGGGAGAGAGGAAGATGAGGGAGAGGAGGGAGAGGGAGAGGAGGGAGAGAGGGAGAGGAGGGAGAGAGGAAGAGGAGGGAGAGGAAGAGGAGGGAGAGAGGAAGAGGAGGGAGAGAGGAAGATGAGGGAGAGGAGGGAGAGGAGGGAGAGAGGGAGAGAGGGAGAGGAGGGAGAGAGGGAGAGGAGGGAGAGAGGGAGAGGGAGAGAGGAAGAGGAGGGAGAGGAGGGAGAGGAAGAGGAGGGAGAGAGGAAGATGAGGGAGAGGAGGGAGAGAGGGAGAGGAGGGAGAGAGGAAGAGGAGGGAGAGAGGGAGAGGAGGGAGAGGAAGAGGAGGGAGAGAGGAAGATGAGGGAGAGGAGGGAGAGGAGGGAGAGAGGAAGATGAGGGAGAGGAGGGAGAGAGGGAGAGGAGGGAGAGGAAGAGGAGGGAGAGAGGAAGATGAGGGAGAGAGGGAGAGGAGGGAGAGAGGAAGATGAGGGAGAGGAGGGAGAGAGGGAGAGGAGGGAGAGGAGGAAGAGGAGGGAGAGAGGAAGAGGAGGGAGAGGAGGGAGAGGAAGAGGAGGGAGAGAGGAAGATGAGGGAGAGGAGGGAGAGAGGGAGAGGAGGGAGAGAGGAAGAGGAGGGAGAGGAGGGAGAGGAAGAGGAGGGAGAGAGGAAGATGAGGGAGAGGAGGGAGAGAGGGAGAGGAGGGAGAGAGGAAGAGGAGGGAGAGAGGGAGAGGAGGGAGAGGAAGAGAGGAAGATGAGGGAGAGGAGGGAGAGAGGAAGATGAGGGAGAGGAGGGAGAGAGGGAGAGAGGGAGAGGAGGGAGAGAGGGAGAGGAGGGAGAGAGGAAGAGGAGGGAGAGAGGGAGAGGAGGGAGAGGAAGAGAGGAAGATGAGGGAGAGGAGGGAGAGAGGAAGATGAGGGAGAGGAGGGAGAGAGGGAGAGAGGAAGATGAGGGAGAGGAGGGAGAGAGGGAGGAGGGAGAGAGGAAGAGGAGGAGAGGAGGGAGAGAGGGAGAGGAGGGAGAGAGGAAGATGAGGGAGAGGAGGGAGAGGAGGGAGAGGAGAGGAGGGAGAGAGGAAGATGAGGGAGAGAGGGAGAGGAGGGAGAGGAAGAGGAGGGAGAGAGGAAGATGAGGGAGAGGAGGAAGAGAGGGAGAGGAGGGAGAGAAGAGGAGGGAGAGAGGGAGAGGAGGGAGAGAGGAAGAGGAGGGAGAGGAGGAAGAGAGGGAGAGGAGGGAGAGGAAGAGGAGGGAGAGAGGAAGAGGAGGGAGAGGAGGAAGAGAGGGAGAGGAGGGAGAGGAAGAGGAGGGAGAGAGGGAGAGGAGGGAGAGAGGAAGAGGAGGGAGAGGAGGGAGAGAGGGAGAGGAGGGAGAGGAAGAGGAGGGAGAGAGGAAGATGAGGGAGAGGAGGAAGAGAGGGAGAGGAGGGAGAGGAAGAGGAGGGAGAGAGGGAGAGGAGGGAGAGAGGAAGAGGAGGGAGAGGAGGAAGAGAGGGAGAGGAGGGAGAGGAAGAGGAGGGAGAGAGGAAGAGGAGGAGAGGAGGAAGAGAGGGAGAGGAGGGAGAGGAAGAGGAGGGAGAGAGGGAGAGGAGGGAGAGAGGAAGAGGAGGGAGAGGAGGAGAGAGGGAGAGGAGGGAGAGAGGAAGAGGAGGGAGAGAGGGAGAGGAGGGAGAGGAAGATGAGGGAGAGGAGGAAGAGAGGGAGAGGAGGGAGAGGAAGAGGAGGGAGAGGAGGAAGAGAGGGAGAGGAGGGAGAGAGGGAGAGGAGGGAGAGAGGAAGAGGAGGGAGAGGAGGAAGAGAGGGAGAGGAGGGAGAGGAAGAGGAGGGAGAGGAGGGAGAGAGGGAGAGGAGGAGAGAGGAAGAGGAGGAAGAGGAGGGAGAGAGGAAGAGGAGGGAGAGAGGAAGAGGAGGGAGAGGAGGAAGAGAGGGAGAGAGGAAGAGGAGGAGAGAGGGAGATGAGGGAGAGGAAGAGGAGGGAGAGAGGAAGAGGAGGGAGAGGAGGAAGAGAGGGAGAGAGGAAGAGGAGGAAGAGAGGGAGAGGAGGGAGAGGAAGAGGAGGGAGAGGAGGGAGAGAGGAAGAGGAGGGAGAGGAGGAAGAGAGGGAGAGGAGGGAGAGGAAGAGGAGGGAGAGAGGAAGAGGAGGGAGAGGAGGAAGAGAGGGAGAGAGGAAGAGGAGGAAGAGAGGGAGATGAGGGAGAGGAAGAGGAGGAGAGAGGAAGAGGAGGGAGAGAGGAAGAGGAGGAAGAGAGGGAGAGGAGGGAGAGAGGAAGAGGAGGGAGAGAGGAAGAGGAGGGAGAGAGGAAGAGGAGGGAGAGAGGAAGAGGAGGGAGAGGAGGGAGAGGAAGAGGAGGGAGAGAGGGAGAGGAGGGAGAGAGGAAGAGGAGGGAGAGAGGAAGAGGAGGGAGAGGAGGAAGAGAGGGAGATGAGGGAGAGGAAGAGGAGGGAGAGAGGAAGAGGAGGAAGAGAGGAAGAGGAGGGAGAGAGGAAGAGGAGGGAGAGAGGAAGAGGAGGGAGAGAGGGAGAGGAGGGAGAGGAGGGAGAGAGGGAGAGGAGGGAGAGAGGAAGATGAGGGAGAGGAGGGAGAGGAAGAGGAGGGAGAGAGGAAGATGAGGGAGAGGAGGGAGAGAGGGAGAGGAGGGAGAGAGGGAGAGGAGGGAGAGAGGGAGAGAGGGAGAGGAGGGAGAGGAAGAGGAGGGAGAGGAGGGAGAGAGGGAGAGGAGGGAGAGAGGAAGAGGAGGGAGAGAGGGAGAGGAGGGAGAGAGGAAGAGGAGGGAGAGGAGGAAGAGAGGGAGAGGAGGGAGAGGAAGAGGAGGGAGAGGAGGGAGAGAGGGAGAGGAGGGAGAGAGGAAGAGGAGGGAGAGAGGGAGAGGAGGGAGAGAGGAAGAGGAGGGAGAGAGGAAGAGGAGGGAGAGAGGAAGAGGAGGGAGAGGAAGAGGAGGGAGAGAGGGAGAGGAGGGGGAGAGGAAGAGGAGGGAGAGAGGGAGAGGAGGGAGAGGAGGGAGAGAGGGAGAGGAGGGAGAGGAAGAGGAGGGAGAGAGGGAGAGGAGGGAGAGAGGGAGAGGAGGGAGAGAGGGAGAGGAGGGAGAGAGGAAGAGGAGGGAGAGAGGAAGAGGAGGGAGAGAGGGAGAGGAGGGAGAGGAAGAGGAGGGAGAGAGGAAGATGAGGGAGAGGAGGGAGAGGAGGGAGAGGAAGAGGAGGGAGAGAGGAAGATGAGGGAGAGAGGAAGAGGAGGGAGAGAGGGAGAGGAGGGAGAGGAAGAGGAGGGAGAGAGGAAGATGAGGGAGATGAGGGAGAGGAGGGAGAGAGGGAGAGGAGGAGAGAGGAAGATGAGGGAGAGGAGGGAGAGAGGGAGAGGAGGGAGAGAGGAAGAGGAGGGAGAGAGGAAGAGGAGGGAGAGAGGGAGAGGAGGGAGAGGAAGAGGAGGGAGAGAGGAAGATGAGGGAGAGGAGGGAGAGAGGGAGAGGAGGGAGAGGAAGAGGAGGGAGAGAGGAAGATGAGGGAGAGGAGGGAGAGGGAGAGGAGGGAGAGAGGGAGAGGAGGGAGAGAGGAAGAGGAGGGAGAGGAAGAGGAGGGAGAGAGGAAGAGGAGGGAGAGAGGAAGATGAGGGAGAGGAGGGAGAGGAGGGAGAGAGGGAGAGAGGGAGAGGAGGGAGAGAGGGAGAGGGAGAGAGGAAGAGGAGGGAGAGGAGGGAGAGGAAGAGGAGGGAGAGAGGAAGATGAGGGAGAGGAGGGAGAGAGGGAGAGGAGGGAGAGAGGAAGAGGAGGGAGAGAGGGAGAGGAGGGAGAGGAAGAGGAGGGAGAGAGGAAGATGAGGGAGAGGAGGGAGAGGAGGGAGAGAGGAAGATGAGGGAGAGGAGGGAGAGAGGGAGAGGAGGGAGAGGAAGAGGAGGGAGAGAGGAAGATGAGGGAGATGAGGGAGAGGAGGGAGAGAGGGAGAGGAGGGAGAGAGGAAGATGAGGGAGAGGAGGGAGAGAGGGAGAGGAGGGAGAGGAGGAAGAGGAGGGAGAGAGGAAGAGGAGGGAGAGGAGGGAGAGGAAGAGGAGGGAGAGAGGAAGATGAGGGAGAGGAGGGAGAGAGGGAGAGGAGGGAGAGAGGAAGAGGAGGGAGAGGAGGGAGAGGAAGAGGAGGGAGAGAGGAAGATGAGGGAGAGGAGGGAGAGAGGGAGAGGAGGGAGAGAGGAAGAGGAGGGAGAGAGGGAGAGGAGGGAGAGGAAGAGAGGAAGATGAGGGAGAGGAGGGAGAGAGGAAGATGAGGGAGAGGAGGGAGAGAGGGAGAGAGGGAGAGGAGGGAGAGAGGGAGAGGAGGGAGAGAGGAAGAGGAGGGAGAGAGGGAGAGGAGGGAGAGGAAGAGAGGAAGATGAGGGAGAGGGGGAGAGAGGAAGATGAGGGAGAGGAGGGAGAGAGGGAGAGAGGAAGATGAGGGAGAGGAGGGAGAGAGGGAGGAGGGAGAGAGGAAGAGGAGGGAGAGGAGGGAGAGAGGGAGAGGAGGGAGAGAGGAAGATGAGGGAGAGGAGGGAGAGGAGGGAGAGGAAGAGGAGGGAGAGAGGAAGATGAGGGAGAGGAGGGAGAGAGGGAGAGGAGGGAGAGGAAGAGGAGGGAGAGAGGAAGATGAGGGAGAGGAGGAAGAGAGGGAGAGGAGGGAGAGGAAGAGGAGGGAGAGAGGGAGAGGAGGGAGAGAGGAAGAGGAGGGAGAGGAGGAAGAGAGGGAGAGGAGGGAGAGGAAGAGGAGGGAGAGAGGAAGAGGAGGGAGAGGAGGAAGAGAGGGAGAGGAGGGAGAGGAAGAGGAGGGAGAGAGGGAGAGGAGGGAGAGAGGAAGAGGAGGGAGAGGAGGGAGAGAGGGAGAGGAGGGAGAGGAAGAGGAGGGAGAGAGGAAGATGAGGGAGAGGAGGAAGAGAGGGAGAGGAGGGAGAGGAAGAGGAGGGAGAGAGGGAGAGGAGGGAGAGAGGAAGAGGAGGGAGAGGAGGAAGAGAGGGAGAGGAGGGAGAGGAAGAGGAGGGAGAGAGGAAGAGGAGGGAGAGGAGGAAGAGAGGGAGAGGAGGGAGAGGAAGAGGAGGGAGAGAGGGAGAGGAGGGAGAGAGGAAGAGGAGGGAGAGGAGGGAGAGAGGGAGAGGAGGGAGAGAGGAAGAGGAGGGAGAGAGGGAGAGGAGGGAGAGGAAGATGAGGGAGAGGAGGGAGAGAGGAAGATGAGGGAGAGGAGGGAGAGAGGGAGAGGAGGGAGAGAGGAAGATGAGGGAGAGGAGGGAGAGGAGGGAGAGAGGGAGAGGAGGGAGAGAGGAAGAGGAGGGAGAGGAGGGAGAGAGGAAGAGGGAGAGGAGGGAGAGAGGAAGATGAGAGAGAGGAGGGAGAGAGGGAGAGGGAGAGAGGAAGAGGAGGGAGAGAGGAAGATGAGGGAGAGGAGGGAGAGAGGGAGAGGAAGAGGAGGGAGAGAGGGAGAGGAGGGAGAGAGGAAGATGAGGGAGAGGAGGGAGAGGAAGAGGAGGGAGAGAGGAAGATGAGGGAGAGGAGGGAGAGAGGGAGAGGAGGGAGAGAGGAAGAGGAGGGAGAGGAGGGAGAGAGGAAGAGGGAGAGGAGGGAGAGAGGAAGATGAGAGAGAGGAGGGAGAGAGGGAGAGGGAGAGAGGAAGAGGAGGGAGAGAGGAAGATGAGGGAGAGGAGGGAGAGAGGGAGAGGAAGAGGAGGGAGAGAGGGAGAGGAGGGAGAGAGGAAGATGAGAGAGAGGAGGGAGAGAGGGAGAGGAGGGAGAGAGGAAGAGGAGGGAGAGAGGAAGATGAGGGAGAGGAGGGAGAGAGGGAGAGGGGAAGATGAGGGAGAGGAGGGAGAGAGGAAGAGGAGGGAGAGAGGGAGAGGAGGGAGAGAGGAAGATGAGGGAGAGGAGGGAGAGGAGGGAGGGAGGGAGAGAGGGAGAGGAGGGAGAGGGAGAGAGGAAGAGGAGGGAGAGAGGAAGAGGAGGGAGAGAGGGAGAGGAGGGAGAGAGGGAGAGGGAGAGAGGAAGAGGAGGGAGAGAGGAAGAGGGAGAGAGGGAGAGGAGGGAGAGAGGAAGATGAGGGAGAGGAGGGAGAGAGGAAGAGGAGGGAGAGAGGGAGAGGAGGGAGAGAGGGAGAGGAGGGAGAAAGGAAGAGGAGGGAGAGAGGGAGAGGAGGGAGAGAGGAAGAGGAGGGAGAGAGGGAGAGGAGGGAGAGGAGGGAGAGAGGAAGAGGAGGGAGAGAGGGAGAGGAGGGAGAGGAGGGAGAGGAAGAGGAGGGAGAGAGGAAGATGAGGGAGAGGAGGGAGAGGAGGGAGAGAGGGAGAGGAGGGAGAGAGGGAGAGAGGAAGAGGAGGGAGAGGAGGGAGAGGAGGGAGAGAGGGAGAGGAGGGAGAGAGGGAGAGGAGGGAGAGAGGGAGAGAGGGAGAGGAGGGAGAGAGGGAGAGGAGGGAGAGAGGGAGAGGAGGGAGAGAGGAAGAGGAGGGAGAGGAGGGAGAGAGGGAGAGAGGAAGAGGAGGAGGAGAGACATAAATGATCCTCAAAAACATTTATAACAAAATCAATAACAACAAACGCTCAAAGCAGAATCCTGACTCACAAACACAGGGGCTCATTAGACCTGGTCCAGACCTGGTCTGGTCATTATTCTGTCCTGGTTGACACTTTGCAGTGACACCATGCTGGGGGTGTTCTACATGTTTGTCCGTGGTGGAATGTTCAGCAGTTACCATGGAGACACAATGCACATAAAAACTGACAAACACATTTTAAAATAATGTGAAAACTCAAGAAAAATGCATCAGCTGTAAAATAAACTCTGATTTGTTCAAGAACGTGTTCTTCAAATCACTTTGTTTTTTGTGAGGTGTGTTTGCTCATGTGTGTCTCCGTGGAAGATGCTGAAAGTTCCACCGTAGACACACATGTAGAAGAGCCCCAGCTTGACCTTGTTGAAGCCAAAGGTTAAAGGTGAGGTCTGTACCTGGACCCTGCTGCCACTCTGCTGCCAGTGGCGTTGAAGGTGACGTGAGTGGCGTTTGTGGTGAAACGCGTCAGAATCCCGTCGGGTTCTCCCTCCGGAAACGTGTGGATCTGCACCGTGTTATTCGAGCTCGCCGTCACCAGGCGGCCATTCTGCAGAGACGGCGAGATTACAGAGACAGCGAGATTAGAGAGACGGCGAGATTACAGGGAGACGGCGAGATTACAGGGAGACGGCGAGATTACAGAGACGGCAAGATTACAGAGAGACGGCGAGATTATACAGACACAGACTATAGAGACAGCGAGATAATAGAGACACAACAAGATTATACAAACAGCGAGATTATACAGACACAGCAAGGTTATAGAGAGACAGCGAGATTATAAAGAGGTGAGGAGCAGACAGAAGCAGAGAGGAGCAGAGCTTCTGACCTTCAGGCTGAGGGAGTGGGCCTTCTCTCCCACAGTGATGAATCGTGGGTCATCGTCGTCCAAACCCTCCCAGATCCGAACGTCTCCATCATTTCCACAAGTCACAATGAACCTGAGGAGAACATGAGAAGAACATGAAAGGAACACAAATGAACATCAGAGGAATATTAGAGGAACATCAAAGGGATATCAGAGAAGAACCACGGAGAAACATGGGAGAAACATGAGAGGATCATGAGAGGAACATGAGAGGAACATGAGAGGATCATGAGAGGATCATGAGAGGAACATGAGAGGATCATGAGAGGATCATGAGAGGAACACTCTGGCTCCAGTTCAGTTTGTGTGTATAAAGCGTCTCTCTCTGTACCTGCTGCTGTCAGGCTCCTCACTCTGACCTTTGACCTTTGACCCTTTACATGACCCTGGGGTTGGAGTTCAACATTTTGTCCCAAATCAAGATCTTAACATTAAAAACAGACCAATCAGACGCCTTCTTTCCCCGAGGCCCCTCCCACAGGCGTTAGCAACAGGTTTGATTGACAGCGCCCAGCCCCTTCATACAGTCTGTGGACCAGCCTGACAATATTTACATCATTTTACTCACGGGACACGGTTAGAATTTTAAAAAATCTGTCAGTTCATGATGCAGGTCACATGGAGTTTGTCCCTTTGTGTTGCCCTAGTGACAGAAACATCTGAGCATGTGCAGAACAAATTACAAGGCAAATCCTATTCTGACTCAAACTGAGAATCACAGGGGGGTGCAGTGCATTTATGTGCGTGGCAAAGAGTCGTACCCTCTGAACATTAGAAGTGACCGACACCAGAGCTGCGTTCATCTTTGATAAACTGGTAATAAATATGAGAACACTTTTGGAGACTTACTTTCCAGTTTCGTCGAAGCAGACCTCGGTGTGTCCCTCAGAGTGTCCATAACGCATCGGCTTCTTCTCGCACGGCATTTTCACTAAAACTACAAAATCAACATTAAAGCTGCATTGTGGAAGGGTCCACCACCTACTTGTCTTCATGGAAATGTTGTTGCTTTGGGGAAATACAGAGGAACATCAGAGGAACACAGAGAACATCATAACATCTTTGTCTAGAATGTCCCACAGTATGACATTAAACTCATCTATTTCCCTGGAGACAAGCCCGCAATGCCTCCAGGCCAAGTTAGAGGCCAGATCTGTGGAGAGGCGAGCTCACTCACTGTAGGAATGCAGGTCTTGTGGTATTTTTGAGCAGTAAAACACCTGTAATTTAATGAATGCAACACAGATGAGTTTAATGCCACACTTAGGCACTTAGGCAAGGCACTTCACCCACATTGCCTAGTATGAAAGTGGAGTGTGTGTGAGTGATGGTGGTGGTCGGAGGGGCCGATGGCGCAGATTGGCAGCCTCACTTCCGTCAGTCTGCCCCAGGGCAGCTGTGGCTACAGTAGTAGCTTACCATCACCAAGTGTGGAATGAATGAATAATGCCCTGTAAAGCGTCTTTGAGTGTCCTGAAAAGCGCTATATAAAACTGATGCATTATTATTATTATTATTACCATGAAAGCAGAAAAGTTACACAGTGCACCTTTAACAGTAAATATTATAAAAATAAATTGAAAAATGTCCTGATATAAACTCATCCTTTGTGTTGAACTTCACCTCAGGCTGAAGCTCATTTTTTACGCCAATGTGAAATAAAAGTGATTTATAATGTGAGCCATTAAAACACTGCTCCTTTACAGATCTAAACATTTAACAGAGAAACATAAGCGAATGCCAACTGTGTAAAACAAGCACTAAACTTTTATTTAGTCTGGCAAGTTATAAAGTTACAATGGATTTAACACAAGATCTGACTGAGCCCGTTTGTCAAAAGAATGAACACACTTGGCTCCTCAAACCCCCGATAAAGTCCGTTAAACTGTTCTGTTACGGCTCAGAATCTCGTTTTACCCGTGAATCCGCGTTTAAACACGATCAGCTCTGCCTCTGGTGTGACTCTACTGTGTGTTTATTGTATATTTCGAGAGTTTTTGGTGATTTTCAGTGAGTTTTTGAGGAACTTACGGCTCCGGCTCCGCTCCACAAACTCCCGCGCTCAGACGTAAACACCGGAAGCGACGCTCGGGACGTCACCACGCCACGCACTGACGCACAGGAAGTTTGCGTCCAGCTCCATGCTAATGCTAATGCTAATGCTAATACACTAACACGTTTGTCTCTTTGATCCGAAAATACGATCCAGATCCGAACCAGGACTGAACAAGGACTAAAGCAGGGCCGAAGCAGGACTGAACCAGGATTACACCAGGACTAAACCAGAACTAAACCAGGACTAAACTAGGACTAAACAAGGGCTGAACCAGGACTAAACCAGAACTAAACCAGGACTAAACCAGGATTAAACAAGGGCTGAACTAGGACTAAACCAGGATTAAACCAGGACTGAACCAGGACTGAGACATGGACCCGGGGGCAGCGGAGGAGGAGCCGGAGCCGATAACCCTGAAGTCGGTGAAGGACTTCAGGTAGGTCCCGGTGCCGCCCGGAGGTTTAGTCCGGGGGAAGATGTTCTGGTCTCTGAGGTGTTTTTCTTTAGACTTTGGTCCAAATGTGTTTTTCTGAGCGGAGTGTCCAAATGTCCCTGCTTACCCGGGACAGTCCCAGTTTTGAGCCCCGTGTCCCCTGTCCCTGCAGATTTATACAAAACCAGAGATTTGTCCCAGTTTTATACTCGACATGTCTCAGTTGTCCCTGTTTTTGACCAATCTGATCCCCACCAACAGTAAAGACGAGGACATATTGTCATTTGTTTTACTAAAATACTCAAAACTGAGTTTGAAAATGACCACAAGGCGAAAAAAATGCTCCAACAAATGTCCCTTTGATTTTATACTGACCCACAACTGAGTCAAGAATGTTACACACTTTTCACAATTTTATGTAAAAAAAATCCCAACCTGAATGTGTCCCAGTTTTGAATTTTGAAAATCTGGTCACCCAAACCCTGAGGTGAGTTCTCCTGAAGTCGCCCACTGAAGAATGCTCTTCATGTTTGGCCTGGTGAAATGACCTGGTGAAATGACCTGGTGAAATGACCTGGTGAAATGACATTATGTCCGCAGTGTTTCCCATAGATTCTCCTCAGACTACAGTGGCACCAATTATTTTTATATCAATAACTTTTTGTCATATTATTTGTGCAGTATAAATGTGACTTTTTGTCTGTTTCATATTTAAACTTTCAGGGCAGTATTAGTTACGTCTTTATGTTTAAGGCAAATGCAAAAGGCCAAAGTCTAATCTGTGTAGTGTTTAGACTGTAGGGGGCGCCATGAGCTCCTTTAAAACGGGAAACGGTGTCTTTGGTCACTGTTTCACTGTGTCCACATGTCCACGAGTCTGCAAAGTCCCTTAACACCTGAGTATATGAGTATACATACATATATACTAGTATATGAGTATACATATACACATCTGAGTGTATTTCTGAGCGGTTGTGTTCTCTGTGTGCAGGTGGTTCTCGGTGCCTCAGAGCGACCGTCTCGGCGGCTGTAGAAGTGTGCGTGAGTTTGAGAAGTTGAACCGAATCGGTGAGGGCACGTACGGCATCGTGTACCGCGCCAGGGACACCAGCTCCGGAGACATCGTGGCGCTGAAGAAGGTGCGCATGGACAAAGAGAAGGACGGAATCCCCATCAGCAGCCTGAGGGAGATCACCGTGCTCCTGGGGCTCACACACCCAAACGTGGTGGAGCTCAGGGAGGTGGTGGTGGGGTCACAGCTCCAGAGCCTGTTCCTGGTGATGGGGTACTGTGAGCAGGACCTGGCCTCTCTGCTGGAGAACATGCAGAGCCCTTTCTCTGAGGCTCAGGTCAAATGTATCATCCTGCAGCTTCTGCGCGGGCTTCAGTTCCTCCACCACAATTTCATCATCCACCGAGACCTGAAGGTGTCCAACCTGCTCATGACGGACAAAGGCCAGGTGAAGATCGCAGACTTCGGGTTAGCGCGCATCTACGGTCTGCCGCAGCAGCCTATGACGCCTCGTGTGGTGACTCTGTGGTACCGCGCCCCGGAGCTGCTGTTGGGCTCCACGTCTCAGAGCACGGCCCTGGACATGTGGGCGGTGGGCTGCATCCTGGCAGAGCTGCTCCTACACAAACCTCTGCTCCCCGGAGCTTCAGAGATCCAGCAGTTAGACCTGATCGTGCAGCTCCTGGGCTCTCCTAATGACTCCATCTGGCCCGGCTTCTCTCAGCTGCCTCTGGTGGGACAGTACAGTCTGAGGAAGCAGCCGTATAATAACCTGAAGAGCCGATTCTCGTGGCTCTCTGAGGCCGGGCATCGTCTGCTCAACACACTGTTCATGTACCAGCCCCAGCGCCGCGCCACAGCAGCAGACTGTCTCCAGAGCTCGTACTTTAAAGAAAAGCCTCTGCCCTGTGAACCCGAGCTCATGCCCACCTTCCCCCACCACCGCAACAAACGCTCCGCCCCAGGGCCACCAGAAGGGGGCGGCAGACGCTCTGGAGCAGGGCAGGAGGGCACCAAGAGGACCAAGGTCTGAGTGTGGCCAGTGGGACAGAGACTTCAACATGAGTGAAATAAAGGAATGTACAGGCCTGTCACGATCACACATATTTACACAATATATACAGAAAATACAGATGATAAACAATAACACTGAGACCGTATGTCTCCAACACAAAAACCCTAAAGAAGAATTATCCCCAAAACGATTCTACATGTTTAAAATGGTTAAAAACACAAACAGAATGAAACCTTTTGTTCATTAGTTTTATCTATAATGAGTCACACAAGTTATTTCTCACCCTCTGCAGCTCAGACCGGACCACAGAACTGAATATTTCACTGTGTAAAGCACTTTGTGATTTCTGATCTGTGGAAGGGGCTCAGTAAACGAAGTTTTACTGACTGACCCTTAAAATGACTGAAACATCTGACAAATACTGAAGTGGACACACAGTAGTGTTTATGGTGACAGGCCTGTGAATGGATTTATAACAGACACAGAGAGGACACGGACAGAGACACACAGAGACACAGAGGACATAGAGAGGACACAGAGACACAGGCACTGCCGTCTTTATTCTAAATGTTCATGCAGGTCATAAAATATAAATTACATTTCACCTTTTTACGTCTTTCACTTTTTCTTCCATTTTTGTAACTTTTTTTTTTTTTTACAGATTTTTTTATTAAACATAATTATTTGTCAGTTTAATATTGTGGGCCTGCAGTCAATACAAGGCTCTCCAGAGAAATACAACAGAACGGCATTTTACAAAAACACTGCATCAACAGGAGGTTAAACAGACCTGAAACCAACATCACAAACAGGAAAAAGTCACAGTTTTTGGAGAATTTTTAAAAATTCAAATGTGAATTTGAAGTTTGCTGAAAACGGTTCTATTTACATTTTTGAGGCATGAACAAGTCCTGGTTTAGACCTGGTTTATGTAAAAATTTGATCAAAAATGTTGAAAATACTGCCTTTCAAAAGATCACACAAAAACTGTCAAAATTCCCACAAATTTCAAAATAAAACAGTAAAATCTGAGGCACATTTGGTAAAATTAAGCAAAACTAAAATTCAAAAAGAGGTTACAGAGATACTGAGATGCTCGTATGGTTTCCAGCCATAAAATAAGAGTTATAATTCAACACTAAAAAGCACAAATAAATAGTGATGTAACAGGTCGTTATCGTCCCTCTACAAAAATAAAACGCTTCATCATATTTAAAAAAAAAACAAGTATTATTGCTTTCATATTTTGGCTGCTTCAGGACTCTCCTCAGGGAGCTTATTTTAATCTAAAAGTCCTGGTTTAGATCAGGGATGGGCGATATATCGGTATCGGTATCAGACGATATCAATACCGATTGAAAAAATCCGTAGTTTGGATTTTGGTTCGACCCGTTTAGTTTTGGTTCTTTAGGTCATTCTCTGTGTGTCCTCCAGATGGAGCCATTTTCACTAAAACACTTGTCACATTTTTCATTTCCAAATCCTATAAGTGCTTCATCGTTTTGCATGAACTTTTCTGAGGCCGGATCAGATCTGTGGAGCTCAGCAGGGACCGCCCACCCTCTGGTTCAGGAAGTACAGCTCCCGTTCATTTTTCCCGTTCCAAAAAAAGTGTAAATGAAAAGTTTGAAAAGTCCGGGTATGAAAGATCATTTGTTCCATTAGATTTTGAATTTTAAATATTGCTCACTTCTCACTTTGAATTTAACGTTTTTTAAAAAAAGATGTTTGAATTATTTTTATTCTGAATTTTAGTTGCTGAAATTTTAAGTGTACTTTTTCAATATGTTTCAAATTCAAAATAAAAATTCACCTTTTAAATATTCAGCACAAATAATTTCAAGCCTCAAATTCAACAGTCAAAATTCAGAGTAAATTTCACAGCAAAGACCCAAGACGCCAAGGCAGAAGCAATCGATCCTGTGTGAGTGAGGAGGACAGAGGCTGTTTCCTAATGGCTCTCATGTGGGCGGGGTTTACACTTAACAAATAAAATAGATGAGGTTTTGATGAGGCGAATTCTGACCAATCAGATCGCTTCACTGCACCATTTCCTGTTTGTTACTAAGTTCGATCGGATCACACAGGATCGATTGGTTCTGCCAAATTATGTTCCATATCCGGGCCGTACGTCTCACCGTCATGTTTCAGCGACGGTGAAAACGGCACTAGATTGGAACAATGACGTCTTGAAAACAGGAGAATAAAAATGACACAAACACGAATCACAAAAACGTCAGAGGGTCAATGAGAAGAAACTATGGGAACACAACAGGTCCACTTTAAGACCACGGCCATTCGGATGCTCGCTTAATGGAATGGGAAAACAGAGCGGACTTGGGCGTAGGCGACTGCTGAGCTCCATTTTGTAACAGAATTTAAATCAAAGTAAAATCCACGCCGCCATTTTGTGTCATGTGACCAGAGGGCCGGCCTCTGATTGGATCCACACTTCCTGCTTCCTTTTTGACTTAAACGTCGTCCTCGCATTGGTCGGTGCCGGTCCGGACGCTCTGCTCTGATTGGACGATATGACGCATTTATAAGAGTGGCAGAGTAGTTAGCTCCTCTGCCCCACAGCCAGAAGGTCACAGGTTCGATTCTCAGACCAGTTAAACAGCACCAGGCTGCAGATAATCTCGTCTCCATCACTTCTGTCCTGTAACTGGGACTTTTTCAGGATCCAGACCTGAGAAAAATGAGGAGCGAGTTTTGATACTCATTTTAGTAGGATTAGTATCGATTAGGATTTGATTTGTGATGCTTTTAGCCCTAGTGCAGACCGATTTCAGGTTTAATGCCGTACTGTGGGACATTCTAGGCCAGCCCTGCAGCACATGATGGTGATTTTAAATTAAAGACAAAACAACAGGCTTTTTTTTTTGTCACCTGTGGTTACCGTGGCGATCCGTGCAGACTTTCATTCACAAAAACCCGGCGTGAAATAGAAGTGGTTTCTAAAGCAAGTCTCCCTGCTCTACCTGATCTGTACCCCCATACAGAGAGCTGAGCGTCCAAATCTGGCACCGACTGCCTCCTCGCACCACTTCCTGCTTCCTTCTGATGTCACTTCCTCTTGTACTTCCCTTTGTTTTCGAGTTCTGTTTCCTCCTTTTCACATCCTCGCCGTAACTTTCCTCAACAAACTTTTACCACTTTTGATCAGACATGAATCTTTTGGCATAAACTCCGAGCTGCTCCTCCACTTCAGAATTCTCCTGGTGTGAACTGTTCCAGATTAGCCCACTTTAGAACCCTTCGGAACCCTGCTGTGTTGGTTCCTCTCCTGGCAGTGGGCAGTGGGTGGTTCCTGTTGACCGGACTTTTGCCCTTCGCTTTGGCTCGTCCCTCGCGGAGACCCGTACTTCCTCCCGGCATGTGGGTGGGGCTTGTGCAGGTGGGTGGTGATGTCATCAGGTCAGAGGTCAGATGGTGGACGTGCGGTCGGCGCCATCTGCAGGTGAAGCACAAGAACACACAAGAGTGAACGCAGGAGAGTGAATACAAGAGAGCGAACACGAGAGCGAACGCACGAGAGCGAACGCACGAGAGCGAACGCATGACAGGGAACGCACGAGAGCGAACGCACGAGAGCGAACGCACGAGAGCGAACGCAGGAGAGCGAACGCACGAGAGCGAACGCACGAGAGCGAACGCACGAAAGCGAACGCACGAGAGCGAACGCACGAGAGCGAACGCAGGAGAGCGAACGCACGAGAGCGAACGCAGGAGAGGGAACGCACGAGAGCGAACGCACGAGAGCGAACGCACGACAGGGAACGCACGAGAGCGAACGCACGACAGGGAACGCACGAGAGCGAATGCAGGAGAGCGAACGCAGGAGAGGGAACGCAGGAGAGCGAACGCACGAGAGCGAACGCAGGAGAGGGAACGCAGGAGAGCGAACGCAGGAGAGGGAACGCACGAGAGGGAACGCACGAGAGCGAACGCACGAGAGCGAACGCACGAGAGGGAACGCAGGAGAGCGAACGCACGAGAGCGAACGCAGGAGAGGGAACGCAGGAGAGCGAACGCAGGAGAGGGAACGCACGAGAGGGAACGCACGAGAGCGAACGCACGAGAGCGAACGCACGAGAGGGAACGCACGAGAGCGAACGCACGAGAGCGAACGCACGAGAGCGAACGCAGGAGAGGGAACGCACGAGAGCGAACGCACGAGAGCAAACGCACGAGAGGGAACGCAGGAGAGGGAACGCAGGAGAGGGAACGCAGGAGAGCGAACGCAGGAGAGCGAACGCACGAGAGCGAACGCACGAGAGCGAACACAGGAGAGCGAACGCACGAGAGCGAACGCACGAGAGCGAACGCACGAGAGCGAACGCACGACAGGGAACACACGAGAGCGAACGCAGGACAGGGAACGCAGGACAGGGAACGCAGGAGAGGGAACGCACGAGAGCGAACGCAGGAGAGGGAACGCAGGAGAGGGAACGCACGAGAGCGAACACAGGAGAGGGAACGCACGAGAGCGAACGCACGAGAGCGAACGCACGAGAGCGAACACAGGAGAGGGAACGCACGAGAGCGAACGCACGAGAGCGAACGCACGACAGGGAACGCACGAGAGCGAACGCACGACAGGGAACGCACGACAGGGAACGCACGAGAGCGAACGCAGGACAGGGAACGCAGGACAGGGAACGCAGGACAGGGAACGCAGGAGAGGGAACGCACGAGAGCGAACGCAGGAGAGGGAACGCAGGAGAGGGAACGCAGGAGAGGGAACGCACGAGAGCGAACGCACGACAGCGAACGCACGACAGCGAACGCAGGAGAGCGAACGCACGAGAGCGAACGCACGAGAGCGAACGCACGACAGCGAACGCAGGAGAGCGAACGCACGAGAGCGAACGCAGGAGAGGGAACGCAGGACAGGGAACGCACGAGAGCGAACGCACGAGAGCGAACGCACGAGAGCGAACGCAGGAGAGCGAACGCACGAGAGCGAACGCAGGAGAGCGAACGCACGAGAGCGAACGCACGAGAGCGAACGCACGAGAGCGAACGCAGGAGAGGGAACGCACGAGAGCGAACGCACGAGAGCGAACGCACGAGAGCGAACGCAGGAGAGGGAACGCACGAGAGCGAACGCACGAGAGCGAACGCACGAGAGCGAACGCAGGAGAGGGAACGCAGGAGAGCGAACGCACGAGAGCGAACGCAGGACAGGGAACGCACGAGAGCGAACGCACGAGAGCGAACGCACGAGAGCGAACGCACGAGAGCGAACGCACGAGAGCGAACGCAGGAGAGCGAACGCACGAGAGCGAACGCACGAGAGCGAACGCAGGAGAGGGAACGCACGAGAGCGAACGCACGAGAGCGAACGCA